>CM056594.1:56345277-56686269 GCA_029721355.1 Tegillarca granosa | reverse complement strand
GTATCTTTCTAACAAATCAAAACGTTTGTCTTCACTATTCGGACTGTCGTACTGTCATGTGATTGAAAAAAGCGCCAAAACTTAAGACGATATCGATCTTTGCGGTATGCATTTAACCAAGTAATACATCTAATATATCTAATATATCTGGTAAGCGCTGGTACAGACTGGAGTTTACTCGCCAATTTTTACTCAGTAAACATTTAGGTATAAAATGGTACATTAAAAAGTAAAATTGTCGCTTCAGTTTATAAATATTTTATAAGGCTCGTATCATGTTTGACATCAAACTGTTATTAAATAATTGTGATATATATGTACTTATTTGCCGGCCCGGTACATTACACATCTAAATAAAAGAGTAAGTAGACCTAATTTATAAATCTTTTCGTTGTACTTTATTATTAGATGAATTGCTCCAAAATCTTACGGAATTTGACAATACTTCGATAAGTTTTTCTAGTTGACTTTTAATTTTATAATAATTGAACTCGGGTGATTTTTTTCATAGCCTTAAGTGGATGTAATTATTTTTTCTATATTTATCATAAATGTATTTAGCATTCTTGAGGCAGGCTATATAATATATATATATATATATATATATATATATATATATATATATATATATATATATATATATATATATATATATTTTTTTTTTTTTTTTCACCTTTTGTCCCGGTCACCGTATACTTTAAACGTGCGATCGGGCTATTTCACTTTTCACTTGTGTATTTCAGGTACAAACGGAAAAATTATACGAGATCACTTTATAATACATGATGTAACTTATGAAAAAAAAAATAATAATAACTGTACTTATTTATAAAACTTCATTGTTTGTGATTTAAAATCTGCATTTAAACTCGTAAACGCCAGATTGTAGGTAATAAATACAATATTGAAAACACATTTCAACTAAGATAACGAAACCATAGACCGAAACTTTAGTCGTGGTAATGTGCAGTGGGCGTGACTAGGTAGACCACGCCTACTATTTTCACTGATATAAGTTTGATGCATAAACTCGCGTGTCTACATGGTTTCTGATTGGTCGATGATAACAGGTCTCTAAGCTTGGCTAAAATCTCACCTCAGGTACACCGACGGCCACTTGTGGATTTTACTACATATTTACAAACAAGGTTTTCACTGACTGTTCCTGACGATATAGGTGTAATTTTTGTAACAATCAAATTTATGGCACCATGTAAAACTGACAACATTCACTCAGTTGTCGTGTGTTACCCGTATTAAACCGGGTCTAAGATGTAATGAAATTATACCTAAGAAGTGTAGTTGAAATGGCGTGTGATCCTCGGTTTTTCAAATGGATGTATTTTGTTTAAATCTTAAACGGAAATGTCGCCCCCGCACTGGTTACAATATATTCTACTAAGTTTTTACTGTGTATTCTGGACAGTGATCGCTCAGCAGTACTGTGATCAATGTGACTGCTCTATTAGGTAAGTGATATATAAAATATCTTCTGATACCCGACCCTCTACACATGCTCCCTCAGATAATATTGTACATAAAGCGGAACAATCTTAATTTCTTGATTTCAAATGTATAGATTATAACACGACAAGTGACTACCTTGGTAACTTCTAGCTACTACTAGATTAACTTCGAGCTACTACTAGATTAACTTCAAACTAAACTAATCCGAGCGACTACTTGGCTACAAGCTACTGCTAGACTACCTTGAGCTAGTAATAGGCAATATTTGAACTATTGCTAGGTTAAGTTCGAGCTACTGCTAGGCTAACTTCGAGCTGCTACTGGAATAGATTTGAGCTACTACTAGACAGTCTGAGCTTTTACGAGACAAACCTTTAATTCCTGATTGTCTAACTTTGAGCTACTATAAGGTATTCTTCAACTTACTACCTGGCTAACATCGAGCTATTACTTGACGAACTTATAGGTACTATATATGTCGAACTTTTAGTGAACATCAGCTTGCTTATGAATGCCCTTCATATAGCTTAACGTAAGGCAGTGTTGAGTACTTGTAAGCATGACGAGAGATGGATGATTTGCACTAAGTAACACATCCATGTTTCTATATAGTGTAGCACTGTAAGCTTGACATTGATCTAAACTAGTGTAGAGGCAATGGCAAGTTATGATTTTTGTTTTATTTTATTTTATTTTTTATTTTTTTTTAAATTTCATTTCATTTTGTTTTGTTTTGTTTTGTTTGATACGTGCAGTTGTTGCTTTGTGTTATAAGGTGGTTTTAACCCGCTTAACATCTTGAAGGGTACTTAAACTTTGTAATATATGATAGATATAAAGATATATGTTAGGTACAATTAATACACCGTAAACCCGTCTGTCCGTCATTTTGTGACACATACACACAAATGAGACGTTTCACTTTTTAATTATTTACACGATGATGATGACAAGGCTTTTTTTGAATTTATCGTGAAATACATAAAAATGTTTAAAATGCATTCAAAAATGCTTTATGACAATGTTAATAAAAGTTTTACGTTTTACAAAGTACCTCTGTTCGATCACTATCATAAATTAAATGCAGATAAGTACATCCTCATTCATAACAATTAGACGTTCCTAGCCATGTATGTTAAGGACTATTATTTAATGCTATAAACTGAAGTATCTTGTTTCTTTGTATAAAACTTGACACTTGGAAAATAGAGATACAGGAATCAAGAGCAAACTAATTTGTTATTTATATCCCCGATGTAACCGTCACAGTGACGGCTATATCATTGTAAAAACCCCTGATAAAATTGTAAAGTGCTGGTCGTAAATTATCGACGGCAAGGCTAAGATTTATACATAACAGTAAAACTTGATTATGTTGATTATTTATAATGTTAAAACTATTCAATTACTTGGTATGGCTTCTAGAAATCTAATTACTAATTAGGTCTCTAATCACTAATTAGGTCTTCCGCCATGACATAGCAATGAGCTAATTAAGTGAAATGTTGAGTTAATTAGGAGAGTGACAAATTAGTAAATTATGACAATTAATTTATAATAAGATAATAGTACATTAATGAATAGCATTCTAATGTTACTGAACTCTTCTGATTATGGCAACAAACTTGTGACACCTGACTTTGTCCGTGAAATATTATCATAATTTTGAATTAATACAGAAACGATTAAATAAATGCTGGAGTTTGTTTATAACTGACATTTGTCGTAATTGTACTCTATTTCTAGCTTACACAAATCGTGTTTTTCTACACGTTACAAGCAGGGGGATATCTTGCAGACATGCACATGATTTTTATGTGGTGTAACCTGGAAGTTTGATTGAGTGACAAGTTTTTCTCACACATTTTCCCAGGAATGGACCGAGGTCATTCAGTTTTATGCCCCACATTTCCCATACTTTTATATACTCTTTTACTTGTATCGAGGCGGTCAGTAAATGAGTGGTGTTACAACTAGGTATACTCTGGAAGGAAAAAAGCAATATGACAAAATACTCTCACTCTTGTTACATCACTCTGCCACCAAGACTCCCATTGTTACATCACTCTGCAACCAAGAGTCCCATTGTTACATCACTGCCACAAAGACTCCCATTGTTACATCACTCTGCCACCAAGGCTCCCATTGTTACATCACTCTGTCACCAAGGCTCCCATTGTAACATCACTCTGCCACCAAGACTCTCATTTTTACATCACTCTGCCACCAAGACTCTCATGGTTACATCACTCTGCCACCAAGGCTCCCATTGTTACATCACTCTGCCACCAAGGCTCCCATTGTTACACCATTCTGCCACCAAGACTCTCATTGTTACACCACTCTGCCACCAAGGCTCCCATTGTTACATCACTCTGCCACCAAGACTCTCATTGTTACATCACTCTGCCACCAAGGCTCTCATTGTTACATCACTCTGCCACCAAGGCTCTCATTGTTACATCACTCTGCCACCAAGGCTCCCATTGTTACATTACTCTGCCACCAAGGCTCCCATTGTTACATCACTCTGCCACCAAGACTCTCATTGTTACATCACTCTGCCACCAAGGCTCCCATTGTTACATCACTCTGCCACCAAGACTCTCATTGTTACATCACTCTGCACCAAGACTCTCATTGTTACATCACTCTGCCCCCAAGGCTCTCATTGTTACATCACTCTGTCACCAAGGCTCCCATTGTTACATCACTCTGCACCAAGGCTCTCATTGTTACATCACTCTGTCACCAAGGCTCCCATTGTTACATCACTCTGCCACCAAGGCTCCCATTGTTACATCACTCTGCCACCAAGACTCCCATTGTTACATCACTCTGTCACCAAGGCTCCCATTGTAACATCACTCTGCCACCAAGACTCCCATTGTTACATCACTCTGCCACCAAGGCTCCCATTTTCCCAAAAGTAGTTGATTAATTTGTTGGAGTTCATTTCATTGTTCCATATCCATATAGTTTACGGATACAGTTCTCTAACCCTCCGGTGGTTTAGAGAGAAGGATGTGGTTTAGATAGAATAAACAATTAAGAACAAATGCGAAAATGTGTTCTTGTTGATGACATATTTTAAGTTTGACAAACTGGTACGTGTTGCTCTTGAATTGTGCTATTTGATATTTGATAAAAATTCAAAAGTAACACGTGACAATACAATTAAGTTGTTAAAAATTGAAGTATCTATTTTCTAATATAATTTAAATACGTTTGTTATCCATTTTATCTTGGCACACCAGGCTGTCCATACTGAATAATTAAAAAATCAAGGCGGAAAAAAGTTCTTCAGAAAACTCACAAAAATTTTTAACGGTCTTCAGTCTTTCTTTTAATATTTAATTTGTTTTCGCACAGATGTCAAATTGACTTGATTTCGTCATTTTTTATCCAAAAAGGTATAGTAAGGTATAAAAAGGTATATAATATTACATTTGTTTACGATCCTTTGGTTTGAAAGGTAGACAAGTTTCAGGACGGTTTGTTATTCATATTGAAATAATTATTCTTTACCTGTAATATGTATTTTATATAAATCTTTGTACTTTTTATAAAAATAATGCGCGACAAGTTGAAATTTGTATCGTAATTGAGTGTAAAAATGTTTCAAAACATGTAATTATCATTTTACCTATGTTTTGTCAAGTGTGTGTCATGTTGAAATTTTTTAATTAGTCTGCAAAAATTTAATAATTTGCACACGATATTTAAACACAATCTTTGCTTATTAAGTCAGGTAATTATAAATAGGTATGCAATAATCTAAACTTTAATTCTCCTACATATATGTCCAGTAATAGCATTAAGAAATGGTAATGATTACCTAATCAACCATTTTTCCACCAAAAATGTGAATTCATTGCAGCAAACATTACATGCAAAAAAGTGTATATTGGGTTTAAATTTATTTAAAAAAGATATATCATTAAAATACGTTTTGAACCTGTTTTCTACGCTTTAAGTCTGACGTATTTCAGGAAGCACGATTTTAATTAAAACGAAATGATCAATATATATATAACTTCATAAATCTTTATAACAGACACGTATACTTCTTTTGTATGTGATAATAAGTAAATCCATTTTACACTTCCCCATGAATAGCAATAAAAATTATATTTACAAAACCCGAGCGAGGTTGATCATTGAATTGTTTTGGTTAAAATCGTCGTGTTTGTACAGAATATCAGAGCTGGGGGCCACCTGACAAATACAATGTCAAAACAAAATCTAAAAGTTTTCAGAAAATGTCAAAAGATATTTTTAAATAATTATTTTTCAGTGTCGTAAAATTAAAAATATAATCTGTTAAATAAAATTTGTAGGTTTTAGCCTGTCAATATTGATCCTTGTCGTGCTTATACTATTATAAACAAGGTCAAAGATTTAATGTAAAAATCAATATAGATCATAATAGCTTATATAAGTACTTTAACAGTACAAAGTACTGCACTCAACACCGAACTTAGGTTAGAGGTACGCCAGATATATAACCGGCGGGAAACACTATACATAATGTACCGGGTGTATGTTTTGCCTGCAATCATTCATGGTTTCGCAGGTGAACTGATTTTTCGGCATTGATTTGGGTTTTGATTAAATTTTTTTTCATATATTTGTTTTCGCTTCGCTGTTTCAGTTTTGCGATATTTTTATATTATGTGCTATAGCTCATTGCGGACGTACGTTTGAACTTCATGTGTATTAAATCCCAGCTAAATCTAAATACTTCAACGAGTTTATAATTGCTGTAAGTAACGGATTTAAAATTTTCGCCTGTTTAGCAGAAAACAAACCAAATATTTTGAACATTTCACAATGTTATTTACGAAACTGTGGATAAGTTTACTTAAATCTGGTATAAACAGATTCCGGTATATTGAACAATCTACTAGAATGTTTATAATTATGATAACTCCAGGTTTTGTTTACCAGACTATATCATGTTGTTTTGTTTCAGACTTGGTCACGAGTGTAATAAACTACACACTTTAAATGATAAATCAACGATTACAAACGTTTAAATTGACGTTTTAAATCCGGGTTCATTTTAATTTATATATATCGAGACGGTTGGCGTTGCAGCTTGTAACATGATTTCGAATCCATGAACGTTACATAGTGAAGTGAACAAACACACACACAGTGAGAGAGAGAGAGAGAGAGAGAGAGAGAGAGAGAGAGAGAGAGAGAGGGGGAGAGAGAGAGAGAGAGAATTTGCGCAATTTTATTAGTCTCTTCAGCATTGTTTGGTTTCCAGTGTGCTTTTATAAAACAAATCATATGCTAGTAATCGATCTGAAGATATAGAATTACAAGTGGCGTTGTTTGTTTTAGCCGTATCTGTAAGATGGGCCCGTTATTAGAGCAGTTTGTAGGAGATTTAGGTTGTCATAGATTCTTGTATCAAAATGTCTTTAATAAATAGATACTGTGTTTAAGTTCTGGAATTTCTCTTACCTGTTCTTAAAGAGTCAAGAAGGAAACGCTTTAATTAAGCCGATATTGTAACACCGGACAACCTTGTAGTAGAAGTCATTAGTTGTACAGGTACTATTATTAAACCAAAGACTTTTATATTGAAAATAATTGATTTGGCGAGATAAAACCAAAGTAAACAAAATCCAAGATAAATTATACCAAATAAATTTACAGTGATATCGCGACCTGTCAGTGTTATCTATATCCGCCAGAGACGAAGATCTGGTGCCCCGTGCTAATGTGAAAGTGATGTGACGTTAACGTTGTTTTCTGCCTGACAACACAAACACTTCATACAAATGCTTACAATACCCTCTTAATCTGCTTGTTATTTATTAAACTTGATAAGATTTTTAATTCAGATTAATTAATAAATAAGTTTTTGACAAGTACATAAACTTCACTTCAAACTGAACAGAAGTAAAAAGAAATAAAAAAAATCGGACATTAACCAATCATAATCCTCATTGTCTGAGGAATCACATGTGTTTTATCCTTTATGTTATGGTTTCTTCATTCTTTGCACATGTTTGCAGAATGGAGAGAAAAAAAAAACAATATCGGTAACAATTAATTTCAGACACTTTGCTGTTACTATGTTGTGGTTTATAGCACTTATAATCACAAGTACCATGATTTTCATATTTTGACATAAATTGAAAAACATACAGTTCAAATAATCGTTGTTTAGTTTTTAACGGAAAGTTGAGTACGGTATTATTTGTAAATACACTCAATCAAAAGTACACGTGACAGTTACACGGTTATTGTACTTAATGCACGTGCATCTATAAATGATTAAACTGTCTACAGAACTTAATTTAAAAATCATTTTATGTAAAATCTATTGAAGTAGTTTCACTAAATTAATGTTAAGCCGCATTAAATTTTGGATTCATATTAAATGCGGGCAAAAGTTTAATGACATGGGCTTTTGCACACTGATCTCGAGGAATGACAAAGGCTAAGCTTGTACACTTACCTTAAGTAATGGCATGGGCTAAGCTTGTACACTGACCTTGAGGGATGACATATGCTTAGCCTATACACTGACCTTGAGGGATGACATATGCTTTGCATGTACACTGACCTTGAGGGATGACATAGGCTTTGCCTGTACACTGACCTTGAGGGATGACATATGCTTTGCCTGTACACTGACCTTGAGGGATGATATATGCTTTGCCTGTACACTGACCTTGAGGGATGACATATGTTTTGCATGTACACTGACCTTGGGGGATGACATATGCTTTGCCTGTACACTGACCTTGAGGGATGACATAGGCATAGCCTGTACACTGACCTTGGGGGATGACATAGGCATAGCCTGTACACTGACCTTGGGGGATGACATAGGCATAGCCTGTACACTGACCTTGGGGGATGACATACGCTTTACCTGTAGACTGACCTTGAGGGATGACATATGTTTTTCCTGACACTGACCTTGAGGGATGACATATGCTTTTCCTGTACACTGACCTTGAGGAGGGTCATAGGCTAAGATTGTACACTGACCACAAGGAATGACATATAGGCTTAGATTGTATACTGACCACAAGGAATGACATATGCTTAAATTGTACACTGACCACAAGGAATGACATAGGCTAAGGTTGTACACTGACCACGAGGAATGACATAGTAGGTATTAGAGAGAAAAGTAGTTGGATTCTTAGATCTGATTTTAGGCGTTGTGTAGCTAACTTGTTTTTATTTAAGCTGTAGTTAAGTAAGCCGATTTTTATTTGAGTTATGATTAAGCCAATTGTAAACCTTGTATAATTTGTGGATATGACTTAATTGTTTGAAATAGTCAGTAGTTATATTTTAGGGAGGGAACACAGAAGTCTTTCCGAAAAACGCTAAAAATATACTGGCATCATCAATAACTTAAGTGGTATTTGCCGTGAATAATGTTTCTATATGCACTTTATTATTTTTTTTATTTCAGTGAGAACATTGGTGAAGGTAGAGGAGTCAGGAATGTGAAGCCACCGTGTGTTGAGGGTAAAATAACCTGGGTTAGCCCTTACGGAGCGGTCCGGATCGAGTTGAATCCAGGATTTCCAGATTTTGAAGCATGTTTTATTGTTGAAGCAAAAAACTTACGAGCTCAAGTGTCTCAGGAATTAACAGATTATAAGTTAGTGTTAAATGAACATCCATCATCTTTAAAGCCGTTGATAACAGTTAGTGGTAGAACACAGGAATATTGTATGAATTCTAAATCAGGACCTATAATATTGTTTGTTGAACCAGAGAGGAACATTCAAGATGCAGGCTTACCCAAAATAGTCTTTCAATACGATATCACTAGGAAAAACAGTATTTTCTATTTTAACCCAATGGAAGGTAAGTTACTGATTTATTTTTGGCAATTCAAAAAGGAATGTTCAAAGAATATAGGGAATGAAGGAAGAATGGTACGTTCAAGCAAAGAGAGAGAGAGAGAGAGAGGAGAGAGAGAGAGAGAGAGAGAGAGAGAGACGTTTATAATATGATGTCTGTTTTTTTTAATGAAATCAATTAAATGGGTACAAAGTCCGACAAATCATGAATACAAAGATAATACTACGTACGTAATGGTATATTTAATAGATGATATACCAATCACTGTCTGATGCTACATTCTTCATTATTTCCTTTCACACACACACACACACACACACACACACACACACACACACACACACACACACATATATATATATATATAAGTAAGATTTATTGTTTGTTAAGCTGTATATAGTAGATCCCAATACCAATACAGGTGTTTTATGGTGTTTACCCAGCAGGTAATTCATTATCACCTGAGTAAAGTTTGTACTTAGCCCTCCCTGTCAATATTGAGATCAAACAGTCCATTTATACAAGTAACAATTAATTAAATTAAAAAGTAAACCTCTTCTTTATATTTCCTATAAGGATCCTGTTACAGCACGTCACCATTGGTATATTGTTCATTTCAATAAAACTACAGTTATGTATTAGAAGAATGTGTAATAGCGTATGGATTTAAATAAAATATGCGTCACAGTCAGAAATTTGAAGTGTCCAATGGGACGTTGGTTGGATAGATTTTATTTTTTATGCCTCGAATAAAAAAAATACAACCTTTCATGTTAATAGATATATATAATAACTTCCGCATCATTCCGTATCATATAACTCGATATTTACCGTATCATATCGTATAACGTCGTAAATAGCACTCTGGTGCAATTTATTTTATAAACTATACAGCATAAAGCACACTCTTTATGGAAGCGAAAGAAAACATCTAACATGGCGTAAAATATTAAGTAAACACTCAGATATAAAACAGTTTTGAATTCAAACCCCTTAATTCAATCGAATGAATTTCTTCTGTATTTGAGATGAGAATATTAAATTTTGTTTTAATACATTTATAATGAAAACCAAACCGACCGTAAACTCACCACATTGTTACACAGACGACGCCAGTAGATTCAAAAGTAAAAACATTATTTTCAGACACATTGTAGCCTTTTGCAATTTTAACCTTTTTTCACAAATTATGTCTGGAATCTTTACAAAGACCGAAAGAGAAAAATTAATTGAAAAATGTTCAAGTTGACTTCAGTCCGATAAAGGGCACTGACATGTCGAGTCCTCTGACCGCTCGGTTACTGATGGGTACTGTTAAGTATTTACACATGCATTTGTTGATGACCACACCATCGTGTTCACGACTTCACAGCACAAAACAATAATTTTTATATAAAATGTAATTTTCTACAATACAAAAAATTAAATGACAAATTAATACGCTTCCTATTTTTCACGAAGCGACACTTTAGCGAGAAACGTGTCCGTGATCTGTTGAACCATTCGGTTTATCGGAATTATTCCGGAATTTACTTACGCGTTTAAAATCAGCTAAAAGTTAAACCACTTAGACGAATCAATAATATAATTTTAATATAATTACATTTGTGTGTCCCAAGCAGTATCAGTTGCTTAAAGCCGTGACTCACACCGACTTATCAACTCATGCGGGAATCATAATTGGTAATTCCACTGTCCTATAAAGCTTTTTCTTACATTTGTTAAGTGCCCGGATTTTTTCTTTTAAAAAATCTACATGTGTACAATTATAGGTACATTTAAAGAAGCTTACCTATTTAAATGTCACGTAGATTTTATTTATCGATATTTTAAAAAAGGCAAGGAATGTTTATAATACAATTACAACAACTTTCTAATGACTTCACCGGTATGTATGAGCGTGCGTGCCACAAACACCTGATACATTTAGCGATATGAGGTTTTAAGTTACCTAGTGGAAATCCTTTGTTGTAGTTAAGTATTTATTATTTCTGTCATGTGCTGATTTTGAATTTCTATTAAAATAATGCATTCAAAATCAGTTGTCATGTGCTGATTTTGAATGCATTATTTTAATAGAAATTTAAAATCAGCACATGACATTTCTACCCGGATTGGTTGGTATACGATTGTTGTTAGTAGAGAGAGGATACGCCCAAATAGTCGTTTTTTTTTGGGTGTATGTCAAAACCACATGGTCAAGAAAAATTAACACTCAAACAAATATAAGCGTTCAGTAAGACGTTTATACGAGGTATTTGACTACAGTGATCAGTTATGAATTCATACCCAAATTATTTTTAACATTTTAAGATCATAGAGCAATATTACACTGATTTATGACCAAAATGCATTTTCTGACAAATTCAATATTTTGTTACCACACAAAAAGTTACCTTTAAATGTGTAATTTTCACAGAATCAGATGATAACGAACCCCTAACTACGGTTTTTGAATCCTTAAATATTCACTTTGTCTACAGATTACAGGGTCCTGTTGGTCGCATTAGGCTATTTGTCAACAGTGCATTGTCTTCCCTTGTCAGTTGGAAATGGAAAAACCAACATCTCTTAGTTTTACGGGCCATTCATTTTTCACCGAGCACTCCGGTTCTTTTCCACCGATCCAACACTAACGATCACGACGTTACCGAATCTAGTCTGGGACCCCAAAACAACTTCCTGTCTCTTTCATGTTATTTCTGTCACCACTTTAGACGTACTTTTTGGCTTCTTTGATACCGAAAGTATAGAAGTGATTGATGCAGCAACGTAATAAACAGATATTTAATTTGCTTAAATAAACAACCATCAGAATGTCTTGCGGTTGTGTTTTTGAGTCAGACTTCCCCTTTTTTTCTCTATTTTTCATATGGCAAAGAAAACACGTTATGATACTTTTTAAAAACACTGCCATTTTCTCCGCGTCCTGTGAGGATTTATCTTTTAAGAAATATAACAAGTGCATTAATTGACTCCTCATCTTATACATAAAACACAATATTTTTGACGTTGTTTGAATAAAAAACAAACAGCAGGAAATCAACCTAAAAACGTCACGAACACATGCTGGAATGTTTAGAATACTTTAATCATATTTTTATCAAAATAATATGTATTCGCGTCATATAACACTGGATGTCTTTTATATAAAATATCGTGTTTTATGTAAATAATCTTACAAAACGTGATGATATTTTCACAACAATGAATATGCAGTATAACATTGTGTACTTCAGACTGTGACCCCCCCCCCCCCTCTTCCGCCATCTATCGTTTACTTTAAAACGTTTGTTTTTGTTAATAAACCTTCATCCTTGACATCTTTACCACGTTTTCTTAAATAGGTTTTATCAACTGTGAAATGTGTTTTAATTTAAATTGGAAAGCTATATTTTCTGTGTTATTTTGAGGTATCTTTCGTTAATGTTCTGTGTGTGTTGTTGATTTGTGTACATATTATTTGGAAGCCTGTTTAGGATCGAACCCCACGCAAGACAAAGCCTAGTGTTTGATAGTTTGTCATTTTTCTTACCGAAAGTCGTTGGTTTCCATGCAGGTACTCCAACTTTCTCTGCCATTTATAGTCAGACCGCATTGATATCAATGAAATTGTCTTGACTGGAGTAAAGCAGCATAAATCAATTCCACCTATCGAGCTATACAGCTGTATGATGGGAATTAAAGATCAGAATTGGATCTGAGAAACATTTAGAAATAAATAAATAAATAAATAAATAAATAAATAAATAAATAAATAAATCTAAAACAAAAGTTCAGATGGTCACTTTACTAATACTTAATTAGTAGGACGTGGATCCACCTGACTGACCGATACACTTAGGCATTTGTAATGTTCGTTCTGTTTCATGACTTTCATCCCATTATAAATGCTTCGTTTAAAAGCAATCCCCAGAAGTATAAAATCAAATTCAGATTTACACCTTTTAATAAAGAATTGATACAAGGCCAGTTTAGTTTGGCGCTGTTTAAAGTACGGGGAGGGGGGGGGGAGGTATCCACAAAGCCAGTAGAACGACATATTTCTATAGTAGTTATAAAAAGCTTCTTTATTTAGCCAAATTGTTAAAATTCGACCCAGCAAGATTTTGTTACAAATATTAATGGTAGCTAATTAACTTGTGTTACTTTTTGAATGCTTTATAAAGTAGCACACGCATAAGTAAGCCACCCTTCAAAGTGTCAAATCGTTCCACACAGATAAGATAAAGGTAAATACAGGGAATTTGAGAACTTTTTTGTCATAAAGAAAATTGCAATTTGTATCATATTACAGTTAAACTAGAGTAGACAAATAATCTATTGTTAGGCGGGTAAAAACTATTTTGAGAGGTTCACTATTAGGATCAGTTTTCTCCAATATCTACACAAACTGATGGTTTAACAAAGATTCGGCGTTTCGGTCCCTGTAACAAGAGACAGCGTCTTATCATTACCAGTAACCTTGTCCTAAATAATCTATCTAGAGAATGGCAAAGTTTTAAATTGTGAAATAAGTACATTTTTGGCGCAAAATGTGACAGCGTGACTGATAGATATTTGATGCCAAAATAAATGGATAAATTAGATCTAATATTGAAAACATATTGAGTTTGGTACAGTTATCAATTAACCTACTTAAAATATACAGAAAGACGGCATGTTTAAAAATGGAACACGAACAAAACTATTGATGACGTTTCTGCGTAAAGAGCGTTTAAAGCAGATATGTATGGCGTTATCGTAGCTATATATCACCAACAGACTTCCTGGATGTATTTATGTATTTCGTCCTTCTTTAATTATTCTTTTGACAATGTTATATAACTTATTTATCACTAAATCTAAAACATTGTCTGAAAGTAGGATGTACTTTAAAATGGACACTGTGTTACTATATATACTGAAAGTCGAAGTACAAGCTATCGTATTTCAGTTGTTATTTGGGTTTTAGTTGTCACCAGATTACAAGATTTAGTGAGTGTTTTTGGCCCTGTATGGTGTTAGACCAAAGGGTGGGAGGATAAGTTAGGATTGTATGGCAGTGCCATATACCATTTTTGAAATTGCCATATACCATTTTTGAAATACAAAAATGACATATGGCGGTAGTTAAGGGCGAAATTTGTACGAATATGTAATTAATTTAAGTGGTTTCAGGGACGGGACTGAATCCATGTCTGTCTGGCTCGAAGTGTGTGACCACCGTATGAACGGTTTGAGTACGGAATTAAATCCATGTCTGTCTGGTTCAGAGTCTGTGAACACCGTAAGAACGGTTTGAGTACAGAATTGAATCCAAGTCTGTTTGGTTCAAGTCCCTGACTACCTTAAGAATGGTTCGAGTACGGAATTGAATCCATGTCTGTCTGGCTCGAAGTGTGTGACCACCGAATGAACGGTTTGGGTACGGAATTAATTCCATGTCTGTTTGAGTACATTGTTTGGTTCATGGTCTGAGACCGCCGTGAGAACGGTTTGAGTACGGAATTAAATCCATGTCTGTTTGAGTACATTGTTTGGTTCATGGTCTGAAGCCGCCATAAGAATGGTTTGAGTACGGAATTGAATCCATTGTTTGGTTCAAAGTCTGTGGCTATCGTAAGAACGGTTTGAGTACGGAATTGAATCCATGTCTGTTTGAGTACATTGTTTGGTTCATGGTCTGAGGCCGCCATGGGAACTGTTTGTGTACGGAATTGAATCCTTTGTTTGGTTCAAAGTCTGTGCCGCCGTAAGAACAGTTTGAATACATTGCTTGGTTCAAAGTCTGACCGCCGTAAGAAAGGTTTGAGTACGGAACTAAATCTGTCTTCCATTTTTTGTCACTGACTGGTATTTCTTTTGTATTTTTCAGATTGTCGCCCATGCACAGAGAGAGAACTTATAAGGGCATACTGCTCTAGTGATTTTGGTGAGTACATTCTCTCTCTCTCTCTCTCTCTCTACCTCTCTCTCTCTCTCTCTCTCTCTCTCTCTCTCTCATATACAGATATAGAATTTAAAAGAGCATATTATATTAGCGTTTTGTTAAGTATCCTATCTCTCTCATTCTTGTTATATAAGCTGGAACCACTGACCTCTTTCCCGACTATTCTTTTTAATGCTTATAGAGTAATTATATTGTATACAAACTTTTGTTGTTTCAAGTTTATTGTTTCATTTATTTATTTCTTCTATGAGCATTTTTATAACACTGGACCAAAAAAATCGATGTTCAGATGCAGTTGAAGTTAAAGCCGAAACGACTTAAAGAAGTGCTTGTACTTTTTAACTGAAATTAAAAAAAAAAAAAATCTGTTAGTTGATAATTATCTGTTTTTCATTTTTCAGTGATAAGAGCTAGCATGGAAAATATCATACATAAAGACACAAATAAACACTCTGAGATAAGTGTTAGTATTTCTCGGATTGTAAGACAGAAAAACCAGGATCTTTTTTATAGGACTAGTAGGAACTCTCCCAACTTACAGGGAAAGCTACACACACCTAGGAAATGTGACATATCCAGAACGATAGGAGATTACTTATTTACCGGAAGGTTACGACTAGGACAATTACACGTCACGTGTGCCGCATACATTAAAGAATGGGAAAATATACTTCATCGAGCGTTAGAGTTGGGTACAATGGAGTGTTCATTGGACTGAAATTTTACTTCATCGAGCGTTAGAGTTGGGTACAATGGAGTGTTCATTGGACTGAAATTTTACTTCATCGAGCGTTAGAGTTGGGTACAATGGAGTGTTCATTGGACTGAAATTTTAATTCATCGAGCGTTAGAGTTGGGTACAATGGAGTGTTCATTGGACTGAAATTTTAATTCATCGAGCGTTAAAGTTGGGTACAATGGAGTGTTCATTGGAATGAAATTTTACTTCATCGAGCGTTAGAGTTGGGTACAATGGAGTGTTCATTGGACTGAATTTTCAATGTGGTACACCCACCCTGGTTTTGTGAAGTGACTTTAATCTCCAATGGAACCTAATGTAATCCATCAGGTGACTGCTATAATCCTTACTGGAACATATAGTGTTATGTAAAGTGACTATAATAATAAATGGAACATTTTGTATTTTGTGAAGTGACTTCATCCTAAATGAAAGGTGTTGTTTTCTGTGAAATGTCTGTGATTTTAGTCAATGTGATTATTGGAGATTTGCTTATTGGGTTAGTTAATGGCTGTGATAAAAGATAGATTAAATGTACATCATTAAATCCTTGATTTGTGATGTAAATAATTTTATACCAGATCTCTACATTACAAATTTATTTTATTATATTTCACAAATCCACCAATAGGTGTAGGTAGCAAGTGATGCAGCCATACCAAAATAACATGCAAAAATTATTTATATTGAAAACAATTTTGTTAAATCTGTTACTGCTTCAAAGATCTCATCGTGTCATTCCGAAGCCAAGTTCGGAGATAGGTTATCTCATCGTGTCATTCCGAAGCCAAGTTCGGAGATAGGTTATCTCATCATGTCATTCCGAAGCCAAGTTCAGAGATAGGTTATCTCATCGTGTTTTTCCGAAGCCAAGTTCGGAGATAGGTTATCTCATCGTGTCATTCTGAAGCCAAGTTCGGAGGTAGGTTATCTCATCGTGTTTTTCCGAAGCCAAGTTCGGAGATAGGTTATCTCATTGTGTCATTCCGAAGCCAAGTTCGGAGATAGGTTATCTCATCGTGTCATTCCGAAGCCAAGTTCGGAGATAGGTTATCTCATCGTTTCATTCCGAAGCCAAGTTCGGAGATAGGTTATCCCATTGTGTCATTCCGAAGCCAAGTTCGGAGATAGGTTATCCCATCGTGACATTCCGAAGCCAAGTTCGGAGATAGGTTATCTTATCGTGTTATTCCGAAGCCAAGTTCAGAGATAGGTTATCTCATCGCTTCATTCCGAAGCCAAGTTCGGAGATTGGTTATTTCATCGTGTTATTCCAAAGCCAAGTTCGGTGGTAGGTTATCTCATCGTTTCATTCCGAAGCTAAGTTCGGAAATAAGTTTTCCCATCATGTCATTCCGAAGCCAAGTTCGGAAATGAGTTATCTCATCGTGTCATTCCGAAGTCAAGTTCGGAGATAGCTTATCTCATCGTGTCATTCCGAAGTCAAGTTCGGAGATAATTTAAACAAGTGTTCAATTATTTTATTCATAATTCTATTACAATCATTGAAGAATTGTTCACAAGATTATCCGTATAGATACGAATTCTAGAAAATCTCATTCATGTTTACCAGTATCACGAAAATGAATTGGGTGACGGTGGAACTTGCGTACTAAAAATACGAATTTGGGCCACTTCTGATATTTACATTCCATATTATATCAAACTTGTACTTCTATTAATAGGACTCATTATTATTTCTACTGTTATTGTATTTGTTTTATTTAATGTTGTTGGACGACAGACCGGAACTTATGGTCATACCGTTTCCCGTTTTTTCACCAGTGTTATCAGTTACTGCTGTTTTCATTGCTCTATCAATGTCGTAGTTACACAATTCTTTATCATGTCTCTGAAGCTGTCATTCTTGGCTTTTGTTTGATTTGTATAACTCTATAAATATATATATATATATACTAGTATACCTATTTTTGTGTTCATTTTTTTCTATTTAATATTTTTTTATGTTTGATCACATTTTCCTCATTTACTACATAGCAGAGTAAAACTTCTTTAATTCCAGTCCACTGTGGTGCTTTATGATTTAAATTGTTATTTAATTATGTTTCCATACTGTATATTTCATTACTAAGATTTTTTTTTTTAAATTTTGGCCATAGTTTTGCGATATATAATGGCCCATCTTGAAATTGATCATAGTTTTTTTTATATCTTGGTTTAAAACTGATTAAACTTATTTTCTACAGTACACATCTATCCTTTTATTGGTTTATGAAATGTTACGTGATATTGTCTGTTTGGATTGTGTCCGTACACGTATAAACGTTATATTATGAATTTTTATTGTTTTATGTTAATTGTTGTTGATCTCTAAGATATAATTTAATAATATAACAAAAAACTGTACAATTGTAGATTTTATATATTTGTAAATAAATCAGTGGTGTTATGATTCATTTAATGAATTAATAAAAATATTTGAAAAAGAATTATTTTGTTATTTTTTAAATTTATTTGAATTTAAAAAAAAATTTTAGGTTTTGAACCAGGAGTGGTAGGTACATTAAAATAAACATGTCCACCAATATCATGAAACAACAAACCAACGAAAGGAAGTGGTGCAGTGCCTTACAAAGACCAATAAAGCAACGACGAGAGTATGCTGGTACCTTACAAATAGACCAATGCAATAAACGAACGACGAGAGTATGCTGGTACCTTACAAACCAATACAATAGGGCAACGACGAGAGTGTTCTGGTACCTTGCAAATTAACCAATACAATAGGGCAACAACGAGTGTGCTGGTACCTTACAAACCGATACAATAGGGCAACAACGAGTGTGCTGGTACCTTGCAAATAAACCAATACAATTAACCTACGACGAGAGTGTGCTGGTACCTTACAAATAAACCAATACAATAAACCAACGACGAGAGTGTGCTGGTACCTTACAAACCAATACAATAAACCAACGACGAGAGTGTGCTGGTACTTTACAAATAAACCAATACAATAAACAAACGACGAGAGTGTGCTGGTACCTTACATATAAACCAATACAACAAACAAACGACGAGTGTGCTGGTACCTTACATATAAACCAATACAATAAACAAACAAGAGGCCCAAGAGGGCCTGTGCTGCTCAACTGGCAGACCAAACATGGCAATAAAACAACTACAGAAAAAATAATAAAAAATAATAATAATAATAAAAATGGCCCACCTAGGGACCTCCCACATCAAATTTGTATAATTTTGTTTCATTTGCCATTAACAAGTCAATGAGAAAAGTTACGGAAAACCCCGTTAAATATATTAAATGGTCAGAGTTCTACATTCCATATACCAAATTTGAAGCAAATTGATGAACAAATACTAAAGTAAATAATTAATGGCCATTTTCCTGTTTTTTCTATCTATCGTAACAGCGGCCATCTTGGATTTATGATCGGCCCGAAAATCACAAAGTTTAATCTACTCCACCTAGGGACCTTCCACACCAAATTTGGTTTCATTTGGTCATGTGGTTTCAGTGAAGAAGATTGAAGTTTACGAACGCACGAACGCTTCCCCATGCCATAAGCTCAGTTGGCTATAGCCAGTTGAGCTGAAAATACAATTCTAGTACCTTGCAATAGACAAATAAACCTTTACCATAACCATAAGCGTGCCGGTACAGGATTCGACTAAAACAAGCCAACGGAAGAAATCAAGCCCACGGAAAGCCAATGGTGTTTCTGATTTATGTAGAAGTGTGAAATTTGGAAGTATTATATGGAATACACCTATTATTGCAAATATTTTGCTGATCTATCGAAAATTAGTGGAGTATTGGTTAATTATATTTTAACTTACAAACAGTAATGGCGGCCATCTTGGCGTGACTGAATTCATAGTATATGCATTCAACTTAGTTTTATCTCATGGAATACAAGTTTTAAATTAATTTTTTAATTCAAAATAAAAAATAAATTAAACATATAAATGTACATATATAAATATGGAAAAAAGAAAGAAACAACTCATGTAAAACAGAGTAATCTATGTGCAGTGTACCGGTAAAGACATGCAACACGAAAAAATGATAATGGATCAAAATTCAATTATTTTTCCATAGATTATCAAAATATTTTAAAGCCATAATAAATACATAGGTTATTTTAGTTAAAATGACCAAATTTCACACTTTTACATAAAACAGAAACACCATGAACGCAAGTTTTTTTTCCCATGGGCTTGCTTTCTTTTGTGGGCTTGTTTTAGTCCCACCGCTGGTACAAGTGTCATTTGTAACGTTTTAAGGATTTTTTCTTGTTTTGCAACACGCGTTCAAATCAATCCAAAGAAACAATCAATCCAACACGCGTTCAAATCAATCCAACACATTGAAACATTTACTGAAAAACGGTTTTATCTTATTTTACAGGATTTCAGAGCACATGCATAAATTAAGCGACAGAATTCTAAAACAGTTTGCAAATGCACAATGATACAATAATACTTAGCTTAAAAACTACACAACACTTTCAGTATAATGTTTAACAACTGTCTACGGGAAACCCAATTAAAGAGAGATAATCCTCCGACCAACGACATTACTCCGTATGTGATGTAGATGTTTTTTAATGTTTCAACACACACACACACACACACACACACACACACACACACATAATAGATAGATAGATAGATAGATAGATGGATAGATAGTTAGATAGATAGGCAAAATTAAAAATAAATAATAAAATTTGAAAAAAAACGTTATTACCAAGAGCTTTCCAGATCCTCAAACAAATTCAAATACATTAAACAGATTTTAAATTATCTTATGACGGTGAGGTGAATTTGAAGGTTTCTTATTTTTTATTTATTTAATAAAATTTTAAAATATGTTTCATTTCACAGGATGACTATAAACCAATATTTCAAATGTTGTGAGTCAAAATGCATTTTTAACTTCTATTTTTCGTGATATTGTTGTTGCGGTCTTCCAGATTTGCAGCGAAAAAATATATGTACAAATTTTCCATAAAAAAAAAAACATGTGCTCTTCTTTCAGGATATGATTTACAATAAAATGGTCTCAAACGATAAATCACTACTTACAGATCTATTCAAAACAAATTCGATTCATAAAAAAGAAGTTATCCTTCTCTTTTTCAGATAAAATCTGGCCGAGTTGCTAAGTCGTTAACCTTTAAGCTCAGTGCGTCTCTCTGTTATTGGTTAAATCCGATGAACCACAAGCGAAAAAAAAGTATATCTTTGTCCTAAACACCAATCTGTTGGCTTAGTACCAGAGGCGTATGTAACAATGCTAGTGCTTCCCAATGCAGTTGCACGAACAATTTTAATGGCTCTCGAACGGAAGTGAGCAATAGCATTGCATCCAGGTCATTATAATCAACAAAATGTTTCATCAGTAATGTCCATTGAATCTGGACACGGACACAGTTAGGAGACACAGTCACAGTTATTACTTAAAATGTTACATAAAAACCTTATGTAATCAGCCACTATATACTGCACACTTCTTTAGGTCTTATTGTGTTAATACAAAAATAAAATACTTAACAGTATAAATACTGTAACATAGGTCTGTGTGCCAGTACCTCTGGATACCAAACTTAATCATAATGTTGGTCCCGTTTGCTCTCCTAGCTACAACGGGTAAGTCAAATTCTCTCTCTCTCTCTCTCTCTCTCTCTCTCTCTCTCTCTCTCTCTCTCTCTCTCCTATAACACCTGTGTCGGTCCTTTGTCGGGAGTCTCTCTCTCTCTCTCTCTCTCTCTCTCTCTCTCTCTCTCTCTCTCTCTCTCTCTCTCACCAGTGCCGGAGTTTTACAATTGGTGATACCAATATGTCTGAGTTTTTTATCGTTTTGTCTTAACTGTACTTTATCAGTCATTTAGTTCTATTGTGTTTTTCATTGTATTGACAGATGTAAATATATATCAAATACCTGCTAAATTTTGATGTGCCAGATGTGCACATTTCGGAAAATCATTCCTCATCAGTGACACTAGGGGCCGAAAAAGTTGATAGATTAAAAAAACATACGCCAAACAGTTGTAAATTAATGAATCTAAAGTTCCAAAAATATGTGAATCCAAATCCAGCTAAGGAATGTTTTGCAGGAGGGAACAGACCTTAGTTTTAAATAAATTTTAAAAATTAAGACGACTGAAAATTTTGCTAAAAGGTATATTTTCTGACAGCACAAAGTACTGCCTACTGAGTTATGGATACCCTCGGGGAGATTTACTCCACCAGCAGCGGTACCCGCTCAGGGGTAGTAAATATATATCAAATACCTGCTAAATTTTGATGTGCCAGATGTGCACATTTCGGAAAATCATTCCTCATCAGTGACACTAGGGGCCGAAAAAGTTGATAGATTAAAAAAACATACGCCAAACAGTTGTAAATTAATGAATCTAAAGTTCCAAAAATATGTGAATCCAAATCCAGCTAAGGAATGTTTTGCAGGAGGGAACAGACCTTAGTTTTAAATAAATTTTAAAAATTAAGACGACTGAAAATTTTGCTAAAAGGTATATTTTCTGACAGCACAAAGTACTGCCTACTGAGTTATGGATACCCTCGGGGAGATTTACTCCACCAGCAGCGGTATGTAAATTACAATTATCTCTTCTGTTGTTAATTTTTCATCGTTACATTTAAAATCAAAAGTATAAATATTGCAGTAAATTTTGCGTCATTCGGAGTTTCTCTTCACGTTTACTATTTAACATTATTAACTAAAACCCTGAATATCGCTTAAAATACAACGACATCTAAAAACTCTGAACACATTCATACTCATGTCTTTTTGAATTTTTACCTTATTATAAGTACTAGCTTTCCAAAAAACTTGCCTTACTAATCAATATGATATTTTATCCACGTGCGAAGATGTTAGCAGTGCGTTTATTCGGAACAGAAAAATTCCAAATGGACACAGCCTGAAAAAAGATGCGAATATGATAATTTGACAAATGAGAATCAGAAAAAAATTATACTCAATGCAAGGTATTGTATCTATGTAATTATTTCCATGCAGCACATCTTAATTAGTTAGGCAAAGTATATTTAGATATTTCAATGAAAGGAATGAGATATTTGGTTTTCTGTTGAACTTTTTTTAATTTCATATGAATTGCGAATGTTAAACATAAAGATTAATTGTTTAATAAGCCCCTGGATAGGTTGAAAAGTAATAAAGAGTAAACCAAACAAAAAAGTCTTACTGAGGTTTAATGACAAAACGTCAAAACTTACTGAATGTAATGTGTCTTTTGGACCTGTAATATTGCCAGCATTTACACGTGCTTTATAGACATCCGTCATGCAGAATAATTTTATAAATCACAAAATGTAAGTGAATGTAAACATGTGATCTTTATACACGATGCGTACATGAAAATAATTGTCAAGCTACTTTCAAAGTGATTTTGATACTACATGTGCGGTATTGGTTAAAGATATTTTTATATCAATCATTTAATTCTTTTTCTTGAATTGATTAACAACAATAGTCACATCATATGTTATATTATTCATTTGAGGTGGCACATGGATAAAGCGTCCGTTGCGAGAACATGGGTCGTCACGGGGTTCGACCCATATATATATATATATTTAGAGAGAGAGCTCTGTAAAAACAAACTTGAATATATTGCCGTGGCTGCATATAGAACAAGCACCCGTTGCTTGAAAATTTGAGAAACTGCTTTCTCTCCTGGCGCT
Organism: Tegillarca granosa; assembly: GCA_029721355.1. Lineage (NCBI taxonomy): Eukaryota > Metazoa > Mollusca > Bivalvia > Arcoida > Arcidae > Tegillarca > Tegillarca granosa. Next base: position 56,662,564 of record CM056594.1, on the reverse strand, counting down.
CGGCATTAAGCAAAGAAAAAAAAAATCACCACGATTACATGAAAGAACTTGTTTTTAGCGTTCCCTTTTCAATATTAACTGCAAAATTGCGTATGCGACCGTTAAACATATTAACAACGAACCATCATTTGTGATTAAATTATGTAAAGAATATCATGTTACTGTAAAAATAAATACAACATTTATTCTCTTTTTTCAACTACTTTAGAAAACTAGAACAGTCGGTAAAACCGGTACAGCTATAGTAGAAATTTAAAAAAAAAACATAAATTAAAAGAACTTAGAGTATTTATTTAAGGTACTTTAAAAAAAAATCAACAACAATGAGTGACTAGCAAACTCATCCTTTATTTTTGATTCCGTCAATTCAATATTATGTTGCCGGTATTAGGGCTAAATATATTTGAAGACAGTGAAAATTTCTTTCAACAAATTATAAATTAATTCTTATCTGAAACATCAATACAATAACAATGAGTTTCATACTTAAACTTCGTCCTGTCAATCAAGATATATTATATCCTGTCATTAGGCATGTCTACTATCGTAAAATGACCCATTACAAAGCTCTGACATTTTCAGAAACAAAAATACAAGTTTAATTAACGTTAATTTTAATGTTGTTACAATACTTTTGTTGCATTCTTTCTCTGTGACTCAAATTCTATGTCCAATTAATTGTTTTGTTCAAGTTCTTTATTTCTCACATTATATATTTATAACATAGAGAATATATAAGTAACAAACATATATAAAATCATTTTACTTCTATTTCTATTCACTACTTAACATACGAATCTAAGTGTACTATTTCTTTGTAACATTGCAAATCATGGTATCGCATTTTTCTAAAAAAAAAATTTAAAAAAATACGCTGGACAAGTCTGTGATCATTTTGTAAATTCCACATCCATTTTTATCTCCTCGGAGATATTTTGTGTGATAAACAGGATTGTTTTAGGTATACCTTAGTTATGCTATAATTTGAAGCCAGTCTTTTAAGCGGTGGTATTTTTCCCTGATTTAGACAGTTATTTAAAACTATGAATTTTGCGTATTTCTGAATGGCTCACCCGAGTCATGATCTTATTGGTGTCCATGTCCATTACACGACTGTAGACTTCAACGCTGTTATGCGGAAATTGTCATACACAGAAGCATGTCTACTCTTCAACAACCGAAAGTCCTCTCGAAATTAGATGTAATGCCTGACGCCACGACGTCATGCAATTAAATACATGAACATAACAAATACACATACCTGCTAAATTTTGATGTGCCATTTGTGTACAATTTCGGAAAACCATTCCCATCAGTGACACTCATGTTGTTTTACGTCAAATAAGCATTTTATATATATGTGTGTGTGGCCACAATTTCATTTGGTGCGTTAGATTTTACAATAGTTTCTGGAGTGCTTTGCACCAGTGATCTTTCTAGTTTACTAGCATACTCGACCGCAACAAATAAACATAATAAAATATTCATTCCACTACACTGGTACTGAGCCACCAAGTAAAGGACTACGACAAGGGGTAACCTTTGTTAGAGGTAAATTGTATTTCAAGCACCTGGTAGAATTGGGCTAAAATAATTCCTCTTTCAACTTTTTAACAACAGGTCTCTTTTTTTTTACTTATATATACTTATACAGATGTAATTTGTATGGACGTATGCTAAAAATTTATTATGTATTTACGCTATTCATTAGGATCAATTCTATGTTGGCACTCTTACTCGAGAAATATGTATAATAAAGTCATAACTAGAGTTGATTTAAATATTGGAGATTTTGTTGTAGGTAAGTTGTTTGTTAGCGTTCTGTTGGAAGGTAAAATAGCTTGTTTCTTTTACTCTTGTATCAGCTGGCCGTGTAATATGCAAATAAAAATGTAATATATATCAAACACAAACATGCCAGTCCATAACGAAATCACAACCCTAATATACAAAGGAAAACTTTAAAACTGGCTAAAATATTTTATTTAGTCAGTTACTTTTACAATCATGAAATGAACTAAAGACACAAGAGGCACATGTTTTATTGATGTCGATTCTTTAATTGAAAATCATCAATGGTTTTTACATAAGAAGTTATAATTTGTTAATGATTGAGAAGATCATCAGTAATTTTTAAAACTGAAAGTTGTGATTAATTGCTATTTTTCTGGATCCAGTCTAGGTATTCCGAGGTTCTGGTGTAAACATTCGGATATGACGAACAGGATGAGCTACCCCATGAAGTCAAACCAGCCAAAATAAATTCACCGCCTACTTTACACACAAGAGGTCCACCGGAGTCGCCCTGACAATTAAAAAAACAAATTTTAACATTTAGTACCATCGTGATCAAAACTCTAACAAAGAAAACTAATCTGATATTTTATTCAACATCACCAGTGACGTTTAATGACCCGTGAGAAACCATTTTTACATATGACGACAGCATTGATATCTCCAAATTACATATGTTTGTTTCAGCTAATGGCGTGTCTTGTCAAAACTATTGATGTATTTTTACTGTATAAGCGTGTATACTGAAGGGACAAGACAAGTGTACAGACCGAGCCGACGTGTTTATCCGCTTTTCGCAGAAATTGTAATTATTCAGTAGACATTTTTGATAGACCTTTAGAATACCGAAAACATTTTCGAATAATGTTCTTACTTTCCTTTAATTGGTCTTAGGAAAGCCAAGAACCTTCATCCAAGTTTATTCTAAAAAACATGGCCAAATGACCATAACAAAACGTCAGCTAAACCAGTTTACGTCCGTCAAACGTTCATGTGAAATAAATTGACCACAAAATTCATTTATATTTGAAAATTAATCCCCTTTTTTTAATTTTTGTTTTTTTTCAAGTTAAGCCTATACCTACACAGCAGATGGATAGAAAGGTTTAAAAAATTTACCTTTGTACTGTTTATTAGAATAGAAAGACAAACCGAGAAGCGGGTTGATACGCGTCGTGTTTAACGTGTAACGATAAAAAGTTTTAAAAAGTTTAAAATTAAAAGTGTTTGAAAGGTTTACACTTTACTTACATTACATGCTGAACTAGTGCCTACAGCTAAACATATGTGTGACTGTATAATTAGAGAATTTCCCCAAGATCTTTTACAATTGTCGTTAGTCATCACATTCATTGGAGTATGCTGCAGAACATCAGCTAAGGTTCCGGTAGCTGTAACAAATTAAAGAATTACTAGTACTCGTAATTTGATTTAAATCATACTTTAAAGCAAATAAAATACAGAAATAAAGTCTAAATAGACCTGACGAAAATCGACATCCGTGCTTTTTATATTATTATTATTATTACATGTTTTACTATTATTATATTACTTTTATTATTATTATTATTATTATTATTATTATTTTAACATGTATTATTATTATTATAATTATTATTACATGTATTATTATTATTATTATTATTATTATTACTACTTTTATTATTATATTATTATTATTATTATTATTATTATTATTATTATTATTATTATTACTACTACTACTACTACTACTTTTATTTTTATTATTATTATTATTATTATTATTATTATTATTACAGCTCTAACTAACCTGAAGTTTTTCCCCATCCACTGATGTAACATTCTGTGTTGAGGAAGTTTTGACCTGCAACAGTTGGAAGTGGGACGGTTGATACGTAATCACTTGTCAAATCAGCAGATTGGGATAGTTTCATTATGGCAATGTCATTAGGATAATTACCACTTCCGGTGTTATATCTTTCGTGCTATCAAATATATCAATAGCATTAGTCAAAGTAAATAAATAAATAAATAAATTAATAAATTAATAAAAAAAAAAGCTGACATAAAAATGAAAGGTCTACAGCAATAATCCAATGAATCTCAAAAACAAACCACACCAAAGCAAAAATACTTTACAAGATAATATCTATTGAAGTCAGTCATAAATGTCGGGTATATAGACGAGAGACAATAATCTCTCGCCGTGGAGAACGTCTGGAGTACATTTAAATAAAATGTTTAAGTTTCGAGGTGTTCTCGCATCAACTTCGAATTTTTCTTTTTTATCAGCATCAAAACTGTCATGTACTACTTTCAAATTTATGAAATAATCTATTCAGAATTAAAACTTTTCTCTTTTAATTTTATGGTACTTAATTGTAGTTTTTTAAATTGAAAAGTAGCACTTGCCGCCTGCATTATTTTACCGATATTCAAAAGTTACAGATAACAAATCTGTTAGTATCTACACTGACTTACAGGTATTATGGATGCCACATCTACAGTTTGCTCATCGCCATTATCTTCTGATAATGTATGTTCTCCAAGAACGATCTTCCATCGATTATTATTATTGTTGATGCTGTAATATTAATATAGAAAAGTAAACGGTCACGGTACTGTTTGAAGGTCATTGTTACTGTTTGAAGGTCATGGTATTGCTTGTGTATTTTAATTTTTGAAAGATATAACTTGAATATATTTGTTATATTCATGATTTATTTCCAAGCATTAAGATTTGATTTTGACAATGGACTGATATGTTTGTGTTTTATTTGGTGATTATGTTAAAAATATAGACTATAACGTATTAAAATTATAGCATATTCACTATATAATTTGCTTATATCGTAGGATTGTATTATAATAAACAATATATATATATATATATATATATATATATATATATATATATATATATATATATATATATATATATATATATATATATAACATTAAATTGTAAGAAGAAAAAGTTATTTCTTTTCATTTTGAATTTAAAAAAAAATTATATTATAAGCAAATAAACGACTCACTCATGAACCACACAGTGTGCCGCAGTTAGAACCAAGTTGTGATCAATAAGCGCCCCTCCACAAATGTGATTTCCGTTATAATTTAGAGACACTTGCCAAGGCCACTGTCCGTGTTCAGAATCAAAACCGTTAACAATTCGACTGCTTGGTAAGGCCAGGGCTGCGTGGAATAAATATTGGTTAATTAATACATTCATCAGAATCAAGATTAAAATCTTTACAAATAAATAAACCTTTCATTGTAATTATTAGTGTCAACAAAGGATTTATACACTTGTTTTGACTTTAGTATTGTTTCATTAAGTTAAATGCTTGTAATTCTAGAAACAACTTTATATTTATCAAATTTGAACTAAATTGTCAAAAAATAATCTTATGTTTTTAAAGAAAGAAAAAATGCGAAAATATAAATTGTAATAGGGTAACTGTTGCTAAAAATGTTCTCTAACTTGGAAACAATCAGAGCCACCGAAAACAAAAAATCTAAAATGAAATGTAAGTAAACAAAATGAAATAAAATAAAATAAAACAAAACAAAATAAAATAAAATAAAATAAAATAAAATAAAATAAAATAAAATGAAATGAAATGAAATGAAATGAAATGAAATGAAATGAAATGAAATGAAATGAAATGAAATGAAATAAAATAAAATAAAAAGGAATTATGGGGCATGATAACTTAAGGCTCACTAATTATGAAATTCGTCTGCATATGCCCGTAAAGTAATCAATTTATTTATTTATTTTTACTTCTTCCATTTTCAACGTTTGTAATTTATATGCAAATTCATTTTTTGGGGAAAAAATCAGGGTCAATAATTCATCTATATTTACGATTTCGTACATAGTGAAACATACGTTCACATACAGTAAATACAAACCGAAGGTCACTGCCTACAACAGTACTATAAACACACCGAAACAGTTTTGGTATTCTTGTGCAAAAATGTCACAGAGAGAGAGAGAGAGAGAGAGAGAGAGAGAGAGAGAGAGAGAGAGAGAGAGAGAGAGAGTGTAAAACTCCCAACTTAAGACGGGCACTGGTGTTAATGTCAAGCAGTGTTTAAATACGGAGAGAGAGAGAGAGAGAGAGAGAGAGAGAGAGAGAGAGAGAGAGAGAGAGAGAATTTGACTTACCCGTTGTGGCTAGGAGAGCAAACAGGATCAACATTATGATTAAGTTTGGTATCCAGAGGTACTGGCACACAGACCTAGGCTACAGTATTTATACTGTTAAGTTTCTATTGCTTCATGACAGTTGAGTAGATACAACTGTTAAGTTTTCAACAATTGAAATGCATTTTATTTTTGCAATAACATCATGAAAAAGACATAATTAGGAGTTGAAGTGTCTATTTTAACTAGATTATGTTTTAAGTTTTATATTGCATTTTAAGAAAAATATGGTTATTACCGTGTCAGCAAACAAAGCCACACATTGATAATTTCTCATTCAATAAAAAGGAACAAACATGTTCTTATTGGTTATTTATTGCAATTCTTGACCAAAATCGTATTTCACAACGGACAGTAACGTGACTGATATGAATCCGAGTAGGTATAAGTTTTCTTTCAAAGTTAGTTAACATTAGTTCATAATAAAGAGTGTCAGTTTGAAGGTAAAATAATAAATCACTGGAAATGAAATTGTGATTATATTTTCAATATTTATCTTGCGATTGTAACGGGGAAAAAAATTTCATACTCTTCACCTAAAAATGTAAATCGGAAGTGACAAATATACTTTTGAAACTGTTAAATATTGCGATTTTATCAAAATTCTAGAAAGGCGCCTGCAAGATAATAACAAAAGGCACGGTTAAATAAATGAACATAACATACGCCGTTTAAATTCCTTTTAATTCGTGTAAAAGTTGATTTTAAAAGCAGAATTAAGTCCTTTACAGACCACACCACTGCGTTAGCTCAGTTGGTAGAGTGCTCGCTCCGTAAGTGGGAGGTCGTGGGTTCGAACCCCGGCCGGGTCTGACCCAAGATTTGAAAGTGGGTAATGACTGTTCCTCGCCAAGCGCTCGGCATTACGAAATCCAAATCACGGTTCTTTCGAATGGGAACTTAAAATAAACGAAGTCCCGTGTCACGACAGGCGTGGCACGATAAAGAACCCTGTTGTATAATGCCATCAGCGCAACGCACAGGCAAAATGTCTGCACTATCGCCTATAGCTGGCGACGTCTCGATATAATTGAAATATTCTTGACTGGGATGTTAAACACCATTACTCAACTCAACTCCTTTACAGACCGTTTGACATAGTATGAGATATAAGTGCACCAAATCGCATTATTTAAGGCTTAAAATCTCGAACAAGTTATTGCCTTAAAAACGTATTAATAGTTATGATCCAGTTACACGGTCGGTATGTTTATTTATTTATTTATTTTGAAATACGGATAAGTTTGGAAGTATGGATACGTTTGCAGGTGAAAGGATTTTATAGTTAAATGTTATGATGCTTTACTATTTCATGGGTTCAGTTTTTCTGAATACTACTTTTTCACAAATATTTTGGGGATGTTGAGTTAGAAAGTTAATTATCTGTTACTGTTTTAAATTATATATTTATTGAGACGTTATAGGGATTTAATGGGTGGGGAACTACTAAAATAAAAAAAAATTACACTACTATGGGAAGTGTTTATTGTCTTGGATTGTCATCAAATTTTATAGAAAGAGATATTTTTAAAAGATTTAGAACAAAAGTGTGATTTTACATTAATTATAGATAGACTTGTAGTAACGAAAAATAGCAGCAATCAAAAACGGTGCCAAGATTACCGACATCAAGATTTAAGACACCGAATATCTGATAACTCAATGATGCTGATGATACTGTAGTGAGGTACTTCTCTGTTTGTTCAAGTTTAAAGGCTAACTTCAATAAAACACAGGCTGTTTGGATCAGTATAAAACGGGGTTTTGGTGGTAAACTTATAACTGATAAAACAATAACATGGAATTTTAAAAGAAGGCTTAAAATTTCCTTTTAAATTTTAAGTTTCAGCTTAAAAATTTCCCTTTAAATTTTATGTTATTTTTTATCACCACAAACCCGTTTTACCTTAATCCAAATATAAAATAAGTACAACACAACACCAAATGACGTATTGTGTTGATATCTCATAAAGTTAAAATAAATAATACAACAATCTTTTGGAAATTGTGTTCAATTAACACTTGAACTGTTTTTAAATGATGTTCATCGTCAGTGTGAAGGCAACAACTTTGCAAGCAAACGGAAAAACGCGCGTTTTGATAAGTTTGCTTGTAAAGTTGTTGCCTTCATACTGATAATGAACATCATTTTAAAACAGTTCATTTTTTATATTTTCGTTAAATATTTTTTTAAAAGATTATTCCTTGATTTTAAGAATAACAAAATTCCATCTGTCAAGCATGCACATCGGGGGAGTCAAGACGCAACAGCTGAATTTTATACCGAGAAAAACTCATTATTAATTCGCACTAATTTTGATGTGAGGTAACAACGTGGGGTTTTGGTTTGAAAAATTATAGTGTTATCAGGTATTTTGATGGTATTTTCTCGATTTTTCATTAACAAAATGTATTTATTTTTGAGAATATTCGATATAAAATAATATTAATAAAAAATTGAATATTAACAATAAATGTGTTTTTATTTGTGGACTATATTTCGGTCGAAAATCAGGTGCGCCTGTGTGGCCCCATTTCAATTATTGAAGAATTTGCAGTAAAAGATTGCTGGCTACATGTCGGAAATGAAATTTGTGAATCTGATAGGGAGAAAACTGTAGTAGTATGAGGCGCCGTTTCTATATTTATTCAGTATTTTAACATATGCATAATTCGATTTTTGGATATCCATAAATCGATTTTTGCATATGCAAAAATAGTCGTAGTAGACCCGCACTAAATAGTTGGGGAGAAATCATTTCACACTCGCGATTTATGGATATGTTAAAATCGATTTTTACATATGCAAAAATACCGACTATTTTTGCATATGCAAAAATCGATTTATGGATATCCAAAAATCGATTTATGCATATGTAAAAATGTATTTTTGCATTTGCAAAAATAGCTAGCATTTTAAATATCTAAAAATGTATTTATGCATATGCAAAAATCGATTTATGGATATCCATAAATCAAATTTTACATATGCAAAATTATTTTTGGATATCTAAAAATAATTTTACATATGTTAAATTCGATTTATGGATATCCATAAATGAATTATGCATATGCTTAAATAGTGAATAAATATAGAAACGGCGCCTCATATAGTAGAGGAGTGGTTCTCAATTGCCAAGCATTTGGGTTTCGAATCTGCGCCAGGATATGTTAGCGTAGACAGTGATTTACCGAGAGTTTTTTTCTGGAATGTCGACATTGTTGGGTTGAGATTCACTCGAACATTATGTGCCGAGCTTCTAAACGTTAGACAGCAAAGCAGTAAGGAGTATACTTATTCTCTACGCCTGATGCGGTGCAAATATCCCTCAAAGTTTAGAAAATGATCGTTTTAAGTTTAGCAAGGAATTTTGTAGTACTTTAACCATGTATTATAGTTGCTATTGTATCCCTAGTATATGGATAAAAAATCATGTTACTTATTTTTCAACTTTCCGATCAACAAACAAAGCATGTAAAACGGACAATTTTCACTGTATGTGGCATACACACTTTCTGGGACATATTTGGGATGGGTGCCAAATCCACCTTGTGAATTTTTCTGCTGCGTTTCGTGAATCTAATTTCAATTGAAATATGGAAGTTCACGTGTATAACTAATTTTGTCAGCTTCCAAAGTTTTTCACAAAATCAGTTGACAAATTATACCACTTTTTTGCACATTGTCTTAAAATAATAGGGAATGTAGCAGCTTTGTCAAGGTAGGAAGAAATTTTCATAAACTCTGATAGTTCAAGAATTTTTTTTATTTTTTTTTTTGTGGTTTGTTGGTTTTGACAAACCAGTTCTTGTCCGTTCTCTCAACAGGACATCAAAAACACCATTTGATTTTTTAAACTCTGTCTCATACATTGTCAATATTACGGTAAATATCAGCCAGGTGTCTATTTATGTTATTAAAATTTTATTTCATAAATTTCTTTGATTTTATTTTGTGTATTATATCAAAATAAACAGTTCTTGTATAGTTTCGTAAATTCGTTTTCATACTTGTCTCGAATATAAACAAAAGTGACGTGGCAGCCATGTTTGTTTACCTATGATAATGTAGTCCGGATTGTGTATTGCATTTTATATGTATTCATACACGGAGTGACAAGGTTTTTGTGGTTCATTTTCAACTATGAACGCAACGGCTCTCAAGCTTACAGCTATGAGAATTTCACAAGGCAAATGAAAATATTAAACAATATTTGTTTTATAAAAGATTTAACAAATGATGAAGGGAATATTATGTTTTATAATGATTTTAAATCTAAAGTTAATTTTAATGTTAATTATCATAGTTGATAAATGCAATTCCAAAAAACAGGAGAAGTGCAATTCAGTGACAAAATTCCACCTTTAAAGTCAGAAAAACTGTGAAAGTCCAATTCATGAACAAAATTCCATCTTTAGAGGTCAGAAAAACTGGAAAAGTGCAATTCAATGACAAGAAATTCCGCCTTCAGAAGTAAGAAAAACTGGAATAGTGCAATTTAGTGACACGAAATATCGCCTTTAGAAGTCAGAAAAACTGAAAAGTGCAATTCAGCGACAAGAAATTCCGCCTTAAAAGTCAGAAAAACTGGTAAAGTGCAATTTAGTGACACGAAATATCGCCTTTAGAAGTCAGAAAAACTGGAAAAGTGCAATTCAGCGACAAGAAACTCGCCTTAGAAGTCAGAAAAACTGGAAAAGTGCAATTCAGCGACAAGAAACTCGCCTTAGAAGTCAGAAAAACTGGAAAGTGCAATATTTATATAACAAACAGTCGATCAAAGAAATACAAGCTTCTTGAAACAGAATTATCCCCTATATAGAGCATTTATTTTTTACTGTCAGATTGTAAAGACATTTATGAAATAAATTTTTCGATCATGTTAAAAGCAAATATAACGTGAGTATAGAAAATAAAGAAAATAATATTTTATTATGAATTTAAACACAAAATAACCACTCTGAAATTTTAAATTTATAAATTCATTACTTAAACACTATTGCCACATATGTAGAATGTATAATACAATTCCTCAGGATAATGTTGAAATCGAAAAGATATGTCTTTATAGACGGATTGAAATGTAATCCATATATCAATATCCCACGACAACAGCACAAAAATCAGAATAAATTGGAATTTGGTGAAAAGATTATTGTTTTAATATGTTGTTTTGGTTATATATATATATATATATATATATATATATATATATATATATATATATATATATATATATATATATATATATATAATGATTAATAATAATAATATTCCGTTCTGTGAACATGTTTAAATATTTAAAAATATTTTTAAAAAATCAAAACATATAAATATATTCGAATATAAAAATATATTCAGAAATAAAATTTTTAATCAAACAAAGCTAACTAGAACTCTTCAACAAAAACAACAACAACAACAAAATAAAAATTAAATCATAAAATAAATGAATAAATGAAAAAATGACCAAAAAAAAAAAAAAAAAAAAAAAAAAAAAAAAACCACAATGATCTTCACAAACGTTTAAACAAACCAAACTCCTAAAACATCTAAAACGAATCGAACACCAACGCGTAGTATTATACTGGTGACATTTGTATGCAGTGTAATACTGGTTACATTTACATGTAGTGTAATACTGGTTACATTTACATGTAGTGTTATACTGGTTACACTTGTATGAACTGTTAAACTCGTTACACTTACATGCAGTGTTATACTGGTTACACTCATACGTAGTTTTTTACTGGTGACATTTGTATGCAGTGTTATACTAGTGGCATTTGTATTCAGTGTTATACTGGTGACATTTGTATGCAGTGTTATACTGATGACATATGTATGTAGTGTTATACTGGTTACATTTGTATGCAGTGTTATACTAGTGACATTTGTTTGTAGAATTATATCAGTGACATTTGTATGCAGTGTTAAACAGGTGACATATGTATGTAGTGTTATATTGGTTACATTTGTATAGAGTGTTATACTGGTGACATATGTATGTAGTGTTATACTGGTGACATATGTATGTAGTGTTATACTGGTTACATTTGTATGCAGTGTTATACTGGTGACATATGTATGCAGTGTTATACTAGTGACATTTGTATGCAGTGTTATACTGGTGACATATGTATGTAGTGTTATACTAGTTACATTTGTATAGAGTGTTATACTGGTGACATATGTATGTAGTGTTATACTAGTGACATTTGTATGCAGTGTTATACTGGTGACATATGTATGTAGTGTTATACTGGTGACATATGTTTGCAGTGTTATACTGGTGACATATGTATGTAGTGTTATATTGGTTACATTTGTATGCAGTGTTATACTGGTGACATATGTATGTAGTGTTATACTGGTGACATATGTATTCAGTGTTATACTGGTGACATATGTATGCAGTGTTATACTGGTGACATATGCATGCAGTGTTATACTGGTTACATTTGTATGTAGTGTTATACTGGTTACACTTGATTGTAGTGTTATACTAGTGACATTTGTATGCAGTGTTATACTGGTGACACTCACACGCAGTGTTATACTGGTTACACTTACCTGCAGTGTTATAATGGTTACACTTAAATGTAATGTTATACTGGTTAAACTTACATGTAGTGTTATACTGGTTACACTTACATGCATTGTTATGTTGGTGACATTTGTATGCAGTGTTATACTGGTGACACTCACACGCAGTGTAATACTGGTTACACTTACATGCAGTGTTATACTGATTACACTTACATGTAATGTTATACTGGTTAAACTTACATGTAGTTTTATACTGGTTACACTTACATGCATTTTTATGTTGGTGACATTTGTATGCAGTGTTATACTGCTAATACTTACATGCAGTGTTATACTGGTTACACTGAAATGTAATGTTATACTGGTTACACTTAAATGTTGTGTTTTATTGGTTACACTTACATGTAGTGTTATACTGGTAACACTTACATGTTGTGTTATACTGGTTACACTTACATGTTGTGTTATACTGGTTACTCTTAAATGTAATGTTATACTGGTTACACTAACATGTAGTGTTATACTGGTTACACTTACATGTTGTGTTATACTGGGTAAACTTACATGTTGTGTTATACTGGTTACACTTACATGTTGTGTTATACTAGTTATACTTACACGTAGTGATATACTGTTTACTCTTACATGTTGTTGTTATACTGGTTACACTTGCATGTTGTGTTATACTGGTTACACTTACATGTTGTGTTATACTGGTTACTCTTACAAGTTGTGTTATACTGGTTACACTAACATGTTGTGTTATACTGGTTACACTTACATGTAATGTTATACTTGTTACTCTTAAATGTAATGTTATACTGGTTACACTTACATGTAGTGTTATACTGGTTACACTTACATGTTGTGTTATACTGGTTATACTTGCATGTTGTGTTATACTGGTTATACTTACACGTAGTGATATACTGGTTACCCTTACATGTTGTGTTATACTGGTTATACTTACACGTAGTGTTATACTGGTTACCCTTACATGTAGTGTGATATTGGTAACATTTGTATGTAGTGTTCACTGATTACACTTACATCTATTGTTATACTGGTTACATTTACACCTAGTGTTATACAAGTTACACTTAAATGTAATGTATTATATTTGTAACATTTTTATGTTTTGTTATACTGGTTACACTTACATGTAGTGTTATACTGGTTACACTTACATGTATGTTATACTGGTTACACTTAGATATAGTTTTATCCTGATTACATTTGTATGTATTGTATACTGGTAACATTTGTATGTTGTGTAATAATGGTTACACTTACATAAAGTGTTATACTAGTGACATATGTATGTAGTGTTATACTGGTTACACCTAAATGTAATGTTATACTCGCTAACTTACATGTAGTGCTATACTGGTTACACTTACATGTTGTGTTATACTGGTTACACTGAAATGTAATGTTATACTGGTTACACTTAAATGTTGTGTTTTATTGGTTACACTTACATGTAGTGATATACTGGTTACACTTACATGTTGTGTTATACTGGTTACACTTACATGTAGTGTTATACTGGTTACACTAACATGTAGTGTTATACTGGTTACACTTACATGTTGTGTTATACTGGTTACACTTACATGTTGTGTTATACTTGTTATACTTACACGTAGTGATATACTGGTTACTCTTACATGTTGTGTTATACTGGTTACACTTGCATGTTGTGTTATACTGGTTACACTTACATGTAATGTTATACTGGTTACACTTACATGTAATGTTATACTTGTTACTCTTAAATGTAATGTTATACTGGTTACACTTACATGTAGTGTTATACTGGTTACACTTACATGTTGTGTTATACTGGTTACACTTACATGTTGTGTTATACTGGTTATACTTACACGTAGTGATATACTGGTTACACTTACATGTTGTGTTATACTGGTTACACTAACATGTAGTGTTATACTGGTTACACTTGCATGTTGTGTTATACTGGTTACACTTACATGTTGTGTTATACTTGTTATACTTACACGTAGTGATATACTGGTTACTCTTACATGTTGTGTTATACTGGTTACTCTTACATGTTGTGTTGTACTGGTTACACTTACATGTTTTGTTATACTGGTTACACTTACATGTAATGTTATACTTGTTACTCTTAAATGTAATGTTATACTGGTTACACTTACATGTAGTGTTATACTGGTTACACTTACATGTTGTGTTATACTGGTTACACTTACATGTTGTGTTATACTGGTTATACTTACAAGTAGTGATATACTGGTTACACTTACATGTTGTGTTATACTAGTTACACTTGCATGTTGTGTTATACTGGTTACACTTACATGTTGTGTTATACTGGTTACTCTTACGTGTAATGTTATACTGGTTATACTTACACGTAGTGATATACTGGTTACCCTTACATGTAGTGTGATATTGGTAACATTTGTATGTAGTGTTCACTGATTACACTTACATCTATTGTTATACTGGTTACATTTACACCTAGTGTTATACAAGTTACACTTAAATGTAGTGTATTATATTTGTAACATTTTTATGTTTTGTTATACTGGTTACACTTACATGTAGTGTTATACTGGTTACACTTACATGTATGTTATACTGGTTACACTTAGATATAGTTTTATCCTGATTACATTTGTATGTATTGTATACTGGTAACATTTGTATGTTGTGTAATAATGGTTACACTTACATAAAGTGTTATACTTGTTACGTTTACATGTTGTGTTATACTGGAACTACTTTTTTGTAGTGTTATACTAGTGACATATGTATGTAGTGTTATACTGGTTACACCTAAATGTAATGTTGTACTCGCTAACTTACATGTAGTGCTATACTGGTTACACTTACATGTTGTGTTATACTGGTTACACTTACATGTAATGTTTAACTGGTCATACTAACATGTAATGTTATACTTGTTACACTTACATGTAGTGTTATACTGGTAACACTTACATGTTGTGTTATACTGGTTACTCTTACATGTTATATTTTACTGGTTACTCTTACATGTAATGTTATGTTGGTAACATATGAATGTAGTGTTATACTGGTCAAAATTGCATGTTGTGTTATACTGGTTACACTTTCATGTGGTGTTATACTGGTTACTCTTACATGTAGTGTTATACTGGTTATTCTTACATGTAGTGTGATATTGGTAACATTTGTATGTAGTGTTATACTGGTTGCACTTACACCTAGTGTTATACTGGTAACAGATGTATATAGTGTTATACTGGTTTCACTTACATGTAGTGTTATACTAGTTACTCTTAAATGTAATGTGATACTGGTTACACTTACATGTAGTGTTATACTGGTTACACCTACATGTAATATAATACCGGTTACTCTTACATTTAATGTTATGTCGGTAACATGTGTATGTATTGTTATACTGGTCAAACTTGCATGTTGTGTTATACTGGTTACACTTTTATGTTTTGTTATACTAGTTACTCTTGTATGTAATGTTATACTGGTTACACTTACATGTAGTGTTATAATGGTTATACTTACACG
The DNA here is from genome assembly GCA_029721355.1 of Tegillarca granosa. Taxonomy (NCBI): domain Eukaryota; kingdom Metazoa; phylum Mollusca; class Bivalvia; order Arcoida; family Arcidae; genus Tegillarca; species Tegillarca granosa. Next base: position 56,646,461 of record CM056594.1, on the reverse strand, counting down.
TAGTGATATACTGGTTACACTTACATGTAATGTTATACTGGTTATACTTACACGTAGTGTTATACTGGTTATCCTTACATGTAGTGTGAAATTGGTAACATTTGTATGCAGTGTTATACTGGTTACATTTACACCTACTGTTATACTAGTTACACTTAAATGTAGTGTATTATACTTGTAACATTTGTATGTAGTGTTATACTAGTTACACCTACACCTAGTGTTATACTGGTTACACCTACACCTAGTGTTATACTAGTTACACTTAAATGTAGTGTAATATACTTGTAACATTTTTATGCTGTGTTATACTGGTTACACTTACATGTAGTGTTATACTGATTACATTTGTATGTATTGTATACTGGTTACATTTGTTTGTAGTGTTATACTGGTTACATTTGTATGTAGTGTTGTACTGGTTACATTTGTATGTAGTGTTATACTGGTTACATTTGTATGTAGTGTTTTACTGGTTACACTAACATGAAGTGTTATACTGGTTACATTTGTATGTAGTGTTATACTGGTTACATTTGTTTGTAGTGTTATACTGGTTACATTTGTATGAAGTGTTTTACTGGTTACACTTACATGAAGTGTTGTATTGGTTATATTTGTATGTAGTGTTATACTGGTTACATTTGTAAGTAGTGTTGTACTGGTTACATTTGTATGTAGTGTTATACTGGTTACATTTGTATGTAGTGTTGTACTGGTTACATTTGTATGTAGTGTTATACTGGTTACATTTGTATGTAGTGTTTTACTGGTTAAACTTACATATAGTGTTATACTGGTTACATTTGTATGTAGTGTTATACTGGTTACATTTGTATGTAGTGTTATACTGGTTACATTTGTATGTAGTGTTATACTAGTTACATTTGTATGTAGTGTTGAACTGGTTACATTTGTATGTAGTGTTATACTGGTTACATTTGTATGTAGTGTTATACTGGTTACATTTGTATGTAGTGTTGTACTGGTTACATTTGTATGTAGTGTTATACTGGTTACATTTGTATGTAGTGTTATACTGGTTACATTTGTATGTAGTGTTTTACTGGTTAAACTTACATGAAATGTTATACTGTTACATTTGTAGGTAGTGTTATACTGGTTACATTTGTTTGTATTGTTATACTGTTTACATTTGTATGTAGTGTTTTACTGGTTACACTTACATGAAGTGTTGTATTAGTTACATTTGTATGTAGTGTTATACTGGTTACATTTGTATGTAGTGTTATACTGGTTACATTTGTATGTAGTGTTTTACTGGTTACATTTCTATGTAGTGTTTTACTGGTTAAACTTTCATGAAGTGTTTTATTGGTTACATTTGTATGTAGTGTTATACTGGTTAAATTTGTTTGTAGTGTTATACTGGTTACATTTGTATGAAGTGTTTTACTGGTTACACTTACATGAAGTGTTGTATTAGTTACATTTGTATGTAGTTTTATACTGGTTACATTTATATGTAGTGTTGTACTGGTTACATTTGTATGTAGTGTTTTACTGGTTACACTTACATAAAGTGTTATACTGGTTACACTTACATGTAGTGTTATACTGGTTACACTTACATGTTGTGTTATACTACTGACATTTGTATGTAGTTTTATACTGGTTACACCTAAATGTAATGTTATACTCGTTACACTTACATGTTGTGTTATACTGGTTACACTTACATGTAGTGTTATATTGGTTACACTAACATGTAGTGTTATACTGTTTACACTTACACGTAGAGATATACTGGTTACACTTACATGTTGTGTTATACTGTTTACACTTACACGTAGTGATATACTGGTTACCCTTACATGTTGTGTTATACTGGTTTCACTTACACGTAGTGATATACTGGTTACACTTACATGTTGTGTTATACTGTTTACACTTACACGTAGTGATATACTGGTTACACTTACATGTTGTGTTATCCTGGTTACACTTACACGTAGGGTTATACTGGTGACATTTGTATTCAATGTGATACTGATTACCCCTGAATTTGATACCATGCTGGTTATACTGGGTACACTTACATGTAGTGTTAAACTGGTTACACTTACATCAAGTGTAAAACTGGTTACACTTACATGTAGTGTTATACTGGTTATATCTAAATGTAATGTTATACTGGTTACACTTACATGAAGTGTTATACTGGTTACACTTACATGTAGTGTTATATTGGTTACACTTAAATGTTGTGTTATACTGGGTACACTTACATGTTGTGTTATACTGGGTACACTTACATGTTGTGTTATACTGGTTACACTTATATGTTGTGTTATACTGGGTACACTTACATGTTGTGTTATACTTGTTACACTTACATGTTGTGTTATACTGGTTACACTTACATGTTGTGTTATACTGGGTACACTTACATGTTGTGTTATACTGGGTACACTTACATGTTGTGTTATACTGGGTACACTAACACGTAGTGATATACTGTTTAAATTATATGTAGTGTTATCCCTGTTACACTTACACGTAGTGTTATACTGGTAACATTTGTATGCAATGTAATACTGGTTACCCCTGAATTTGATACCGTGCTGGTGACATATGTAGTGTTATTTGGTGACACTTACTTCAAGTGTTTTTATTGTGACACTTATATTTGTGACACATATAAAGTTAAACTTTTATGACACTTATTTGAAATATATTTTATCTTTAACACTTATATGCAGTATCAATATTTGTGACACTTATTTACAAAACTATAATGGCCATGGCGGATTCAAATGGGTCTTTGCAAACCGCCCATTGAAAAATTCAAGAGAGAGAATGTGACCAAAATTTCCCAAGAAAAACTAAAATTTTATTTTGCGCCTGGAGCTTCATAATCTTTTTTTTATGCACCAACCTGTGAAACAGGGGCTGCATATTGGTTTTATCGGTTCCGTCCGTCCGTCTGTTCCCAACGGTTCCCGTGCATTTAAAGAACCATAATTTTTTCGATTGATCTCAAACTCGGTCAACTTATTCCTTGTGATTAGACATCGCACGCATGGGATTGTAAATCAGATCATTAAGTCAAAGTTAAAGGCAAATATTACTATAAATATGAATTCGGTTTCCGTGCATTTAAAGACTCACCGATTTGTCTGATTGATCTCAAGCTCTGTAAATTTATTCCTTATGTTTCAAAACGTACAAAAATACTTGCTTTAATGAAGAGGCTGTTTAATGAACATTGTTGTTTGAAGGAGACTGACGAATACTCGCGCTTTAAGGAAGCTATTAAAACATTGTTTGAACAACAAAACAAACACGTGACTAAAACATACATGTGACCAGAACATACATGTGACCAAAACATACATGTGACCAGAACATACATGTGACCACAACATATACGTGACCAAAACATACATGTGACCAGAACACATACGTGACCAAAACATACACGTCCTTTGAAGAAGCTAATCAAAGAATATTGTTTAAACTAAACCGAAACTAAACGTGCTTTAAAGAAGCTAATTAAGAAAAATTGTTTCAACAAAAATTACTAAAAAATTACGTACTTTAAGAACACTTTTATCAAACATTGTTATATATAATTATTAAACACATGTGCTTTAAGAAAGCTTTTATTATACATTGTTAGAACATGATTATCAAATACACGTGCTTTATGAAATCTTTATTACCAAGAACACGTGCTTTAAGACAGCTTGATTATAAAAAACCCGACCTTTAAGTAAATTCATACTGATTATCAAAAACACGTGCTTTAGGAAATACTGATTACCAAGAACACGTGCTTTAAGACAGCTTGATTATAAATAACCCGTACTTTAAGTAAGTTCACATTGAACATTGTTAGAACAAGATTATCAAACACGCCTGTTTATGGAAACTTGTTACTGAACATTGTTTTATGCAAGTCAGACAAATCCATGTGTTTAAGGTAGCTTCTTAAAGTCATTGTTAAAATCAGTCCAAGTTATTTTTTAAACTTGTTAAATAGTTTTTAAAGATAACCAATTAAAACTTTTTTTTTTTTTTTTTTTTTTTTTTTTTACTTTTTTCTTAATATTTCATATTGCTTCTGTAACGACGTGTGTATTAATTTATAGTCTAAGAATGAAATAAAAACAAAAAAGAAGAAAATTAAATTAATTCCTTTTATTCCTCGTATCAGTTGTAATCCATAGATTGATGCTTAATATTTGTTGTTTCTAATCCATTCCAGGTACTTAGAGACCCTTGTGTAAACATTTGGCATGTTTTGGCAGCTAGAGCTTCCCCATGACGTCACACCAGCTAAAACATATTCACCATTCTTTATACAGACAAGCGGTCCTCCAGAATCACCCTACAAAGAATAACTTGGTAATCAACAGGATCACGTGACATGATTCTAAAAGGAAGCAATATGCATATTATATTTTTAATTATTGAAATTATTTATTACTGAAAAATTGTTTTGGAAAATTAAAAAGGTAATCAGTGTGCTGCACTAATTGTGCAAGATGATTGTTATACTGACTATACGCTGCCTATCTGAATTTCTATGAAATTTGATCCACTAAGCAGCATTTCAAGCTGATAATTATGTTGACTGTCAGCCTTGGTGTTCCACTGATGGGTTTTGGGGGTTATTTTGTACTTACGTTACATGCCGATTCAGATCCACCACCTACACATATATGGGTTGACAAAATCGATTGAAACAACCATTGCCAGGAGCACTGACTGTTAGTGATAACGTTGATCTGCACATGCTGCAAGATGTCCGATACTCCGCTATCAGCTAAAAATAAATATATTTCAGACGACTTAATTGGACAAAAACAATTCGTTCCATCAGATGGGAAGCGGATACAAGTAATCACTCCGACACATCGCAGTCCATTATCAAATCTGAGATTTTGGGAGTTGATTTGAGTAATGGTGTTTAACGCCGAAGTCAAGACTTTTTTCAGTTACTAGTATATCGAGCGATAGGTTCTGGGATGGTGGAAAAAGCCGATGTGTACCGGAGAAAACTACAAAGGAACCGACATTTTTTTTTACATAGGATCTGCTTGAGTAGGATTCAAACCTAGGCGGTGAGAGGCACTGTGATCCTTAAGCGTGCGCTTCAGACACCGGCCCTTTAAGGAACGTTTTTTTTCTATGCTTCAAGTTAGATATAAATATCTAGTTACCCATTATTGCCCCAACGATAGCGAGGGTACTATTGCTATCCAAAGTAACACTATGAGAGCATAGTGCCTGCAACAAAAGGCGATAATGGGTTTAGTGCATCACATGACCTTGATTAACTTCAAAATCTGTACAAAGCAGGTAGGGTGATTAACAAGGTTACTGCAGAAGGTTTTTGGAGAAAAAATTATAAAAAAAAAAAATTTCATTAATAATTTAAAGATTTAATTTAACAAATTAACAAATAAAGTTGTAACTGGTAAATATTAGTTTTCATTCACCTAGAAGTTTTTAATAAAACAAACACACCAGTCCTTGTCCGTATCACAATCTCAAAAAAGTAAAAACTTTGCAAACTGGCAAAATATATTATACACGTGAACTTCCATCAAGGAAGTGAGGCCGGGTGCGCCGGAACAGTGAGCACCTCCTGTCTAGCTAGCTACACCCGTTGTTGTTCCGCATATTTGCTTGCTGATTTGTGTCTTTATTCATATGAATCAAAATTTTTACAGCACCTTGTCAAATCTGGAGAAAAGACTATCTCTAAATCATTCAACTACACGTACAGATATATATATATATATATATATATATATATATATATATATATATATATATATATGACGTTCTATCTCTAAAAAATTCCAAATTTGAAGAATATGTAAATGTCATTTATCCAAGTGAGCTCGAAATATCAGACACGACAATTTTCCATGTTCTGTTTCATATTTGGACTTATACCTCAATTATGACACCCACGAAAGATTACATCTGAAGCTATACGACAAACGTGATGACTTTAATTTTTCTATTGTCAACTTTCCGTTTCTTTGAACTAATATCCCTGCTTCTCCTGCGTATGGTGTAAACGTTTCACAGTTAATACGTTATGGTAGAGCTTGTTCCCACTATGTAGACTTTTTACAACGAAGCAAACTGCTTACAATAAAATTGTTGACACAAGAGTATTGCAAGCCTAGGCTAATCAAGGTCCTTAAAAAAGTTTTATGGCCGTCATCACAATATTGTTGATAAGTATGTGGTCACTGTATTCAAACTTATACTGGATATTTTTGACTTACCATAGTTCCTTGTTCCTTTCATTCTCAATGTTGACTTGCACGTGACGGGTCTAGCACGCTAGACAGGAGGTGCTTACACTTCCGGGGCTCCCGGCCTCACTTCCTTGATTCACGTGTATTACTAAATTTGCCAGCTTTCAAAGTTTTTCCTTTGTTTTTGGGATTGTAATTTGGACAAGGACTGATATGTTTGTGATTTATTTACAAAGCAAGATTGAACACAGGCAAATTCAGTTACACAGATGAATTCCATCAAGGACCGCTGATCCAGAATGGTAAGCGCCTTTAATCTAGTTACACCCACCACATGTAAAATTAAATTTGAGAACGAAAAGAACTATCGGACTTGAAATATATCTAGTATATATTTGAAAAAACCCTGCTATAAATACTAACCGCTAGTTTTTCCCCATCCACTGATATAACAGATGTCGGAAGAGGAAAATTGTTGGTCGGCGTGACTGGGTAACGAAACTAGGGATATCGCGGAGTTGGATGTATAAGCTGGTTCCGACAGCTGCAGCAATGCTATGTCGTTAGGAATCCCAGATCCTCCACCGTTGTAATTCTGGTGCTAAATATTACAAGAAGGGCTTTAAAGATTTTAGAAATTATAAAAACAACATGTAAAATCACAAACAGAATAAATCATTTAAATCTATTTCTGAAATCGAAGCTATAACAAATATGATAAAAATTAAAATTCTGTTTAAAGCCAATACGTTATGGTCAAATCATATCATGTAACTTTCGTTTAATCATCAACTATTCATAACTGTTTGAGCATTAACCGTTCTTTACTTAATGCACGGATCGTGGTTAGAAGATATCTATTTTAAAAAAATATATTTTTAGAAAATAAAATAATAAAAAATTCAGAAAATTGAAAAACTTAATGCAGCTATAATCGTATTGATTACGTGTACTTATTGAATTGCTGGTAAAGCTTGTTTATGCAGATTAAAACTTAAAAAAAATTATCTATAACTTGAATAAAAAATGACAAAAAGTCCTTTATTCTCTATCAGATATCGCTGATTTTGATGTCTATATATCCGCCTCATCTGCGCCACGTTATGGCAGGTTAGGCTTTACCAAGGTTAGGCATTGTAAACAACGAATAACTTTTAACGAAGAATAAAGCATTAGTGTATTTATCATTACCTTCACCAATCAGTGTTTTCTATAAACCTACCATAATAATTTTGACTACATTGACCGTCTGTTCTGTGCCATGATTAACAGTCTGTTGATGTTCTCCCAACACAACACGGAATTTGGTCAAGTCGGCACTTAAATATAGTCAAATACATTAAATATGTCTATAAAACGAACTTAATGGACGAGGATACGTCAACAATATAACTCGCTAAATGAGATCTACAAAGCACAAAGTTAGACTACTAACCTTTTAATGAAATCAGTAAAGATATATTTTTGTCATTCTTTAAAAAAGCCTAGGAGATGGATATCATTCTGTGTCTATAACTTTACAGTGACGTAAATGATGATGCAAGGCTAATTCAAATTTAAACACAATTCGTTAATTTTAATAATATTCGCTTTAAAATGAATAAATCTAATTATTATAGCAATATATGTTTCATATAGAAATAAAACGACTAATTCTGAGGTGTTAGCGTGCAATATATATCGATATTTGCTCTCAAACTTTGTTCCGGTCTGACGTCTCCCAAATCAATTTTTCACACTTTGTCAGGTGACACTGTCGTCTGAATCAACTTTTTTTTCAAAAATGATATTGCACTAGTTCTTATATCAATATATAAGAACTAGTGCAATATTTTTTTGAGACAAAATGGTATTTTATGATGAAATACAAGCGGGAAGCAAATGAAATATTGAAATGATATTGTGAAAGGTTATCCCTTGTTGACTCCACAACTCGGGACAATATTTCACAATATCAGTTCAATAACCCTATATTATCTAATACACAGTGCACTAACAACGTTTTCCAAACTGAAATTTTGTTCTTGATCATGGTGCCTTAGAAACCAAATTATGTCAAACTTGCCTTCAATATGACTATGATTGTTACAGCTAGTCATAGCGAGGCTCCTTAAGTAATCATTATAAATAACAATTTGTTGTTTTGTCCTATTTAACAAACATATTTTAATTCGTCAAAATACTGTTGATCTGTCCCATATAATGTTTTTTCTTCAAGTTATAACAAATCTGACAATGATACAGACCATTACATCCGAGATTAGAAAATAAGAATATAAAGAAAGGGTTTTCTTATTTGGGAACCACTCCTAAAATTATATTAAATAAGGGTTTAAAGTAAAGAAAAGATGTCAGCTGTTTATGCATTGACTTCGATTTCTGCCCGAAAACATTTGTTGCTTTCGGAAAGAGGGTAAAGAGGTAACTGGTTCTGGAAACAAATGGTGTCAGCTGGATCATAATATCGCTTGTGTGAAAATAACCGGCAGATCAATACAAATAAAATATACAAAATGTGTGTGTGTGTGTGTGTGTGTGTGTGTGTGTGTGTGTACTCGTTCTTTGTTATCAATATAGTTAAGTCATCAATATGTTTTATTTGGGCGACACACTCGTCAATGGATTAAGTGAGCACGATATTTCACTAAACTTTGGACGACACCATCAAGCCCAATTACTACCTTGATAACATGCTTCCAACCTTTCCATTCCACACACTAGAACCAACTCCAATAAGAATGATGCTTTGTTTACTGTGTTAAAGATATACAACTTACTCGAATTCAACACAATGTGCTGCCGTCAGGACCCAGGTACTGTCGATCAAGGAACCGCCACAGATGTGAGAAAAACCATTACTTCCCCGATAATGAAGAGAAACTTGCCAGGGCCATTGTCCAGGGTCAGAATCCACACCATTTACAATTCGGCTGCTTGGTAAGGCCAAAGCTGTAAGGAATTATTTATATCAGAAACTCGTTTAAAAAGACATGTTTAATAGTACAGTATAGCATTTTAAACAAATCATCAATGCCAGAGTATGATATACGTTTTTGTATTTTATTTCATTAAATCAAAATAAGACAAACTTAGTTGACCATACAATAAATGTTACAAAACATGTTGTGTTAAATATTGTAGCTATCTTTATACATAAAAAAGTTAAAGCCAAAATAATTTTAAAATATAATTGTCTTACCTCCAGTCAATAAAACGTAAAACACCAGCAATATCATGTTGATGGTCAATTCGGCGTACAAGTTTCCGAATTCGTATAAAACCGTATTAAGTTATACAGTATATATACACTTGTCGGAGTCTTGATTGTCCAATAACGTGACAATTCAACAAGTACTTTTTATTTCTTTAAGGAGCCGAAGTATCAGTTAAACGACCACATTTAATTATCAGCTGCTGAATTCACAGGTCTCGATTGTCATGGCGTGACAAAAAAGTCCAAAAACAAATACAAACCCCCTAATCATTATTCTTTTATATTACACAGTGTCATTTTAACTACAGTTGTCAATTAGTTTATTGCTATTTTTTAGTTTTATTTGTGTATTTACCACATTTTAGTAATTAAATACATATATGTAAATTTTGCAGTATTTGCACGACAACAAAAATCGGCATTCACTCATTTAAAACTAAGGTTTGTTCCCTCATGCAAAGCATTCCTTAACTGGATTTGGATTTATATTATTTTGGAACTTTAGATTCATTAATTTCCATCTGTTTGGCTTATGTTTTTTATTATCAAACTTTTCGGTCTAAGTGTCACTGATGAGGAATGAATCTCCAAAATGTGCACATCTGGCACATCAAAATTCAACTGGTATTTGTGTTATATATGTAACCAGTCGGTCGGTCATCTAATTATAACACAACAACTTCTCCTATAATTCACTTATATTTATTTGATTCACATCTCAGTCGAGTTCTATTTGGATGTATAATTACATTTGGAAAGAAAACCTACAAATACATATATTATAAAATTTTAATAATTTTCCAATTATTAAATTTATAAATTTGAAATAATATTCGCGGTAATATAATTAAATAATACTCATTAGATAAATAAATAATTTTACATTCCAGAATGACCAGATCTACAGAGCTAAGAAGTCTGTATGGATTTTTTTTAGATTTTTAAAACATGTCTTAACACTTTGAAATAAACAGCCAGAAATGATATAAGAAAGAAATTACCGCCAAAAAGTGCAGGTGAATAGTTTTTACTTTATTAACATAATTTCATGTTGTCCGTCCAGTCACGTGATCGGTCAAGCGTCGCAACATACATACATGCATATTAAACACACAAACAGTCACATGACCACACTACTATGAAGACACAACTTACAGTTTACACAATACATACATATACATAACACATGAGCAGCAGCACGGTTACATATATTTAAACAAAGTGTCAAATTATTAGAAATTAATTTTTAAAAATAAATGAAACATTTTTTTCAATTATTTCAATGTGAAAACCATGGAATAAAAATTCTAAAAAGGAATTAAAAAAATTATGAAGACTTTGTTTGGGAATTGATTTAATATGTTAAACCTTCTTTTGAAAATATTAGTACAATGTCAGGAGTTTTAAAATCAGTATTCACAATATGTGTTTATCTCATGTCTTGTTTTTAAATCCAGGTACCCGTACAGTTTAATAATCAGTCGTCATAATATGTTATTATCTTGTGACTTGTTTTTTTATCAAGGTTCCCGTACAAAGTAAGGAGTTTATAATAAGTAGTCACACTGTGTGATTATCTTGTGTCTTGTTTTTAAATCTAGGTACCATACAATATCAGAAGTCAATAATCATTAGTCACAATATATTTTTTATCCTGTATTTTGTTACTTTATACAGTGACCGTACAAATTCAGGATTTTTATATTTAGTGGTCATAATTTTTGTGTCTTGTTCCTGCATTTTTAAAATTGTTTTGTTGTTTTTGCTCGTGTCATTTGTTGCTTTGAAGTTTGTCAATAGATGTTTAGGCAAAAAAAATTAAATTAAATTAAGAAGATAAAAATTAAGAAAAAATAAAATAAAAATCCATATTCCACATAGAAATCGTTAATTGACTTTCTTATGTGGTTTACAAGATGCTCGATACACTAAAATTAAACTTATTTCAATTTAGTCTATGACCATGAACTCAAAGCAAGTTATTTATATTTTTATTAGTTGTAAGGCGACACATATGCTGGAGACAAAATAATATTATTATGATTATACTGTTAGTATACTTATTAATGTCTTAATGTCCTATAGCTCATCTGGGAGCATGTTCCATTTCCTTGGCAATTCTGTCATAGATTTTTAAAAAGATTAATTTATAGAACATTGAAATAACCCTATGAACCTAATAACAAATCGATGATTTTGCACTACAGAAACATATCCTAAAGCTACACCAACTTTCCCATCTTGAGCCCTAACGAACCAGATTTGTGCTAACTGCGGGAATTTAATAATTAAAATAAAACTACATATGCTCTTAAAGAAGATAGGGCTTATCAAAAATTTAATTATGTAACTTTAAGATGTTATCATTTCGGTTCACGTTTAAAGTAAACATAGGAAGGATATATCTCGTTTTTAAATTCCATGACACAGAAATAAATCTGAATTTTTGGAATTATCTATTTAACTTATTATGTCCATATCTGCGGCCTAAGAACAATTTATCATCATTGACACTCGGTGCTGAAAAGTTTGATAGATAAAAAATAAGCCAAACAGTTAAGAATTATTGAATCGAAAGTTCTAATATTATAAGAATCCTAATCCAGCTAAGGAATGTTTGAATGAGGGAACAAACTTAGTTTAAGATAAATTTCAGAAATTAAGACGACTGAAAATTTTGTTAAATGAATCATTTTCTGACAGTACAAAGTACTGTCTACTGAGTTATGGATACCGCTTAGGGGTTATAATTTTAAAACAAAAATACCTGTTAATTTTTTAGGTGCCATATGTGCATATTTCAGAAAATCATTTCTCATCAGTGACACAAGGGGCTAAAAAGTTTGATTGATAAAAAACATAAGCCAAAGAGTTGAAAATTATTGAATCGAAAGTTCCAAAATTATAAGAATCCAAAGTTCCAAAATTATAAGAATCCAAATCCAGCTAAGGAATGCTTTGCATGAGGGAACAAATCTTAGTTTAATAAAAAAAAAACAGAAATATATAACACAAATACCTTTTAAATTATGATATGCTGCATGTGCACATTTCAGAAAAAAACACTCCTCATCAGTGACACTAGGGGCCGAAAAATCTTTTAGATAAAAAAAATAAGCCAATTGAAAATTAATGAATCGAGAGTTCCAAAATTTTAAGAATCCAAATCCGGCTAAGGAATGCTTTGCATGAGGAAACAAACGTTACTTTTAAATAAATAAAACAAACATACCAGTCCTTGTCCATATCACAATCCCAAAAACAAAGTAAAAAACTTTGCAAACTGGCAAAATAGGTGATACACATGAACTTCCATCAAGGTAGTGAGGCCGGGTGCTCCGGAAGGGTAAGCACCTCCTGTTTAGCTGGAAATTAAGACGACTGAAAATTTTGCTAAATGGTACATTTTCTGACAGCACAAAGTACTGCCTACTGAGTTATGGATACGCTTGGGAAGTTTGACACCACCAGCAGCGATACTAGTAAATATATAACAAAATACCTCTTAAATTTGTATGTGTCAAAGTGCACATTTCAGAAAATCATTCCTCATCAATAAGTTAATAATTTTAATTTTTTTAAATGTGTGATTGTGGGATACCCGGCTTAGACTAAATGGTATAATCTCGGCGAAACAGAAAGTACTTAAACCAAACGACTGAACATTACTTTGTTATAATATCTAATGTCCATCTACAATCGACAAATGAAAAGTCTTTGGTTTTTACATACATATCATCATTAGACTTGTTTTTTTAGACACCATCAGATACTTAATCCATTTTGTAAAAGGTATGAGCCTGTCTTTAGTTTAACTTTTATACCTTTGTTAAAAACTGCTCTTGGTTATTATTGATCATTATCTGACCAATCAGCTACTTAGTTATGTTTTATGTTGCGGCTCTGTCTAGTTATGCATCGATAAGACTTATGGTCACATTGATTATTATCTAACCAATGTTTTATGTTGCGGCTCGTCTAGATATATTTCAATTAGACATATTTTGACATTAACCAATGTAAAACAAGTTCATTTCATAGCTATATAGTTATCTATACCCTGTGGAGGTCCTGTCTTGTGATACTGAGTTCTAACTTAGAAACTTTAATTAGACATAGACTTTATCCAATCACAAACAAGTATATTACACAGCTAAATAATTATTGATTTTATGTTTTATGTTTGGAGTTCTGACTCGGACCATCAAGTCCCCTTACTTCCTAGCTTAAAGGCTTCCAACCATCAAGCCCCCTTACTTCCTAGCTTAAAGGCTTTCAACCTTTCCATTCGAACAACACGCTAAAACCCACTCCAATAAGAATGGTGCTTTGTTTGCTGTGCTAAACTTACGTAATCATATTCAACACAATGTGCTGCCGACAGGACCCAGGTAACTTCTGTCGATCAAGATGTGGGAGAAACCAGTACTTCCCTGATAATGAAGAGAAACTTGACAGGGTCATTGTCTAGTGTTGAAATCCACACCATTAACAATTCGGCCAAGCAACGGTTTAATCATTCGTTAATTCAATCATAAGATTTTCCTAAACTTGAGTCTGGCAAAATTTGAAGTCCTAAAAATCTGGATAATTGTACAGATTTTAAAGAATTAAGGGTTTCATTTTGAAGATCACTTAAAGCTTATAACATCTGTATTTAGTTTCATCACAAATGCTTATTTGTAATTTTAAGAGATCACCAAATTTTGATAAATTTAAGTTGAGGAAAATCTTAGTTCAGGAATAATTGTAAAACCGAGGCCACGGCTGTAAGGAATTATTTATACCAGAAACTCGTTTAAAAAGACATGTTTAAAAGGAAAGTATAGCAATTAAAACAAATCATCAATGCCAGAGTATAATATACGTTTTTCTATTTTTATCTCATTAATTCAAAATAAGACAAACTTAGTTTGACCATATTATAAATGTTACAAAACATGTTGTGTTAAACATTGTAGCTATCTTTATACATAAAAAGGTTGAAGCCAAAATAATTTTAAAATATAATTTACTTACCTCCAAACAATCAAACGTAAAACACCAGCAATATCATGTTGATAGTCAATTCAGCGTACAAGTTTCCGTATCCGTATAAAGTCGTAGTAAGTTATACAGTATATATACACTTGTCGAAAACTTGATTGTCCAATAACGTGACAATTCAACAAGTACTCTAAATTTCTTTAAGCAGCCGAAGTATCGGTCAAACGGTCACATTTGCTGACCGGCTGCTAAATTCACAGGTTTTGATGGTCATCGCATGGTAATACAAGCCCCCTCATCAATATTCACTTATATTACATAGTGTCATTTTAACTACAGTTGTCAATTAGTTTATTTCTATTTTCTTTAGTTTTATTTATTTATTTACCAAAGTTTGGTAATTAAATACATATATGTAAATTTTGCAGTACTTGCACGACAACAAAATCCGCCATTCACTTATTCAAACAAAGTATCAAATTGTTAGAAATTAATTTAAAAAATAAATAAAGTATTCTTATCGATTATTTAAATGTGAAAAATCATTGTATAAATAATTCTAAAAAAGAATTCAACAAAGAGTGGAGATTTTGTTTGATAACTGATATATTTTAATATGTTACACCTACAAAAAAAATAGTACAATGTCAGGAGTTTAAAATAAGTAGTCACAATATGTGATTATCTTGTGTCTTTTTTTTAAAAATCCAAATACCCGTACAAAGTCACTTATCAAAGGTAAATATATAACACAAATACCAGTTGAATTTTGATGTGACAGATGTGCACATTTCGGAAATTCAATCCTCATCAGTGACACTAAAGTTTGATAATAAAAAACATAAGCCAAACAGTTGGAAATTAATGAATCTAAAGTTCCAAAATTATATTAATCCAAATCCAGCTAAGGAATGCTTTGCATGAGGGAACAAACCTTAGTTTTAAACAAATTTTACAATTTAAGGCAGCTGAAAATTTGGTAAAATGGTACATTTTCTGACAGCACAAAGTACTGCCTACTGAGTTATGGATACCCTCGGGGAGTTTTACTCCACCAGCAGCGGCACCCGCTCAGGAGTAGTAAATATATAACAAATACCAGTTGAATTTTGATGTGCCAGATGTGCACATTTCGGAAATTCATTCCTCATCAGTGACACTAAAACCGAAAAGTTTGATAATAAAAAACATAAGCCAAACAGTTGGAAATTAATGAATCTAAAGTTCCAAAATTATATTAATCCAAATCCAGCTAAGGAATGCTTTGCATGAGGGAACAAACCTTAGTTTTAAACAAATTTTACAATTTAAGGCAGCTGAAAATTTGGTAAAATGGTACATTTTCTGACAGCACAAAGTACTGCCTACTGAGTTATGGATACCCTCGGGGAGTTTTACTCCACCAGCAGCGGCACCCGCTCAGGAGTAGTAAATATATAACAAATACCAGTTGAATTTTGATGTGCCAGATGTGCACATTTCGGAAATTCATTCCTCATCAGTGACACTAAAACCGAAAAGTTTGATAATAAAAAACATAAGCCAAACAGTTGGAAATTAATGAATCTAAAGTTCCAAAATTATATTAATCCAAATCCAGCTAAGGAATGCTTTGCATGAGGGAACAAACCTTAGTTTTAAACAAATTTTACAATTTAAGGCAGCTGAAAATTTGGTAAAATGGTACATTTTCTGACAGCACAAAGTACTGCCTACTGAGTTATGGATACCCTCGGGGAGTTTTACTCCACCAGCAGCGGCACCCGCTCAGGAGTAGTAAATATATAACACAAATACCAGTTGAATTTTGATGTGCCAGATGTGCACATTTCGGAAATTCATTCCTCATCAGTGACACTAAAACCGAAAAGTTTGATAATAAAAAACATAAGCCAAACAGTTGGAAATTAATGAATCTAAAGTTCCAAAATTATATTAATCCAAGGTAACAAATTGTAATTATCTTGTGTCTTTTTTTAAAATCCAGGTACCCATACAAAGTCAGGAGTAGTCACAATATGACATTATTTTTGTGTCTTATTTTTAAATCCAGGTACCTTCACAAAATCTGGAGTTTTATAGTCAGTAGTCACAGCATGTGATCATCTTGTGTCTTGTTTTTGAACCAAGGTATCGGTACAATGCCAGGAGATTATAATCAGTAATCTCATGAAGTGATGATCTTGTGTCTTTTTATTTTATCCATTGACCGTACAAAATCAGGAGTTTTATAATCAGTGGTCTCCATTTCTGTGTCTTGTTTCTACATTTGAAATTGTTTTGTTGTTTTTGAGATCCATTCTTTGTTAAGAATAACCCTTACACTAACCCTATCACATGAAAATCGTTTACTGACTTTCAAATGGGGTTTATAAGATGTCTGACACACTCAAATTACACACAATTCACAATTTGTCTGTGACAATACACTAATAGCAAATTCAGATATTTTTATGAGTTGTAAGGCGACATTATGTTGAGACAAAAAATTACTTTTTGTCATAGAGATGTCCTTTACGTATTGCTAATGCCCTATAGCTCATCTGGGAGCATGTCCCACATCCTTGGCAATTTTGTCATCGACATTAAAAGATTAATTTATTGGACATTGAAATTACCCTATCAAGGGCCTAATAACAAATAGCTTATTGTGCACTAGAGGAACATATCCTAAAGCTGTGACAACTTTCCTATCTGAAACCCCATCGAACGAGATTTGTGTTAACTGTGGGATTTATAAAAAACGATAGACTACGATGTCCTCTAACTGTAAGATATAATCATTTTGGTTCATATTTACAGATAACCATAGCAAGGGCATACCTCGCTTTTTAAATTCAATGACACAGCAATAATTCTGATTTTTTTAAAATGATTGTTCAGTTAATATATAAAACATATACCTGTTTAATTTCGAATTCTAATAAATTTCAGAAATATGTAACACAAATTACTGTTAAATTTTAATGTACCGTATGTGCACAACTCGGAAAATCATGCCTCATCAGTGACACTAGGGGCTGATAAGTTTGATAGATAAAATCCATAAGCAAAACAGTTTAAAATTGTTAAATCTAAAGTTCCAATATTATATGAATCCAAATCCAGTTAACTTAATTTGTCCATATCTGTAAAGATTAATAAAAAATAATGGCATTTATCCTAAGAATAATTCATCTGAAAGAGATGCCCAATTGCCCTGTTGAAAACCCTTCAATCAAGGTATTTTGTCATTTCACACTGTATGACTCCAAGGTCATGTACATATTTAATGTCTAACACACTGTATGACCCCAGGGTCATGTACATATTTAATGTCTAACTGAGAAAAGCTGTAGTGGAGTTGTCAAAATGATTTATGAATTAATTTTTGGTAAGTTAATTTTTTAGTTAATTTTGGGACAACTGGCTTACACTAAATGGTATAATTTCGGTCAACCACAAGGTATATAAACCACACGACTGGACTTTTCTTTGTTATAATATTCAATGCACATCTACAATCAACAGATAAATATTAGTAGTCTTCGGTTTTTATATACATATTATCATTATATTTATGTTTTTTCTAAAGTGATGGGTGGTGAAACATTTTGGTCATTGTGCTTGCACAATTACAATTCTAGTTTCATTCCACATTGCTTAAATGAATTATATTTTAATAAAAGAAAAAAATGTTTAGTACATTTGTAAAGCGTTTGATTCTGTCTGGAGGGGTTGACTTTGATAACAGCTTCATAAATATTTGAAAAATTGGAAATGTTTTAATGTTATAAGAAAAATTTATGACTCAATAAAATCATGTATTATATGTGGAGATTTAAATTCATATTATTTTTATTCTTTTTAATGGTTTGGAAGATTGTTTTTAATACGAGCGGTTATGCTGGATTGAAAACTTCATCTTCTGAATTTTTCAATCATTTAAACTTTTCTTTTAAACTCTTTGTTTTATTGTATGCAGATGACACTATCATTTGCCGAGAATGTCAACGTCATGCAAAATACTCTATCTTTTTGAACATTATTCTACATGGAAACTAGAAGTTAATCCCGTGAAAACAAAAGTTGTTATTTTTTTCGAAAAGAAAAGTATATAATTTACTCGCTTCAACATTTAATGAAAAAAATACTTTATTATGTAGATCAATTTTGTTATCTAGGTTTTACCTTTAAAAAATGGAAAGTTTACAAAGGTCTGTAAACGTTTTTATATCAAGCATCAATAGCCCTTTTCTGTGTATTATGATTATTTGGCAGAACCCATTCTTAGTAAAGTTTGGGGATATGGATATCTAAATGGAAACAATTCATTTTAAATTTAGTTAAAGGATGTTTAATTAACGTAAATCTACGGCCTAATTAATTTGGTAGATTTCCAATCAGCATTAGGATATTTAAAAGAATAGTCTCTTATTGTTATTAAGTAGTCACACATGAAAATTTCTTTTTAATGTACAAATTATTGTTTAATGTATGTGATTTTAATTTCAGGATGAAGAATCATAGGATAAAAAAAATAAAATAAAAAACATCTTAGATTTTTTAGAAATGAGTAATTTTGGTTATCGCAAGGTGTAGATGTTAATAAAATTGGGTTACTAAATGCAGTCGGAAGAAAATTAAAAGGTCAATTTATTCAAAAATTGAAGGGGATATTACCTGTGCATCAAAAGAATGTACTAATAAACTTATAAGATGCAAAGCATTCCTTAGCTGGATTTGGATTTATTTAATTTTGAAACTTTAGATTCATTATTTTCAACTTTTCGGCTAATATTTTTTATCTATCAAACTTTTCGGTCTTAGTGTCACTGATGAGGAATGAATTTCCTAAACTGGTATTTGTATTATATATTTATATAAGACAAATTTTGGATTTGAAAATTACCTAGATATATTATCACCGAAATTTAGAATAGAAATGACAAAATTAAGAACTTCGAATCATAAACTCTCCATTGAAACTGGCCACTGGTATTCTTTAAAGAAGCATGCTAGAGATAATTGTTTAAACAAGTCCAAAAAAATAAACCAACGTTCTTTGAGGAAGACGTCCGAAAAAAAATAAACCAACGTTTTAAGCAAGACGTTCGAAAAAAATAAAACAACGTTCTTTAAGGAAGAGGCCGAAAAAATATATGTGCTTTAATTTAGAAGTCCGAAAAATAAACGTGTTTTAAGGAAAAAGCCCAAAAAAATATACGTGCTTTAAGAAAGAAGGCAAGGGAACATTTCAAAATGTACAAAAATATCCACTTGCTTTTAGAATGCCGTTTAATGAACATTGTTGTTTGAAGAGGACCGACGAATACTTTAAGGAAGCTATTAAATTAACATTATTTGAACAACAATAAAACATACAAAACATACACATAACTGAAACATACATGTGACTAGAACATATACGTGACCAAAACATACACGTCCTTTGAAGAAGCTAATCAAAAATATTGTTTAAACTAAACCGAAAATAAATGTGCTTTTAAGAAGCTAATTAAGAAAAATTGTTTCAACAAGCAAAAAAACCAACGTGCTTTCAGAAAGCTTTCACTTAACATTGTTAGAACAAGATTATTAACACACACACACACACACACAAACACATGTTATAAGAAACGTAACACTAAACACTGTAAGAACAAGATTATCAAATACAAGTGCTTTAAGAAATACTGATTATTAAAACACGTGCCTTAAAAAGTTAACATTAACATAATTATAACAAATTATCAAAAACACATGCTTTAAGAAAGCGTGATTATCAAAAACACGTGCTTTAAAAAAAAAGTTAACATTGAACATGGTTTACTTTTTTTCTGATTATTTTAATTTGCTTCTGTAAAGACATGTGTATTAATTTGTAGTCTTAGATTAAAATAAAAACAAAACAGACGAAAAATAAATTAATTTTTTTATTCCTCGTATCAGTTGTAATCCATAGATTGATGCTTAATATTTGTTGTTTCTAATCCATTCCAGATACTTAGAGACCCTTGTGTAAACATTTGGCATGTTTTGGCAGCTAGAGCTTCCCCATGACGTCACACCAGCTAAAACAGGCTCACCATTTTTATAACAGACAAGCGGTCCTCCAGAATCACCCTACAAAGAATAACTTGGTTATCAACAGGATCACATGATATGATTTCAAAGAAAATAGTAAGGCTTAAAAGGAAACAATATACATATTATGTCTTTAATCATTGAAATAATTATTACTGAAAAATTGTTTTGGAAAATAAAAAAGGTAATTAGTGTGCTGCACTAATTGTGCAAGATGATTGTTATACTGACTATGCACTGCCTATCTGTATTTAATATGAATTTTATCCACTAAGCAGCAATTCATCTGGGCTTTAAGCCACAAAGTTGACAATTATGTGGACTGTTAGCCTTGGTGTTCCGCTGATGGGTTTTAGGGGTTATTTTGTACTTACGTTACATGCCGATTCAGATCCACCACCTACACATATATGGGTTGACAAAATCGATTGAAACAACCATCGCCAGGAGCAGTCACTGTTAGTGATTACGTTGATCTGCACATGTTGCAAGATGTCTGATACTCCGCTATCAGCTAAAAAGTTATAGATTTCAAACGTCTTATTAAACGAAAAATGATTCGATCCATAAGATGGGAAACGTAAACAAGTATTCATTAGGACACATCATTCCATTTTTCAATGAGAGATTTCGGAAGCAATGGTGTTTTACTCCTTTATATCAATGCAATAGGTTGTAAGATGGTGGAGAAAACCGATGTGCCCCGGAGAAAACCACGAGCAAACCGACAAAAGTTTTTTCACATAAGGGTCTATCGAGTAGGATTCGAAACTAGGCGGTAAGATGTACGTGATTCTTTAGCGTGCGCTTCAGACCCACCAACTCTTTATGGAGCCATTGTCTCTATTCTTAGAGTCAGGTTATGTTGACTGTATTTTATTTGGACTCATCTGTGGTGAAATACAGAAAAAACATCCAAAACACACGTTGTGACTGCTAGTAAGGGAGATAACCTACCAGCAAATACACCAGTCCCCAGTGTCAGAATTATTCCATAATCAAGATTTCCCTTAATCTAAATTTAGCAAAATTTTGAAATCTCTTATTAAGCCATGAATAAACATTTTTCCACAAACTTAAATACAACTTTCACAAGCGTGGATTAATCTCCAAATTACTTAATATCTTAACTATTAATAAAATCATTAATTTGTCAAATTTAAGTTAAGGTCATGCCAAATTAATTTGCAGTTCTTCGCAACCGCCTGCCTTTAAAATTAAGAATTAAAAATACAATTAATTTCATTTTCAAATCGTTTTAAAATTCCGGCAAAATCCCGCATCCTTTTTTTCTGAAAACAAGATCATGGCAACATTTGTCCACTATGTTACAATTAAACAGCTCTGGGTTGATGTATTATTTGTTATATTGAATGGAAGTTTGCCATAACAGCATATTTTTTATCTAGTTATATTTAAACATTTTTGCCTTTTCCTGCAAAAATATCTTTTTGCGCAATTTTTTACTTGCACGCCTAGTTCAAATTTTGTTCGCCTGAAGACAAATGTGTTTTTAAAAAAAATACATTCAATTTTTAATCGCACTCTTGCCTCTTCTTTTTTAAATCCAAAGAACTAAAAAAATTGTTTTGGCCTAAGGAAAATCTTAGTTAAGAAATGATGATGAATCTGGGTCGTGGCTGCATACGTAAAAAAGTTAAAAACCGAACACACCTAATACCTTACACTAACGTAAAAGATTTTAAAAAGCCAGTCGTGAACAGAGACATATAAGAGATTACCGACTCAACAGAGCCAATACACCAGCCGAGGTAATTAGCTTGAAGGATAACAAAGGTGCTCCAAATAACCAAATTGCCAACTGCTTTTACTAGCGTAAGAGATTGCCAAATCCAATATAGCAAATACGCCAGCTGAGGTCACTAGCGTGAGATAACATACTCAACCAAGCCAATATGCCAAACGCTGTCAATAGCGTAATAGATTGAAAACTCAACCGAGCCAATACGCCAGCCTTAGTCACTACTGTGAGAGATTGCAAACTTAACCGAGCCAATACCCCAGACGTAGTCACTACAGTGAGAGATAATATATCCAACAGAGCCAATACCCCAGACGTAGTCACTACTGTGAGAGATTATATGTCCAACCGAGCCAATACGCCAGCCGTAGTCACTACAGTGAGAGATTATATATCCAACAGAGCCAATACGCCAGCCGTAGTCACTACTGTGAGAGATTATATATCCAACCGAGCCAATACGCCAGCCGTAGTCACTACAGTGAGAGATTATATATCCAACAGAGCCAATACGCCAGCCGTAGTCACTACAGTGAGAGATTATATATCCAACCGAGCCAATACGCCAGTCGTAGTCACTACTGTGAAAGATTATATATCCAACCGAGCCAATACGCCAGCCGTAGTCACTACTGTGAGAGATTATATATCCAACCGAGCCAATACGCCAGCCGTAGTCACTACAGTGAGAGATTATATATCCAACCGAGCCAATACGCCAGTCGTAGTCACTACTGTGAAAGATTATATATCCAACCGAGCCAATACGCCAGCCGTAGTCACTACTGTGAGAGATTATATATCCAACCGAGCCAATACGCCAGCCGTAGTCACTACAGTGAGAGATTATATATCCAACAGAGCCAATACGCCAGCCGTAGTCACTACAGTGAGAGATTATATATCCAACAGAGCCAATACGCCAGCCGTAGTCACTACTGTGAGAGATTATATATCCAACAGAGCCAATACGCCAGCCGTAGTCACTACAGTGAGAGATTATATATCCAACCGAGCCAATACGCCAGTCGTAGTCACTACTGTGAAAGATTATATATCCAACCGAGCCAATACGCCAGCCGTAGTCACTACTGTGAGAGATTATATATCCAACCGAGCCAATATGCCAGCCGTAGTCACTACAGTGAGAGATTATATATCCAACCGAGCCAATACGCCAGTCGTAGTCACTACTGTGAAAGATTATATATCCAACCGAGCCAATACGCCAACCATAGTCACTACTGTGAGAGATTATATATCCAACCGAGCCAATACGCCAGCCGTAGTCACTACAGTGAGATATTATATATCCAACAGAGCCAATACGCCAGTCGTAGTCACTACAGTGAGATATTATATATCCAACAGAGCCAATACGCCAGTCGTAGTCACTACAGTGAGATATCGTATATCCAACCGAGCCAATACGCCAGTCGTAGTCACTACTCTGAGAGATTATATATCCAAGAGAGCCGTAGTCACTACAGTGAGAGATTATATATCCAACCGAGCCAATACGCCAGTCGTAGTCACTACAGTGAGAGATTATATATCCAACCGAGCCAATACGCCAGTCGTAGTCACTACTGTGAAAGATTAAATGTCAACAGAGCCAATACGCCAGCCGTAGTCACTACAGTGAGAGATTATATATCCAACCGAGCCAATACGCCAGTCGTAGTCACTACAGTGAGAGATTATATATCCAACCGAGCCAATACGCCAGCCGTAGTCACTACTGTGAGAGATTATATATCCAACCGAGCCAATACGCCAGTCGTAGTCACTACAGTGAGAGATTATATATCCAACCGAGCCAATACGCCAGTCGTAGTCACTACAGTAAGAGATTATATATCCAACCGAGCCAATACGCCAGTCGTAGTCACTACAGTGAGAGATTATATATCCAACCGAGCCAATACGCCAGCCGTAGTCACTACAGTGAGAGATTATATATCCAACCGAGCCAATACGCCAGTCGTAGTCACTACAGTGAGAGATTATATATCCAACCGAGCCAATACGCCAGTCGTAGTCACTACAGTGAGAGATTATATATCCAACAGAGCCAATACGCCAGCCGTAGTCACTACTGTGAGAGATTATATATCCAACCGAGCCAATACGCCAGTCGTAGTCACTACAGTGAGAGATTATATATCCAACCGAGCCAATACGCCAGTCGTAGTCACTACAGTGAGAGATTATATATCCAACAGAGCCAATACCCCAGCCGTAGTCACTACAGTGAGAGATTATATATCCAACAGAGCCAATACGCCAACCTTAGTCACTAGAGTGACAGATTACATACTGATTAAATACCAAACGGAATCAATACGCCAGCCATATTCGCTATCGTTAGAGATTATATAATTATAATGATTATATAATATAACAGATCCAATACGCCTCTTAGCGTGAGAGGTTACGAGATTGCATACCGAACAGAGCCAATTCGCCAGCTGTGGCACTTAGCGTGAGAGATAACGCTCACCATGTCAGTATTCGAAAACAGCAATGAAACAGTCTTTTTAAGATAAATATATATATGACAATAATTGATATTCATGAAATTTGATTGATTCATTTAAAGTTTGAATAAAGAATGAACAATAAAACTTTAAAACCCTGCTTAAAATAACTAACCGCTAGTTTTCCCCCATCCACTGATATAACAGATGTCGGTGGAGAGAAATTGTTGGTCGGCGTTACTAGGCAATGAAACTAGGGATATCGCGGAGTTGGATGTATCAGCTGGTTCCGACAGCTGCAGCAATGCTATGTCGTTAGGAATCCCAGATGCTCCACCGTTGTAATTCTCGTGCTAAATATTACAAGAAGGGCTTTAAAGATTTTTGAAATTATAAAAACAACATGTAAAATCACAAACAGAATAATTGATTTAAATTTATGCCTAAAATCGAAGCTTATTTAATAAAAATTAAAATTCTGTTAAAAAAAGCAATACGTTATGGTCAAATCATATCATGTAACTTTCGTTTAATCATCAACTATTTTTACTGTTTAAGTATTACAGTTCTTTATTTAATTCGATGCAAATTATGTATAATTTGAAAAAAAAATGAAGCAAATCCCTTTATTCTCTATTAGATATCGCTGATTTTAATATTTATATATCCGGGGAAAATGATCATCTGGAATGTGAATGATTTTACCTGCGCCACGTTATGGGAGGTTTAGGCTTTACCAAGGTTAGGTATTCCAAACAACGAATAACTTTTAACAAGGAATAAAGAATTAGTGTATTTATCATTACCTTCAGCAATCAGTATAAACCTACCATAATGATTTTGACTACATTGACCGTCTGTTCTGTGCCATGATTAACAGTCTGTTGATGTTCTCCCATCACTACACGGAAATTAGTCAAGTCGGGGCTTAAATATAGTCAAATACATTACACATATCTGATGACCAAACTTAATGGACGACGATACGTCAATAATAATTAAACACTGAATATGATTTTTATTCGGGTCATTAAGAAATAATTAAATTTGAAAAACTTCTATAGATTTTATTGGTTGAAAAGCGAAAACCGCGCGTACTCGCACGGCGAATGTTTGTGACGTGATTTAGAATGAACTACTATAAATGGGCCTCATTTTACCCTGATTTAAAGATGTATTATGAAAAGCAAAAATTGAATAAAGTTACTGTCTCGTTTGATTAACTTGCTTTTAAATTTAATAATTTTATGCATTGATTCTGATTTTTATTCGGATCATTGAAAAATAACCTGAATGGACGCTTCACTAATTACTCAATGTACACAGCGTCCATTCAGATTGTTTCTCAATGACCCGAATGAAAATCAGATACCTATGTTTTAAAGACAACTTAAACAAATGAAAATAACTGTATGCAATTTTTGCCTTTAATAATTAACTTAAAAAACAAGGTAAAATGACGCCAATTAAAAGAAGTTCCTTCTATATTACGTCACAAACACATCGGCACGGGAGTGGGCGTGGCTAATTTAGTTTCGAGTCAGTGAGAAATAACCTGAACGTATTTACGCTTTTAACCAATACAATCGTTAGAAATTTGTCAAATTTATTATAACGCGTTAAATGATATCCACAACAAAACACAAAGAGTACTGACCTTTTTATGAAATCAGAAAAAATATATGTTTCTCACTCTTTAAAAAGCTTAGGAGGTGGATCTCGTTCTTTGTTTATAACTTAACAGTGACGTAGTTATGATGTAGCAAAGCTATTTTAAATTGTAACACAATTTGTTATTTTTTGTAATATTCGTTTTTAAATGAATAAATCAAATTATTGTATAGCAATATATGTTTCACATAGAAATAAAACGAATAATTCTGAGGTGTTAGTATGCAATATTTATTGATATTTAAACTGTTCCTGTCTGAGGTCTCCGAATCAATCTTTTACATTGCACACTTTGTCACGTGACAAGTGGTTTTTGTTGAGAAATGAATATGGGTTTAAAGTGAAGAAATGATATTAGTTATTTCTTGTGCATTATTTTCGATTTCTGCCTGAAAGCATTTGTTGCTTTCGGACTTTTGGGGATCCACTTTATCAAAAAGAACGGAAAGGGGTAACTGGGTCTGTAAACACATAATGTCAGCTAGATCATTATATCGCCTCTGTGAAAAAAGCTGGCATATCATTCCATTAAAACAAATAAAATATACAATATATATAACATATGTGTGTGTGTGTGCACTCGTTCTTTGTTATCAATATAGTTAAATCATGAATATTTTTATTCGGGCGACACACTCGTCAATGGATTAAGTGAGCATGATCTTTCTTTAAACTTTGGACGACACCATCAAGCCCCATTACTACCTTGCTTACATGCTTCTAACCTTTCCATTCCACACACTAGAACCAACTCCAATAAGAATGGTGCTTTGTTTACTGTGTTAAAGTTATACAACTTACTCAAATTCAACACAGTGTGCTGCCGTCAGGACCCAGGTACTGTCGATCAAGGAACCGCCACAGATGTGAGAGAAACCAGTACTTCCCCGATAATGAAGAGAAACTTGCCAGGGCCATTGTCCAGGGTCAGAATCCACACCATTAACAATTCGGCTGCTTGGTAAGGCCAAAACTGTAAGGAATGAATTGTAGCAGAAACTCATTTAAAAATCTATGTTTTATAGGAACGTATAACAATTTAATAAAAAAAGAAATTCATCAATGCCAAAGTACAATATATGTTTTCTTATATTTTATCTCATTAATTTAAAATAAGACAAAAATAGTTTGACCGTATCATAAATGTTACATAACATGTTGTGTTAAACATTGCTACCTTTATAGATAAAAAACGCCAAAATAATTTAATTTACTTACCTCCAGTCAATAAAATGTAAAACACCAGCAATATCATGTTAATGGTCAATTCGGCGTACAAGTTTCCGAATCCGTATAAAGTCGTAGTAAGTTATACAGTATATATACACTTGTCGAAAACATGATTGTCCAATAACGTGGCAACTAAACAAGCACTCTTAATTTCTTTAAGGAGCCGAAGTATCGGTCAAGCGGTCACATTTACTGATCACTTGCTGAATTCACAGGTCTCGATGGTCATCGCGTGACAAAAAAGTTCCAAAACAAATACAAGCCCCCTCATCATTGTTCTCTTATGTTACATTAGTGTCATTTTAACTACAGTTGTCAATTAGTTTATTGCTATTTTTGTTTTATTCATTTGTTTACCACATTTAGGTGATTAAATATTTATGTAAAGTTTGCATTACTTGCACGACAACAAAATTCTCCATTCACACAAAGTATCAAAATATTACAATATAACTAAAAAATAAATAAAACATTCTTATCGATTATTTCAATGTGAAAACCGTGGTATAAAAAAATCTAAAAAGGAATTCAAACAAGTGTGAAGACTTTGTTTGGCAGTTGATGTAATATGTTAAACCTTCTTCTAGAAAAAGTATAGTACAATGTCGGGAGTTTTCAAATAAGAAGTGAATGTCTTGAGTCTTGTTTTTGAGTCAAGGTACCTGTACAAATTCAGGAGTTTTATATTCAGTGGTCTCAATTTTTGTGTCTTGTTCCTGCATTTTTAAAATTGTTTTGTTGTTTTGTTCGTGTCATTTGTTGCTTTGAAGTTTGTCAATAGATGTTTAGGCAATAAATAAATAAATAAATAAATAAATAAAAAATAAATTAAATTTAAAAAAAAAAATTCAATTCCATATTCCACATAGAAATCGTTAAGTGACTATCTAATGTGGTTTACAAGATGCCTGATACACTAAAATTAAACATATTTCAGTTTAGACCAAGCACTCAAAGCAAGTTACAAATATTTTTTATAAGTTGTAAGGCGACATAATGTTTGAGAAAAAAATATTACTTTTGGTCATAGAATTATCCTGTTCGTATTATTAATGTCCTATAGCTCATCTGGTAGCATGTCCCATTTTCCTTGGCAATTTTGTGATAGATTTTCAGAAAAATCGATTTATTGGACATTGAAATTACCCTGTCAAGGACCAAATAACAAATCGCTTATTTTGCACTACAGCAACATATCCTAACAATAATAATAAAACTACATATGGTCTTAGAGACGATAGGGTTTAACAAACTTTTAATTCTCTAACTGTAAGATATAATCATTTGATTCATATTTATAGGTAAACATAGGAAAGATAGATCTCGATTTTAAATTCCATGACACTGATAATTCGGAATTGTTTAAAATGATTGTCCAGTTAACTTATCACGTCCATACCTGCGGCCTAAGAATAAATCATCTAAAAGAGATGTCTAATTTTTCTGTTGAAAACCATTCAACCAAGGTATTTTTGTCATTTCACATTGCACGATCCAAGGGTCATGTACATATTTAATGTCTGAGAATAGTCCGGAATTATTTTTAAACTAATTTTTGGGGGAAATTTTAAAATACCTGTTAAATTTTGATGTGCCATATGTGCACATTTCGGAAAATCTTTCCTCATCAGTGACACTAGGGCCGAAAAAATTTATTGATAATAAATATAAGCCAAACAGTTGATAATTAATGAATAAAAAGTTCCAAAATTACAAGAATTCAAATCCGGCTAAGGAATGCTTTGCATGAGGGAACAAACTTTAGTTTTAAATAAATTTCAGAAATCAAAACGACTGAAAATTTGGCTAAATAGTACATTTTCTGACAGAACAAAGTACTGCCTTCGAGTTATAAATATCCTCGGGGAGTTTGACTCCATCAGCAGCGGTAACCGTTCAGGGGTAGTAGAAATATATCAAAAAAAAACCTGTGAATTTTTTGTGCCAAATGTGCACATTTCGGAAAATCATTCCTCATCAGTGACACTAGGGGCCAAAAGTTTGATAGATAACAAACATAAGCCAAACAGTTGAAAAATAATGAATCTAAAGCTACAAAATTGTATGAATCCAAATCAAGCTAAGGAATGTTTTGCATGAGGGAACAGACTTTGGTTTTAAATAAATTTCAGAAATTAATACGACTGAAAATTTGGCTAAATGGTATAATTTCTGACAGCACAAAGTACTGCCTGCTGAGTTATGGATACTCTAGGGGAGTTTTACTTTGAGTTATACTCTAGCCGCTCAGGGGTAGTAATTTTATAACAAAAATACCTGTTAAATTTTAATGTGGCATATGTGGAAACATTAAAGCCAAACAGTTGGAAATTAATCAAATTTTCCAGAAGTACAAGTACGTGTATATGTAAGTAAATTTCAGAAATTAAGACGACTGAAAATTTTGTTAAATGGTACATTTTCTGACAGCACAAAGTACTGCCTACTGAGTTATTTTTACGCTCGGGGAGATATACTCCATCAGCAGAGGTACCCGCTAAGGTATGGCAACTTTATAAGAAAAATACGTTTAATTTTTATGTGACATATGTGCACATTCCGGAAAATCATTCCTTATCGGTAAGTTAATAATTTCATTTTCAAATCTGGATTTTAGGACACTTGACTAAATGGTATAATTTGGGCCAACCAGAAAGTACTTAAACCACACAACTGGACATTACTTTGTTATAATATCCAGTGTCTGTTTACAATCGACAGATAAGTGGTCATATACATATAATCATATATTTGTTTTCTATAAACACCATCAGAAACTTTATCCATTTTGTAAAAAGTATGAGCCTGTCTCAGAAACTTCAATTAGATATAGACTTTGTCCAATCACAATCAAGTATATTACACAGCTAAATAATTAAAAAATTTGTTTCTTATGTTTGGAGTTCTGACTCGCACAGTGAGAGATCTTCTGAATTAACATTTTTAATTGAATACTCAATTTAGAATGAAAAGAAACACTTAACTGTAACTAAAATTAGGAAACTACACTTGTCAAATTTCTGAACTTCCTCTTCTGATGACTGCTGAATATTCGTTACTAATTCAGATAAACTTAATCCACTTGAAAAAAAAAGACAATAACAACAACGAAATATTACTGTTTTGTATTTGGATTTTTCTTACTTGTTACAACTTGCACAACAAATTAACATAAGATTATAAATTTTTTAAGCAACAGTCACATGTTATTCACATGATCAAGTAATATGACTTCTACATATAGTATATATATAATCACATGATGAAGTAACATGACTTCTATACAACATCATAGTTAATGAGGCAGATGGATAAAAAAGACTAGATTGGATTCATCATTAGTAATAACAGAAATCAACATACTTATGTTACTAAGTATTGTTTGCTAATTTTTATTTTGGTTATTCTAAATTCTTATCACAATATTAAATTAACAAATACATGTATTGCAAAATATTTAACATTTAATTCACATCAATGTCTAGTACTGTCAAATACAATCAACAAACATCTTCTTAGTTACTGGAAATTTGATCACTTGATTAATTGATTGATTGATTAATTAATACTTCCTAGAAATCTAGATTCCATTACTGAATCTTTTAATACATATAAATTTCAGGAAATTTAGAAATTTATTTGATATATGAAATAGGAATTTAATTTCTGATTCTGAAATTGTGTATTCTAAAGCCAATCTAACTACAAGTTTAATGGTATGGAATGCATAACATCTGAACATTTTTCTAATTATTATGTGAAAATGCATAACACCTGAACATTCTGCAAAAAATTATGTGAACTATGAAATAGGGTATTGCACTAAAAATGAAGAAGGGTTGTTTTACACCCCAGTAAAGATTCTTTGAAAAATATCAAGGCAATTATTTTTGTGATAGTGAAGGAAAATGGGTGCTTAAGAAAACTGGAAGTCGACTAACAAACTGTCAAAGCTTTCTCACACTAGGATACTGAGTGAGGTTCAAACCCAAGTTTTAACAGGAAATAGTAGTCTGAATATCAAAACAATAATCTTTGTTTTAGATTAAACACCACAAATACCTGCTCTATCTTTCTGAAGCTTTAATACACAGTAAGTAGTGTTTAAACTTTTAATTTAAATCCTATTGTAAATTTTATATATATCTCAATAAAAATAAAAATAATAATAATAATATAAATAAAATAATGCTATTAATTATGGTGTAGAAAAACATTTTCAGTGATGTAACTTTGTATCCATTTTCACTCAGTTCTCTTAAACAAAATAGTTCTTACAAAGGGAAATAATAAGCAGATAATTATGTACTGTTTATAAAATTTGGACAAGTAATACTGTATTACATAGACCATGTTCTTGGACAATGGAAGGCAATGAACATCAAAACTGTTTTTTAAAGAACGAAAGAAACAGTTACACTCACTACTTATTTTAATAATTTATATCAGTAATTATTTAATTATAAAAGGCCAAATATCCCCATTGTTTTCTTTATTGAATCATTTTTTTTAAATCTGAATTTATATTCTTATAGAGTTTTTATTTCATGAAAACACAGTAATATTTCTTGACTAGAATTTTATAAAGATGTTGTCAAGAGGTAATGATTCTGGTTATAACTTATAAGTAATTCTGACTGAAGTAATATGTGTTTTGTGTCTTATCAGAACTTTGCAGGATAAAACAGGATAAGACTTAACATTGTATAAACACAATACATCATTCTAGTTTGTGTCTAATAAAGCTGAAAGGTTGATGATTAATGAAACAAAATCTGTGATTGGCTAGATAATATTTGATGTATTACAGAAAATAGCACTTGATTGGTGAATTCTAAAAAAGCCTAGCTGTGATTGGTTTAAACCTTTTGAAGAAAAATGCCAAACACACAAAAAAGTAAGACATTTGCAACATGAAGACATAACAAAAATTGGTAAAATAAAATGTAAACATATGGAAGACCAAAAAAATCTTTGTACAATGCAATGCTCATGAGATAAAATTTACAAAAAAATAATAATTTAAAATTAAAGCACTAAACTGATGGAATAAATTATCTCGTGTTGAAAAATTTAGCTATATCCCATACATCATGATCAACTCTTTAACCAATGAACACAGCAAACACCTGCTTTTTCAAATATACATGTATATAGATTTTGTAAATAAATGGTATCTCCCTTGAGTTTGTTCAGGGGAAATAACTCAGTTCAGGGGAGTTGTAAATAAAATACCCTGTGTAGATAAAATTGCACATAAACTTTATTAGGAGTACTGAAATTGATCTCTTGGGAATAAAACAAAACTTTATAACATGTATGCTAATTTAATTCTGATAATTATAAGACAATAAAATGGAAAAATTGATATTAACTTTGTATTTAACATACCAGTTGATTAACCTCTGAAAAATGCACTACTGCACTGAGCCTTAACAAAGAATTATCCTGTCTGCACACTGGCCTGGGGCCACAAGTAGATGTTAAACTTACTCAACTCAACAACAATGAATTAACTAAATAAAATAATAGAAATTTGTTTGAAATATGTCATAATATACTCTGTCCATTTCAAAGTTGCCTAGACCACATCTTTTTAGTATGAGAAACATTTGAACATAAAACATCACAAGAATCTGTATCACTGAAGAAGCTGATATTCATTAACAGTACAGTCTTATCCCGAAAACAGGTGCTCCAAAGTCATAATGATTTAAATGTTGAAACACAACAGAAATTATGAAACATGCAAATTGCATAGTTACCAACTGGCTGATATATCAACTTAAATGATCTTGATGTTGCTTTTTGTCAAATGATTTCAATTAAAGACCATTTTAGCAGGTTAAGTTTCTTCAGTCGTAAGAGCATGCCAAGTTCATCTGAAATATATAACTCAAAACTTAGATATGTCACTATGTCCAAATGGATACATTAACACATGTTTGTCACTGTGTCCAAAACTGATGGACTAACACTTGTAACAAACATGTCATTCTGTTGTGAACTAATGGATTGACACATACAACCCATGTCACTCTGTCCTGAACTAATGGATTGACACATACAACCCATGTCACTCTGTCCTAAATTGATGGATTGACACATACAACCCATGTCACATTGTCCTAAATTGATGGATTGACACATATAACCCATGTCGCTCTGTCCTAAACTGATGGATTGACACATACAACCCATGTCACTCTGTCCTAAACTGATGGATTGACACATACAACCCATGTCACTCTGTCCTAAACCGATGGAATGACACATACAAACCATGTCACTCTGTCCTAAATTGATGGATTGACACATACAACCCATGTCACTCTGTCCTAAACTGATGGATTGACACATACAACCATACATGTCATTTTGTCACAAACTGATAGACAAAAACACTAGCCAACATTCTGAATCAACAATGTGTCGAAAATTTCCAGAGTTGTAGAAAACTGTTAAGTATTACAGGTATGCTGAATGATATTGTAAAAAAAAAGAAAATTTTTTATTGATAGGAGAATATACCCATGCAGTTGTAATAATCTATAGGAAAAGTTCTTTATTTTATACTGACATACAATATGTCATATCATATTCATAATTTTTTAAAAGTAACACAAATATTTTTTGTGTAACAACATAAAAATACTGGAATAAAATATCTCAACCAGTTTAGAAAAAAATAACATCCGAGGCTGTTTAATGTAAGAATTACAGGAACCTTATGGATGATTGATAATTAATAGAGTTTTCAAGACACATTATGCACACATTCTAAGCAATACAGTAGATTACAGTGTTGTCACTAGTGTGTACCAAATATAGTGGAACAAGATATGACGATTTTTGATGAGTATTAGTCGACAAGATTGCACTAAAAATTCTGTCTCAAAGACATTATAAAGAAAATTACTGGTGAACAACTAATGTATTATAGTATCTAACAGTTAAACATAATGCCAGGCCCACATAACAGTGGGTCACACCCACAACTACAGATAAATTGAATACTTGGAAATCATCATTTTTTGTAGCATCACAATCTTTGTTGTTTTTATAGACACCCTGAACTATAAATTTATTCGTCAATAAAGTCGTAGTTATTACAGACTCACCTTAAATACCCTAAACTGTAACAACAAACAATGGAAAGGTGGTATGTTCCTTAGAACAATGAAAATTTATCACTACAAGAATAAATGATCTCACAGTATGACAGTACCTAGAGTTAATAATAGTGACGCCTATAGACATCCACACAGAACTACAAAACTACAAAACATGTATACTTTATTATTACATTATAATAAAAGACTCATCATTACACACTGAACCATAAGCTAGCTAATTGTTGAAATGCTATAGATCATTTTAAATTTAAAAGAGAAATAAAATATTGACTATCATGCTCCAATATTTACAAATAAAACAATGTATCAAATTTGACTATACAAAAAGTGCCTCATCATATAGATGAGTTTATACAAGAACATAAAACGTTTATAACAAGTATATCACAGATTTTTATTTTCAACTTCTACACAATTTATTATATCTCATAAAATTTTACATTACAACCCTACCAATTACAAACTTACTGTAGAAAGAATGTACATTTACTCATTAGAATCTATTTTTTTTTAAGGTACATATACTTATGGCTTAGGAAATTACTGTAAATACACTAAAAGTTTCCATTAGCAACAGACAAGATGACAGTTTTTGATGGACTAGAATTCACTTAAAATTCTTTTAGTACTATAGTTCTGTTTTACATTTACAAAAAGATGTTATAAATTAAAGTGAATAGTAAAATAAAACCAACAATCAAGTGATGTCACTACTGTAGCTCTGAAGATTAGATTTAATCATCTGATGTTAATGATTACATCTGTATAAAATTTGATGTTTAAATTACAAATTTCTTATGTCCATACATTCTACTTTCACTTTATCATAAAGTGTAACAATGACAAAACCATAAATAATGTCATAGTCTTTCTCAAGCTAACAGGTGTTTTTGTATGACATACTGTATACATGTATGTGTTTATATTAGCATGTATTATATTTGGCGCTTCAGAGGGTTTTGAACATTTAGCATGTATTAATATTGGGGCTCTCATTGTTTCCCTTTAGACATATAAGCCTAAATTAATGTTGAAGTGTAAAAATACTGGCGGAAATTAATTAAAGGCCAAAAGCACCAAAATTAATACACAGCCAAAATAAATACTTATACAGTACCTTAAAATCCTGCTGAACATGGAGGACACAAAGCCATATATATATATATACATGTATATATATATACTCAGTATCCTCAATCACAATTATACTATAGTATAAATAACAATGTATAATATTATATGAGGCATAACATACTGTGTATCAAACAAATAATTATATAAATCATTCATAAATACGTAAAGGCTACATCATATACCATACATATATACTATACATCATATACCATACATATATACTATACATCATATACCATACATATATACTATACATCATATACCATACATACCCGGTATATCCTATACTATACTGTATTATACTATACTATACTGATGACAACTCATTACTTACATCTTTCTATTGTAAATATAGTTTTTTGTACATCACACTTATTCAGAATTAAAACATAATTGTGGAGCAATTATTGTTAATCTCAAGTTTATCCATTTTCAAAAGTTTTTGCTAAGGAATTGTTGAATTGTTATTACTGGGTACCCTAAGATCAAGGCTTGTATGACAAAAACTACCATATATGAAATAGCAGCTTGATTTAAAAAAACAAAAACAAACTATTTTTATCTTCAAAACATTATCCAAAATAAAATAAAAAAAAAATTGCACACAACTTTGTGTTTATGTACCCAAATATTTATTTTGAAATGGAAACAAGCTTTTAAAGACAGAACAATAGATTCATACACTGCCTCATACACTGCCTCGGGTAGTTTTATAAACAAGAATGTTGATAGAATCATAGATGGGGCCTACAAAGTCTGCGTGTCATCATATGTGTCGAGAGATTTGGATTTCACACAAATAGCAGTGTAAGATTATTTTTCTTACTGTTATGGCTGTATCATTTTTACTGAAACAAAAAGGAGACAAATAATGATCATTTAGACATAAAGCATCAAGCAATGCTTGTGTAAGATAAATTTCCCTGCAATCCATTCAAAGTAAAAATGTCCGTTTCCAAATACAATACACCATTAAATTAAATTTATGTTAAATAAAGAAACATGTAACGTTGTGCTAATTCTCAAAAAAAAAAAAAACATCTTGAAATAAGTTTTTATTGTAAAATTGTAACTTCCTGGAGAGGTTGACTAGAAAAGGCTTTTCTCAACCATACTTTACAATAAGAACACAATGTGAGATTGAGAATTCTTTCGAACAAGATAAAAACTCCTATCTATCCTTTATGATGATGTTGATTGCATTTTTCTACTAGGTAACCTAAGAAAAAAAACAAGTTATACTTTCACACTATAAAGTGTTTGATACTAGAACTACATCAGTAAATATTTGTGTCTACAAATGAAACACTGTATATGTCTGAAAGCTAACTGGTGATTTACATTGTATCAGTAATACTGTTAAATACTATAGATCATGACTTGTATACATATTTAAATACTTGCTTGAAACTAAACAACTCTTTCTATATAATTTGAAACATCATTTATCAGAAACTGTTTCCTCAATAACAGGACATGAATTTTGGCTACTGCTTATAAAAAACAGAAACTGTACACTTATCAAATTCCTTCTTCACTAATTCACAAACATAAAGCAATAAATGAATTATAGAATAATGAATAACTGTCGTTTTACTTCTTAGTTATATCTTTATGTTCCTTTCAGTTGCTGCTAGTAAGACAATGGCCTCTTCTTCTGGAACACTTCATACTTCTTTTTTTTAAATTCCCTCCATATATGGAGCACCTAACATCTACTGCTGCATGACAGTAAATCATAACAATCCACAACTATAATACATACTATATACAAACTTTTTCTACTATATACATATTGCACATGTACATATTGGAATGTCTGAGTGAGAATTCCCCCAGGTTTATACGACCTATATGACCTCAAGCTCCTGCTGGAGTGAGGAGAACAAACTACATGTGATGAGACAATATTAAATCCTCTTTTGCGTATCATATATACTTGACTACTATCATCTACATTATCTACACATTCAGTGATATCACATTATTTTTTCTATATCTATATTTTGATGTTAAGCTTTATTGTGTGCTATAGCGTCTGCTGCCTGTTGTGCTTTTAGTATATTGTAACAGGCCTGACAAACACGAACTGGCTTCCAGATCTTCATTCTTCTAATTTCTGTCTCAAATCGACTGCATCTGTAGGGAAAAAATGAAAAGGAGTAATAGTGTTTCATACCCATGTTGTGTGCTAAAGCATCTGCTGCTTGTTGTGCTCATACCTCATTCAATATTCTTTTAATTATACCAAGTTGGTCAGTTCTTGGTGAAGAAAAATGAAGAACCACAGAAATTTGGCATATAAATTTACAAACTTTTTCACACCCAGAGAATACCACAGACCTTTAGCAAGTAAACTTGCAAACGTTTTCACAACAAGATCTGCCCAAGAGGTATTCATTCTAGTATTAACATTTGAAGATCACTAAAAATTTCTAAATTTTAGAGGCCAGGTTGATATTTTCTATGCTTGATGACATTATGTTGCCAAGAAGATGAAATCATTTGTCTTCTGATTTGGCCATAATAAATTAATACCTAGATTTTCATCCCTGCCTGCCCCCTATTTTAACACCCGCCCCAATTTTTTTTTATTTTCGGATTTTGAAGTCATGTCCGGTTTCGATTCCGGCTTTTATGACAAATCTGCTCGCTCCATGAGCCATAAGGTAATAAGTAAAAGCTGACTGGTTTCCGATCGAGTTCTGCATTGTAACAATGAAAGTAGAGTGTTTTGTGCTCCATGAGCCATACAATTATACCTAGAAGTA
The DNA here is from genome assembly GCA_029721355.1 of Tegillarca granosa. Taxonomy (NCBI): domain Eukaryota; kingdom Metazoa; phylum Mollusca; class Bivalvia; order Arcoida; family Arcidae; genus Tegillarca; species Tegillarca granosa. The sequence goes on along the minus strand of CM056594.1, from coordinate 56,607,766 downwards.
GACTGGTGTCCGATCAAGTTGCAGATGGATTTTCAAAAACGAAAGTAGCGTGTTTCGCATATTGGTTGTAGCATGGTATTTATTATAGCCACTGTAAAATCGAGCTTAAAAACAATCAAAAACTGGTATGGCTGTCAAGTTCCAGACACCATGACATTAATGGAATTATATAACAACTTAGTAGGTGGTAAACTTGATCATCAGATGCCCATTGCTAACACATTGAATCACTGTTCGTGTTGGTCGCACAAAATACGAGTTGACAGAGTGTAATCCTACCACAAAAGTCGGAGATGTTGTTTCATTTTGGGGATCGTATATTGAATTCAATCAAGATGAGACTGGTATTGTGGTGTCTGAAAGCTCGGCCAAAGTTGATGCTGAGAAATAAAATAAAAAAATAAAATCCGTCCCCCGCCCCCGTTTTGAAAAAAAAAACTGGATGAAATCTAGGTATTAATTTATTATGGCCTTATTATAACCTTGTTCAAGGTCATATTGTCATGTGATATTTGTGTATTTTACATGATGTTAAACCTTATGCTACTTGAGCAGATATGGAAGGAAAATTATTCTGCCTGAAGTGTCTTTAATACCAAAATTTTAAAATTTACAGAATTTTATCTTGCGATTATCCTGTAAAACACAAAGGATAAAGAACAACAATACCATGGTCAGATAACTGTTCATACACGATTCAAACTGGCATCAACAATTGTCATGGTATTTAATTCATTAATTTATAAAAGTTAATTTCAGAAATTCTTAATGCCTCACAAATTAAATTGAAAATTCAGAGTGCACCTTTAGTTATTTGTGGCCATGTGTACATGAATCTCTTTGAACACCTGGCCATGAATGATTAAATGAACACCTCAAATAAAATCAGAGATAAGAGAACCACAGACAAGCTTGATGTCCTCTATATCCTTCTATAAATACAAACAACTTACCTGGAACAGAAAACTTTACCACAGTTTCTACAATGATGTTTCCTCTCTGAAAATGAAAATTTGACTTTACAGGACAAACAGGCCTCGGCTCCATCATCCTTAATCCAGTGGTCTGCTACAACTCTACCAGGCTGGTCAGTAACCGTCCAGCTAAATATCCGACCTCTAACATCTCCTACATACACTGTCTTATGGTCCCTAGAAGAATTATCAATCATAAAATGTCTGTTATTGTCAGTTCATTAATTCACATCTATTAAAGACGAACTGCTTATTGTATCTAAAGAAATTCCTGCAACTGTAAATGCAGATATTTCAATACATATAAAACAATCTCTTAGTGTCAATATCTTACAAAATACTGCAACATAGTGATGACCCTAAATGTTGCACTATCTATTGTATTTCTCATGCTGTATACTGGCAATGTCTCAATATAAGTTAAATTATGTTATAAAGTAAATAATAAATTTTTAGTTGAAGTATTTATGGCTGTTACTGCATAAACATCTATGTTGTTTTCATTTTTATGTTTATTGGTTCAAAAATAAAAGTTTTTAAGTAAAATACAAAAATGAATAACAGACGAGGAACAAAAGTTTTAAAATGGAGCAGGTGAGCTATAATTTTTAGTTAGACCCATCAATGAATGTTATTGCAGCAGGATCTTTGTTGTCTTTGAGTTCGTATGCTGTATGCTGGTGCTGTCTCGATATAAGTGTTATAATCTAATATACTATATTATAAACTCTTACTTTGACCCATCAATGAATGTTATTGCAGCAGGATCTTTGTTGTCTTTGAGTTCGTATGCTGTATGCTGGTGCTGTCTTGATATAAGTGTTATAATCTAATACTATATTATAAACTCTTACTTTGACCCATCAATGAATGTTATTGCAGCAGGATCTTTGTTGTCTTTGAGTTTATATGCTGTATGCTGGTGCTGTCTTGATATAAGTGTTATAATCTAATACTATATCATAAACTCTTACTTTGACCCATCAATGAATGTTATTGCAGCAGGATCTTTGTTGTCTTTGAGTTTATATGCTGTATGCTGGTGCTGTCTTGATATAAGTGTGCTGGTGCTGTCTTGATATGTGTTATAATCTAATACTATATTATAAACTCTTACTTTGACCCATCAATGAATGTTATTGCAGCAGGATCTTTGTTGTCTTTGAGTTTATATGCTGTATGCTGGTGCTGTCTTGATATAAGTGTTATAATCTAATACTATATCATAAACTCTTACTTTGACCCATCAATGAATGTTATTGCAGCAGGATCTTTGTTGTCTTTGAGTTTATATGCTGTATGCTGGTGCTGTCTTGATATAAGTGTTATAATCTAATACTATATCATAAACTCTTACTTTGACCCATCAATGGATGTAACTGCAGCAGGATCTTTGTTGTCTTTGAGTTTATATGCTGTATGCTGGTGCTGTCTTGATATAAGTGTTATAATCTAATACAATATCATAAACTCTTACTTTGACCCATCAATGAATGTTATTGCAGCAGGATCTTTGTTGTCTTTGAGTTTATATGCTGTATGCTGGTGCTGTCTTGATATAAGTGTTATTATCTAATACTATATCATAAACTCTTACTTTGAAACAGCAATGGATGTAACTGCAGCAGGATCTTTGTTGTCTTTACGTTCATACGCTGTATGCATTGTTAACTTACTCCTGAACATCAACTGTCGCTGCCATCTAAATCCTAGAGTAACAATAAGTTGATTATGTGTTAAGTATAAATTATAGCAGAATTATTTTGTCGTTAAACTTAACAATATCTATTAGTTCATGAAGATATACTTTTGATTAACTGAAGATCACTTTTTCAGAGCTATTATTGAATTATTATGACGTCACTTGTAAATATTGAGAAAACAGTGATTGGCAGCTTTGTAGATGTGAAATGTCATATCATATTATTGTGCTTTAATAGAACATCTGACTCTCTCTTTTATGAATTAAAATTTTCAGTAGATCCATTAAGTTTGTCTTTGTCTCTGTTGATGAGGTCATGAGGTCACAAGGTCATGAGGTCATGGAGAGCAATGAGAATGGAAAGTATTTAACAAAGCACATCATTTTCAAGATCTTAATCAATCCTTTAGAAAGTCAAATAAACTTAAAATTATATAGCTTGTCCTACAGAAAGTCAATAAACTTCAAATTATATAGCTTGTCCTAAAGAAAGTCAATAAACTTCAAATTATACAGCTTGTCCTTTAGAAAGTCAAATAAACTTAAAATTATATAGCCTGTCCTACAAAAAGTCATTAAACTTCAAACTGTATAGCTTGTCCTATAGAAAGTCAATAAGTCAGCTTTCACTGTAGGTCTCAAGTTTCAATAACTAACAGAATTATGTATCATACTGATATTATAAATATAAGTACTGATCATCCATTCTATTCACAAATAAGATAAACTAAATATTATTAAATCTATTATTTATATGTACACTACCTTCTCGTAAAGCATTTCTGTTTTTTGGTCGGTACTTCTGTACAAGATCTTCTAAACCTTTTGCTGATGATTTAGCATCCTTGTCACCAATGACAACAAAGTCTGAGGATGGAGACTGGAGAGATTCTGTATCACTATCTTTCTCACCACCTAACTTCAGATCTGGATTACTCTGGCTTCTATCACAACCAGATATTGATGCATTTGAAGCCACAGTAGACAGACAAGGTTCTGACTGACATGGAATCTGGGTCTCACTAATGTTTGAAGCACACATTATCTCCATTGCTTCTGTTGCAGTATCTACAGATTTCACTGAAGTTCCATCACCCATGGTTTTATCTTCAAATCTATGAACACCTGTAACTTCCCCATCATCGTCACGGTAACCAACATCACTTATACTACTTATAGTACTTAACACGCTTTCCTCCCTTTCAATGTTACATTTAAAATCATCACCACTAGCTCGACCTTCATGGTCCCTCTGTCTCATCTGAGATGTAAAATAACTCTCACTATCGACAGATGACCCCAGGTCAACATCGCCACCTACATCATAATTAACACTGTAATCTTTCAGTCTTTCTACAGCTGCCTTGGCCTCACTGTACGAGTCTCTACGTTTTAGTGTCGGTACTGGAATGTCAGAAGAATGAATTTTATTCATTACATCTTCAGTCGGTGTTTGTTCATCCTTTGCTGTATCTTCATCTTCTTTTGGTTTATTTTCAATTGGTACCTGGACATATTCTATTGACCACATCTAAAAATAAAGAAACAAATGATGTAATCGTAAGACTAGAAGCAGTGTAATAAAATATTTCATATTTCTACACTGATGGATACTGTGTCGTCAGGTTAACAAAACAAATACAACATAGAAAAGTAAGGAATTATTTTTTTGTCACTGCACTTTGAAAAAAACATATTTAGACAAAATTTTCTTATTTATGTTGACCACACCAAAGCAGCTGGCTGATACATGTACACTTGTAAGTTTCTTGTATGATCAGTAACTGATATAAGTTTAAAACTGAGATTTAAAGACTTTTTGACAGAGACTTATGTCTATATATGTAGATTCATTATGTTTAAATATTGAAAATTGTCTCTAGTTAAATACAATATAGTATAAAACAAATAAACAACCTTTTAAGATCAACCATAGAAACTAAACTCTGAAACCAAACCAAAAAATATTTCTCTGCTTTAATGTACAACTGAAACCAAGCCAAAAAGTATTTCTCTGCTTAAATGTACAACTGAAACCAAACCAAAAAGTATTTCTCTGCTTTTATGTACAACTGAAACCAAACCAAAAAGTATTTCTCTGCTTTAATGTACAACTGAAACCAAACCAAAAAGTATTTCTCTGCTTTAATGTACAACTGAAACCAAACCAAAAAGTATTTCTCTGCTTTAATGTACAACTGAATCAAACCAAAAAGTATTTCTCTGCTTTAATGTACAACTGAAAAGAGTATCTATTCATGATTAAGACATTATTTTTCAGAATCAATATTTAGGACTACTCACCCTGACTACACCGTCACTGTTACCTGTTAACACTACATTTCTACTGTCCCATTCCATTATCTACACATATAAATAAAAAAATATATAAATATATAAGAAGTTTCACAAGTTGAACAATTTTATATAAATGCGGAGTAAGTTTATATACTAGTGTAAAATTGCATATATTATTTAAGATACATATATAAAAGTCTTAAAAATTTAAATTAAAGGGTAAAGAGAACCAATTCTCATATACTTCACAGTGTATTCTAGTTGGCTGCAAGGGATTGCTGAGACAAGCTGCTATAGAAACTTTGAATGTCGTTGTGCCACAGCGATGTCTTTTTTTAAAATGCAAGACCCATGGGCCTTAATGCTCATCTGAAAATATGACAGAGTATCTGTTGATTACCGCATTGCTGTATACTGAGAAATAATAAGATCATCTTACCTGTGACATAGCTAGACACAGTATCTGTTGATTACGAGATGTTGCTGTGTACAAGACATTGCTGTGTACTGAGACATAATATGATCGTCTTACCTGTGACATAGCTAGACAGAGTATCTGTTGATTACGAGATGTTGCTGTGTTAACACAGGCTATTTCTTCACCATTAATTGACCAGATATACAGATAAGTTCCAGCACATGTGGCAATGTCACCCTGCAATAAAGATAACAAATTATCAAAAATAAAAAAAAGTGTTACTTAGGTATGTGTATATAGAAGATAATGAATTACCAGAATATAAGGATACTTAGAAAATCCTTATTACCTAATTAAAGAATATAAAATAACTTAATATGAACTAATTAAAAACTACATTGTTATTCTCATGAACACAAGTATCAGATACTTAAATAATTATAAAGTTTTGCTTACAAATCTTACTCCTATGTACACAAATTGAGTTTCAAAGAGTTTTTTTTACACTTGAATCTAGTCTTTGGTAATCTTGAGATCGTTTGACTGCATAATTTCACTTTGCATAATTTACTAATAATTTACATACTTAATTCCTGTCTAATATAAGGCTATGGAAATTTGATACAAATCCTTTCAATTATGTTACTTGTATATGAAGGCTACTTGTTTATAAATGTCACCTGTACAAATTTCTTTGTGTAGTTTTTATAGACAGGTTTGATTGATTAATTTTATTAGGATTAATTATGTGTGCTTACAGTTAACTCATTGATGCATACAGCAGCTACAGGTGCTGCGTGTCCTCGTAACTGTCTAACATATACTAGTCGACTAAGATCCCAGATAATACAGGTCCTATCCCTGGATCCTGATACAATTATATTATATGGCTGAGATGACGTCAGACAGGTAACAGTTTCGTTATGTCCATATAATGGCTGTTTAAGTATAATCTTCTTCTCCTTAGGCCTATTTTCCCAAACATTAACAGCCTGTAAAATTAAATTCAGATTGTAAACCATTTTTAAATGGGTGAATTAATGAATAAATTTCACTGTTCTAATGAAAAATACTACAAAAAACTATTATTAATACTAATTTTTTACAATTTCAACAAGAAAAAGAAATTTAAATTTTGTAATTTGAGCCATAATACAATTTGTTAATTTCAATAATTTGTCATTTTGCCTGTATCCTTTAAATTTAGATAACACGATACAGCTAATACTCTCACATGGTATATTTAACAAACACTAGATGTATGACAAATAAAATTTCCAAGTGAACACTATGTCCACACACACACACACACACACACACACACACATACACACACACACACATATCTCACTGTAAAGAGAAAAATGTAATTATATACAAAGTCAGCTCTATCATATCATATTTATGGTCAATTTTTAACAGTGAACCTTAGGGCACAGATTTTGACACTGCATAGTGATGTTAATGATCACAAAAGACTAATACAAAGGTACTGTACTTACAGCATAAAACATACTTACACAGCTAGTTCCACCAGTGATAAATATTTTAGAGTTTGGACATGTAGCACAGAGAATTTCTCCATTGTCAAGACACTCAAATACATTTGTAGCCTAAAATTAATGAAAATTATACAGTATTAGAAGAGAAATAAGGTGGTAAAAACTGTAAATTAAACAGTACAGTAAAACTTCTATAGGGCTTATTAACATTGTGTTATTAAATATCTATGACAATTCCAAGACATTTATGGCTCTAACATTTCTTTTTGTTGTTTTCTTGTCAAATTTGATAAGTGTTATTCCTGAATAACTAGATCAAACACCAAACTGAAGTAACATGTAGTCTTACAGTATATTTACCAGTAGATGTGGTGGCATGAATAAAGGTCAAGGTTACTACTGGTACGTACAAAATGTATATCCTTACTTAAAACTATCAATGCTTCTTGGGTTTTGTCATAAAACAAGAAACCTGTTATATCTTAGAACAAACCTTGTATACATGTACTTTTTACAATTCCTAATTTAAAAAAATTCTTCCTCAGCTCTATGTTAAATAAGTCTCTCCATAACTGCAGAAAATTTTTCTTGTCTAAATGATTATAGTTTAAGATGTTCACAGTATACATGAACATGGAAATACTCAAAGAAAAAAAGTAGTATAAAACTTTAAAGTTCCAGTTTTGTGACAAAAATATCATTATTATTATTTAACTTATTCAGAGAACAAAGAACCAATCAAGATGACAGCGTAACAGTTAGTACATGTATTTAGGTTTAACATTATTTACATGTAATTAGGTGCATTACAGGTTTGGAATTATGATTTTCTATACATGACAAGGTAACAAAGGGACAAACTTCTATCAGAGTAAATAATTCAATATGAGACATAAATTCCTAAGTAAGCAATCAGAATAATGTAATACCTTATCAGATTCATAATTTCCTATCCGTACACTGAGATCAGCAAATCCCCAGGCTAGATATTTATTATATGTTGGTGGCATCAATACTTTGTTTTGTTCTACTGCTAACACATATTTCTCGTTATGTATGATCTGTCCTACAGCACTCTTCAACTCTACAATAAGTACATGTGTAATCCAATACAGATCTTGTTGTAATTAATTATATATACATATATAGTTTATTGCTGTTACACGAGACAATACAGAAATTTTTTTGTTAAATTAATTAGTCGTGAAATTTTATTAACAATATAAAAACACATGTAAAAGTGAAAACTGTTCAGAATGGAATAATGCATATTTCTGTATATCAGAATCATATAGCAATCATGAACACTGTAATATGACAAGTTCAAGTTCATGGCAAACAAACTTATTATGGAGATCGTTTGTGAGAAGTTCCATAATTCCTGCAAGCAGTTTACAAACATACAGACAGACAGTCATGATAAATTACAATGTGTAAAACAAGTATTACCTACCTTTAACTGCAGTTTTTGTTGGTCTTAGATTGTCAACATTATGGAAGAACAGTTTGTCATTTGCAGGAGTTGGAGCTTGTCCCATTGATAATGTATCCATTGTACGAATGTTCAATTTCTTTTGTGGGTGTGGCTTTTTAAACATCTGAAAACAAAATTACATGATTATTTAAGCTGATATGCAGTTTAATATTTGTAATTTTTCAGTTATTGCTTAGCAACTTAGGCACTGTTTGTGTTTTATCTCAGAAGTTGCCAGATTTAAAAGACACCAAGTCTGAACAAAAACCTGGAAAAAATTATCAACTTGAAAATTGAAATCATTTTAATAGTGGGCAATTCCAAATCAAAAATACCTGACCTGTGTCTACCATTAGTGTATAAATATGAAACTGATCCAGTTTTCATCTATAAATAGCAACATTAAAGAAAGTCAAGTATTCTAAAAGGAATGATTCAACTCAAAACTTCAAATTAAACAACTTTATTTATCACATTTTAGGTGTCAGAAGTAATGAATTTTTGATTGATGAACTCACTGACAAATTTATAAAGTAAAATAAAAATTCCCTTGCAACAAATGTTTGTTTTGTCCCCCCCCCCTCCCCTGGAAATTTCTCTCTCTGTTTACATAAATACAAATAAACTAAGTTACCTGTTTTGGTATTTGCCCAAAGTTATTGATAAAACCAATGGTGGCATTTTTCTTGAGAGGATCATCAATATTATAAATATCAACATTTCCCTCGTAAAACAAATGATGAAAGACGTTAACAGCATCTACTGATGCTGGACCTTGTTGTTTATAACCAAATATTAAATCAATCCACTCGTGGAGGTGGGCACTGACATAGTCACACTCTAATGCCTACAATATATAAATACAATATATACATATACCTATATTATACAATGTACCAGTAACGTATTGACTAAATTCCACAAAAATAGTTGAGTGATGCCACAGTACAACAATTTATCATCAGTCAACAATGTATCAATTTACTGTCAACAATGTATCAATTTGCTGTCAACAAGGTATCAATTTGCTATAAAGTTTGATATCTATCAAAGCACAATAAATAATGTATGTATGAAAATCACGAAAAGTGTTATCACTACTGAACTTCAAAACACATCTCCTATACATTTAAGTTGTTTTAAAAAAGACAGATAATTTCACATTTAACAATACTCATGTTCATATACATGTATCTCAAATAAAAAGAATACATGAATTCAAGTGAATATTTTGTATCTATTTGCAAAATGTAGAATTTTTTATATTGTTCATCAGTACATATATCTTCTCTTATCTCCAAAACATACAAACTTTACATATATGACATACCTCTCTGTGAGCTCGTATAAACTCCCGTGGATCATCTTTTGCCCAGGTTGGTAATACAACATCATTCAGCTCTACACCACTTTGTTTAGTACCTAAATAAATAATTCTTATTTAAATGACTGTTTCTTTTTTACAGTAGAAAGTGTGTTTTTTATGTGAAGATAACAATCACAATAGTATTAATCATAAACAGGTAGAATTGAAAGGATTTTTATTCACAGAACATGAACTTTATAAAGGATGTTGACAAGGTGGAGTGCAAATTTTCCTTCAAACTTTCTTATGTTATTTACAAATCTCAAATGTAGAAATCATAAATAGGTTTATTTAAATTTTGCTAATTAGAAGAGTGGATTTTAACATGAACAATGAACTTCTAAAACATTTTACTACATGTCTTCTGTTATAAAATGGAATCTGTATAAGAGTAATCTCCTCATGAAAAGACAAGTACAGAATAGTTATCATGTTTTAAGCCCTATCAGGATTTATTTACTTGAAGCACTTGGTTTTTGGATGGTTGAGGAGACTATGAAAATCCATGGAAAACCACTGACTTTGTGAGGAACTTTAAGCAGGGTACTTCTGTAGTAGGTAAACTGCAATTATACTAACCTAAATCAAAATGATTGGCATTAAACAGGAACTCAGGAAGATAAAAGAATTCTGGGATTAATTCTTTAACATCTGCCATATTGTTTTTGGAGGCTGATAACCAGTTTTCTTTGACACTGTGAAACATTCTGTCAGCTAAATCAAAATGACCACCCTGAAAATAAAATCATTTTATGTATATGATGTAAATTACTGAAGAATTAAAACAATATATTTTACAATACACAATAATAAATTCAAATTTAACAGAATATCTGTACAGAATATTTTGAATGGATTAGACAGGTTCCAAGTTTTTTTCGTTTACATAAATCCATTTATCAACCAGTAAAAATACAAGTAGATCCATATATAAGAGACTTTTACACAAGATTTAATTTAGAAAGATCAAGCAGATCTCACTGTGTATAATGTATAAACAACTTGTGGATGTGGTGTGAGGGAGGAAATGTTTTTATAAAAAAGTTGAAGAATGTGTACATGGTTTGTGTGTGGATTGGGATGTGGAATGATGTGAAGGGTAGTTTTTTTTGTACATTTAAACTTACCTGAAGTTTGAGGAAATGTTGGGTAAATGGTTCCATTCTGACAAGATAAGATGCTACAATCATTGCAGATGAATAATGAGTTCCGTAATGGTAAGGTGGTGTCTCACCTGTAAATGGTAATAACAGATATTTACTAGGTTTTTCTTTTTAGTTATAAATTATGCATCTCTGCAACCAAGCTGTTTATGATATGATGCTACAGATACTGTATATTCACACATGTTAAATAGAAAACCTCTAATATTAATCACTGTTAAAGCAATCAGTTTCTTTTAAAAATGTAAATAACCTCAACTGACCTCATTCAATAAATATTCTTCCACATATTATCAGCAACAATTGCTGGACTTGATTGGCATTTTATGATATTGCATGTATCACAGTGATATTATAGATATTGCTGATGGTTTCCTGTTTTGAAATTAAAGTGATCATGTTTAAGTTTATAAAACATCACACTTCTGGCAGACTTAGAAACTCAATAAACAATATTGTTATGTAGTTAGAATTTTACCTTGTGGATCATCCCAATCTTGATATCTCTTTTTAAATTGTTTTAATCTATTTTCAGTTTGTGCTCCCATCGGTTTTGACAAGTCTCGGAATGTTGCAGGATCATTTAAATCCAGTTCCTATAAATTAGATACACATGTTTATAAATGTACTTACACTTTAATCAATGACTTATTTAATAATCTTGTGATTCAAAATTGAATGCTTAACTGATCAATGAATTAAATCTATAGTTTAATTTGAAAGAAAATTTAAATAAAAATCAAGAACTGATATTTACATATAAAAGTATTAGACATTTGTATAATGATTTTCCTCAATGAAAAAATTTTCTTTAGCTTGATCAGTACAGAATATGGGGAAATGCTGAAGGCACCAGATTCTAATCTCAAAAAAAAAAAAAATTACTTTGTTAATTTGGCACACTCATACCACCCTTAATATTTTTATGCTAAAGATAATGACAGTCTATTCTGAACTCTGTCCAAATGACACCTGTGATGCATTTCTTTCAATAGAGTCTTGATACATGTCAGTACTACTACCTATGTTCCAAACCCACTTGGGCAGAACTAAGTATAAGAAAGTTAGTAAATTCACTTGTTATAGATTGAAGGTTTTCTTCAGGCATTGGGGTTTCTTCCATGATCCCAGAACAAACCACCCTGATGTAAATGATTGAATTCTGACAGGGGCATTAAACTCCCTCACTCTACTTTGTTTTTAGATATATATGATGTGTATGTATATTGAGCTTATTGTGGGACAGTAGGACTTCCAATCATCATAATCATTAAAGCATTGGGTTGTCATGCCTGAAGTTCCAGAAAAGACACGGTGTTTATCTCTATACATAATGAAGAACTACCTCAGATTCATAATCAGCAATTATCCATGGAAACACAGGATACTGCATCAGATCATTATAAGAACGTCCAGCTAATGTGTTTAAATACATCAAATACTGAAAGTTGTTTATTTCTCCTCTCTGTAGAAATAGATAAAATAGATACATGTCAGATAACAATTATAATTCTGGGATTAATACACATAATTTTTTTTGTACAACTTTACATCTTATAAAAGCGTAAAAATTAAAACTAAATGATTAAATATGTTTACATATATTTATAAGAGCAAAATTATTTTAAGAATTTGAAAACAATATTTTGTTCCTAAATTGAGTCATTCTTTTTTTTTTTTTAAATATTAATTTCAAAATTAAATACATTTTACAATAATAATAATAATAATAATAATAAAAAAATCTAGGATGAATTACCTCCCATCTTTGTGTTACAGACTTTTCACCAATCAAAGTGCTAATCAACCCAGACCTGGAAAAAAAAAACAAAAAGGTCGTCATTAAATTTAACAAATCTGATTATAAATATAAAATTGCAACCATGATACAAAAACTTTTTATCCTGGTTTTTTATTTACACAATAATTTAAGATAACTTTTAAAATTTCAATAACTACAAGAAAGTTTTAAATGAATGTGTAATTTTGTTTCTTGCATTGGTTTTTAATTACAAAATTTCTCACCCGTTTCACTTACAATAATGCTATGACTTTTGAGATTTTTTATACAATACAGGAAATTTTTATGCAATTGTTTAATTTTGTTTCTTACCCAGCTTCTACTTTTGTGCTGTGTTTTTGTCCAGACAATGATTGTTGTGCATTATCAGTCATCGCCGTGGCTACTGACAAAAATCTGTAATATAAATAATCAAAACTGTTTTAATTTTAATGTATATAATTAATTACGTTAATTATCATTAATTTTACAATGTATATAATTTGTTTCACACTCTTAATGGCAGTCCAAGTACAACACTTTGGTAGATCTTGGTGTAAAAAAGTTTTTTTGATTTTCTTGTTCAAGATTGGTAGTTTTCTATAGGTACTCCATTTTTATTCACCATACTAAGCTTTCTGCATTAAATGGGATGTAAAACATAATTATTCTATTTTATTTTACTCCTTATTTTTAAATGAAGAATTTCAACAAGTAGATCAGTACTTGAACAAACTTTCTGTGAAAAAATTCACCATCTACATCTAATATTTACATATATGTTCAAGAATTTACCGTTATATAATTTTTGTTGTATCCACCATGATACACATTTACATAATAATCAAACTTTTAACATCTTTACTTACTTTGCATAAACTTTATTTCTGAGTTTCCTTGGAAATGCTAACAGATAATTCCTACCATCAGCTGAAAAGACTTCAACTGCTATAGGTTGTAGTAAATAACGTCGTTTGTGTACTTCTCTGATGTCTTCATACAGAAATTTGGAACATCTGATGTATATAACAGAATGGAAATGTAAGGTCAATAAGAGAGTAATGTATACAGAGTTCAGTAATAGTGTTTAACGTCCCAGTCAAGAATATTTCACTTATATAGAGACGTCGTCAGCTATAGATGAAAGTGCAGAAATTTTGCCTGTGCAATGCGCTGATGGCATTATACAGCAGGGTTCTTTATCGTGCCTCACCTACTGTGACACAGGACCTTGTTTATTTTATGTTCCCATCCAAAAGAACCGTGACTTTCATTTGGTAATGCCAAAGGACAGTCACTACCCACTTTTGAGTCTTGGATCAGACCAGGTTTGGTTTAAACCCACGACCTGCCCCTTACGAAGCGAGCACTCTGCCAACCGAGCCACCGCAGTGGTAGTAATGTATACAGAGTAAATATTAATCAAATCAAACTTCAGTAACACATATATCTATGTACATATTTAAAGAAGCATGTCAGCAGATTGTTTTTTTATAGACTGACTGTAATCAAGCTGTTATTTTTGTTTTTAGTATTTGTTTAATAAGTTTTAAGGTTAATTTTCTTGAAATTGGATTGTATCAAGTGTCAAACATTAAAATCAAATCAAAATAAGAACACATTTTTATTTATTTATTTATTTTTTTGTTTTGTTTTGTTTGTTCATTTCTATCATGCCAACTGAGTATCGGTATCTCATATTCAATGTCAGAATGAAAAAAGTACATGTACTAACATTTTTCTGTGAGTTCCACTACCATGAGATGCTTTTGGTATAATGGGATCATGCAAACTGAAAAATAAATAAATACAATGTATATTAATTAATGTACATTGTAATTTTACACATTCTAAAGTGTTACATGTAGCTAAAATGCTACAGAACATTTAACGATTACATCTAAATTTAGAGGATATAGATGACTACTGGTATGTTTCTTAAATAAGACAACTTAATCAAATCTAATGGAGTTACGTACATCAGTGAGTGTCTATGGTCAAAAACAGTCTGAGGTTTATAGATCAAAACTCAGAAGTTACTTCGGGATCTACAGTTTCTTCCATCATCCTATTAATGAACATCTCTTTAAACAAATTACCCAGACCATCTACAAATTTATAAATTGTAACAAATTACCCAGACCATCTACAAATTCATAAATTGTATCAAATTACCCAGACCATCTACAAATTCATAAATTGTATCAAATTACCCAGACCATCTACAAATTCATAAATTCATCTACAAATTCATAAATTGTATCAAATTACCCAGACCATCTACAAATTCATAAATTGTATCAAATTACCCAGATCATCTACAAATTCATAAATTGTATCATTTTTTATACACATGTTCTTGCAGAAAAGGAAAATCTTTTCACCCTAAATCAAAACTAAACCAAAGCAAGATAAATACTTACTCTGCTGGTAGACTATCTATGTCCCTGATTTCTCGCGTCCGTAACATAGTAAAACCATCAATAACGTAAAAATGTTCTCTACCAAACAATAACAGTCCTTCTGCTGTATCTAACCCCTGTATTCTACCACATCGGAAAATATTTGTTATCTGAAATTCATCAAACAGTCATAATCATATGTGTACTGGTACATGAATATTGGTAAATAGTTTGGAAGGGGAAACACAAAATTTCTCCTACATGTATCTCTGAAAAATCTCCCAATTTTCCTCATGTAACAATTCTGTGTTACAAATAACAAAGCTAAACACACTGTATTGTTACATTGTTCAAGTAAGTCAAATTCTTCTTAATCTAATAAGAGAGAAATCACAACCATCTAGAAGCTTACACAGATCATACTAACCTGAACATGTAAATAGACAGGTTAGCTTTATATTAAGCGGATCATTATAACAGAATTAATTGTATATACATGTATATATCTTTTTCGCCTTCTCAAATTTTCATATACTTTGGAAAGTTGTTTGGTACAATAAAGCTTTAATTGTTACTTTTACAGACCTCTGATCATAAAATAGGTCAAGTGGTTCTATCAATACAATAATCACACCACTAGATATTAACTTGTATTATGCTCAACAAGGAACAAAGAGGACAAGGTGAAGTAAGTGAAGATATAAAGTGCCAATCAAAAGCAGGAAGTTTTATAATCAGTTGTATCAATACCTGTTGTCTGTTTTTATCATTAATTTCCACCATTTCTATGTTCTTGTTTGTGTTGACTGTAGCCACATATATACACGTTTTCAGTAATAAATATTTTTCTTCTATTTCAGTTCTCTGTTTAAATACTGACCTTTTCACCCTCTCCCAGAATCCTAAGTATAGCCTGATTATTATCTGTCTTATTTGTTGGTGTTTCCTGTGATGTATCACCTTGCATTTCACCTTGACCTTCGACCTCAGTGTTGCCCTCTGCTGTACATGTTTCATCTAAATCTTCATCTTCTGTAGACTTCACAGATTTACGCAGTAACTTAGGCATGTTGAATATACCTATGTATTAACAATTCACTGAATTATTAACTGTTATTAATAATAATAATATTCATTCTAATATATGCTATGGTTAAAGAGCCTTAGTACTCTCAAGATTGTTTTGAAAATAGTAGAATCCAATTTTCAAATTTTTTAATCTCAATTATTCCAAAACTCAAACGTCTTTATTTATATTCAAATACTACAATATTTTCTAGTTGTTATAATGTTATGTTGCATCAGCAATCTAGACAATCAAAATGCATTAACCAAAATGTCTAAATTTTTGTGCATCAAAAACTTAGTCAAAATTTTGCTGCTAACTATCAAGGGAGTATAATGCAAGATCTTCTGTATTGTACCTCATACATGGGAGTAAAATGTAAGATCTTCTGTATTGCACCTCATACATGGGAGTAAAATGTAAGATCATCTGTATTGTACCTCATATATTGGAGTGTAATGTAAAATCATGTGCTACCTCATACAGGGGAGTTTAACATAAGATATTCTACATTATACCTTATACATGTACTTGGGAATACAATACACATAATGGATATATAAATGTTTGTGTAATACCTTTATTCTCTTTTTCCGTAATCTAACCAGATAACAGATTTTATAACTTATATATACCTTCAGGAGATTTGTCCTCTCCACCTCCATCATCAGACTGTGTTGTATCATTATTCTCTATTCCTATCTTTATAGGTAATGTATCTGTCCCTGGCTCTACTAAGTTCTGTGAACGGAATCTCTCATAATATTCCTTACTGTCATAACTCATAGCCACCTTGTACTTCAGAGGCTGTATGTAAATAACATAAATTGTTATTAAACAAGCATTACTCACAGTCTCATTGTTTCTTATCTTAATAGGAACATTTTGTAAATTGTAATGCAAAACAAACTTTAAATGTGGATACTGTTGTCATGACAAGAAAAGAAAAACTACATTTTTTTATTTATTCTCCCTATATTATGATGAGACAATGAACATACTAGTCACTTTAAAAATCAACCAAGTAAAGCACTGTATGGTGTCAAATATACCAAAAACACCGGCCTAGGCCAAAATAAAAATACAGTTTTTTCCTTTGTGTGACCGAACGCAAAAAATCCCGCTGCCTGAAAAATTTTTATTGAAAAATGCTGTGTGATTTTTTTTTTCGCGATTCCGTGCTAAAAGATTGCAGTTCGTTTCTCTTTCCTTTTCATGAATTAGTCGCCAACCTTCCTAGTTGTCAAGATGCTTATAATTATAATTCAATGCGATACAAACGCAGTAATGATGAAGATGTATTAGTAAACACACAAGGTGACATGTGAAGAATGTTTCCTAACCAGAAAAGAAAACTATTAGGAAAAAAAAAAAAAGCCTACCTACCTACCCAATATCAGAAATAAGGGTAGGGCAAGGGGAAACAAAGATATTTTTAATTGTGGCCCTATGATTTACATTACATTTCACCACTAAGGTTTATATCCCACTTGAGCAGATCTCACTTGAAAATGTTTGTCAGTTCTCTTGTCAAATGATCTGGTTTTCCCTAGTATAGTTTCCTTCTCCATTCAAGAATTGCCAAACTCCATATAAAAAATTTTGATGGTTGATTTTGATAACCCTTTTTATATTATTATATTTTATTGTTAAATGATGGTGGTACAACTTTTTCCATCTCAATTATAACATTCTACTTACACTATCTTCCATGTCAGGCCTGTATGGATAATGTACATAAAACATGTCATTTTTGACCATCTTCTTCCTCATACGACAAGGTCCTTCTACCATATCTAACATCCACTTATCTAGCCGTGAGCCTAGTGGGGGACCCCACAAGCCTCGTTCTCGTAATAACTCATTCTCCATCTGAGTCCATTCCTCCAGTAAATATTTCTCCATGTACTCATGAGCCTGTAAAATAATCGTAAAAAAATCATCTTTCAAGTCAGATAAAAATAAAGCAATGTTAATGGAAATATATATTTGAGGAATGATTCACCTGGGAAACTAAATAAATAAATACAACAGAAAGACTCTTAAGACTAACAATAATGACATTGAACCTATCTCTTTTAGGTACATATTCTCATCAACATTACTTATATAAGGTAATGGTAATTTCTCAATTTGGAAAAGCAGTTTATTTTATATAATGAAACAAGAAATGCTTGATTTAAGTTGAAAAAAAAGAACTAGATTTGACAAAGTAGAGCTGAAATATTAGGCTGAAGGCAGATATAGGTAGACCGTTGAGATAGATACAATCCCAAACTAACTTGTTGTTTTTTACCCCCATATAATCAACTGTAAAGGTTTCCAGGAATTACTGTTGATTAATAAAAAGTGTAGAGTACTCACTTGTAAATACTGTTGGAACTGTAGCTGTACTAAATCTTTAACAAGAGCCATATGTGATAGCGTCCATGATAGATAATCCTATAATAAAAGTAACAAACATTAACATGTAAAAGTCACAAACATTAACATGTAAAAAAGTCACAAACATTAACATGTAAAAAGTCACAAACATTAACATGTAAAAAGTCACAATCATTAACATGTAAAAAAGTCACAAACATTAACATGTAAAAGTCACAAACATTAACATGTAAAAAAGTCACAAACATTAACATGTAAAAAAGTCACAAACATTAACATGTAAAAGTCACAAACATTAACATGTAAAAAAGTCACAAACATTAACATGTAAAAAAAAGTCACAAACATTAACATGTTAAAAAGTCACAAATATTAACATGTAAAAGTCACAAACATTAACATAAAAAAGTCACAAACATTAACATAAAAAGTCACAAACATTAACATGTAAAAAAGTCACAAAGTTAACATTAACATGTAAAAAAGTCACAAACATTAACATGTAAAAAAAGTCACAAACTTTAACATGTAAATGTCACGAACATTAACATGTAAAAGTCATGAACATTAACATGTAAAAAAGTCACAAACATTAACATGTAAAAGTCACAAACATTAACATGTAAAAAAGTCGCATACATTAACATGTAAAAAAAGTTACATACATTAACATGTAAAAAAAGTCACAAACATTAATGTGTAAGTCATAAACATTAACATGTAAAAGTCACATACATTAACATGTAAAAGTCACATACATTAACATGTAAAAAAGTCACAAACATTAATGTGTAAGTCATAAACATTAACATGTAAAAGTCACAAACATTAACATGTAAAAGTCACATACATTAACATGTAAAAAAGTCACATACATTAACATGTAAAAAAGTCACATACATTAACATGTAAAAAAGTCACAAAGTTAACATTAACATGTAAAGATGTTAGAATGTAAAGATAAAATCATGTAACAGTACATGTTCAGCATATACTGGATTTAACATTAGCTCTTAAGAAATACTTAATTTTATAAATATGTATTCAACAATTTCAATGGCTAAATAGAATTTAAACACAAAGATAACATTACTTTTATTACATAATAAGGTTTGTGTGTGTGAGAGTGTGTGTGTCTGTCTGTCTGTGTGTACATGTGCGTGTGTTTTTGTGTGTACATACTGTCATATGAATATTAGAAGACGGTGATGGCTTCAGAGGAAGTTCCTTCCTGTTTTTTCGAGTGGCAAGTTTCAGAACACCACTGCCAACTTTCTGTAATTTCTAAAGAAAATCAAAACAAAAATTATAGCATTTATATTTCATCTTTAAAATCAATACTACACAACATTCACTGACCATAATGGAAAACAGAGTAACTTTGTCTTGAACAGAGTAATTTTAATAATATGCAATAATTTTAAAAGGTTTCAGGATCTAATTAGAGTGGATTCACTTTTTTCATTTTCATATTTTTAAATATTTGTAGAAAGAAATTGAACCTCTTGTGGATGTAAGTTGCTCATAAAACAAATGTGGATAACGGTAATGAGGTATTTGTTGATGTCAACTGACAATGGTGATACTTGATAATGAACCAATTGGGTATGTTGATTTTTAATGAACTATTTGTAGAAGTATTAACCAGTAATGAACCACTTGTGAATGTGGACTGGTAGTGAACCACTTGTGAATGTACATTGGTAATGACCCTCTTGTGGATGTGGACTTGTAGTGAACAACTTGTGAATGTACACTGGTAGTGAACCACTTGTGGAAGTATTAACCAGTAATGAACCACTTGTGGATGTGGACTGGTAGTGAACCACTTGTGGATGTGGACTGGTAATGAACCACTTGTGGATGTAAACTGGTAATGAACCACTTGTGGATGTGGACTGGTAATGAACCACTTGTGGATGTGGACTGGTAATGAACCACTTGTGGATGTGGACTGGTAATGAACCACTTGTGAATGTGGACTGGTAGTGAACCACTTGTGGAAGTATAAACCAGTAATGAACCACTTGTGAATGCGAACTGGTAATTAACTACTTTTGATGTGGAATGGTAATGAACCACATGTGGATGTGGACTGGTAATGAATGGCTTGTGGATGTGGACTGGTAATGAACCACTCGTGGATGTGGACTGGTAATGAACCACTTGTGGATGTGGACTGGTAGTAAACCACTTGTGAATGTGGACTGGTAGTGAACCACTTGTGGAAGTATAAACCAGTAATGAACCACTTGTGGATGCAGACTGGTAATTAACTACTTCTGATGTGGAATGGTAATGAACCACTTGTGGATGTAGACTGGTAATGAACCACTTGTAGATGTGGACTGGTAATGAACCACTTGTGGATGTTGGTTTGAAATACTTACTGATTGTATCTGAGCTGGTATTCTCTCTGCATAAGATAAACTACATTTTCTTTCACTTTCTGCATAAGTTATCCACACTTTTGATGCATATTCTTGTATGAGTCCCCTAAATTAAAAATTAATTTTTTTTTTGTGAATAAAAAAAAACCAAATTAACTGGCCAGCAATATTGTGGAGTTAGTAATTTCCCACCTCAATTCAGTATACAACCATTCTCATATTTGAATATATTTGTGTTAAATTTCATCAAAATTCATTCATAGATGTAGAAGTTATGAAGCAGAAACAAATTTTCTTAGATTTGATCTCTTGACATTCACACTTAAAATGTCTCATGTTGGTAACATAAGTGCCAAATTTTATGAAATTCTATCCACAGTTCTAAGGTGAACACAATATTTGGAGAGAGAGAGAGAGAGAGAGAGAGAGAGAGAGAGAGAGAGAGAGAGAGAGAGAGATACTTACAAGAAACATGAAATCAGACAAATATATATGAGATAAATTTATAAATAGTGATATAGAAACATGTTTGATAAAATGATATATTTACCTGACGGAATTTAGATCAGGGAAGGTAATTTTAGCTGTACTGGAATTATCAACACTATTTAATTGTGTTTTAAATACTTCTTCAAGTGCCTGTAAATATTTCAATGCAAAGTTACTATCGAAGCTGGGAAAAAATTCAAATGTTCTTACCAATAAATAACGAGTCAGTATAAAAAAGCTAAAAAATTTCTACTTTGACTTACCAAGAGTGCCATTAAAAAAGCAATGTCTTGGCATGTAGAACACTACTTTTCTTCAACAAGGGCCAATAACACATGAACCTTGTATGCAATTTGGTTTATAACATTTAAATAAAATATCCAAATTATAAAAATGGTCTTTATCTTTGGAAAAATTTTTCTTATAACTTACAAAGTTCTAGAGTTGACAACACTGTGGATGATGCTGGATCACATAAAACTTTCTGCCCATAACTAAGAGATGGGCTTGCTTAGAAATACATTAAAAGAAGACTTAGAACAATAAAAAAAATTTATTTCTGGTAACAAATATGACTACTCACAGGTTTCTTGCAGTTGTAAAGTTCTTCCCAGACTCTTTTAGAAGCTTTAGCTAACATTTTATGAGCCTCAGGGAAGTGTGTTTGTGTTTGTGATACCAGTTCTTCTATCTCTTTATGTTCATCATCTCCATCTTCTTCTATATTTATATGCCAGGTTGTTGTCATTGCTTGTCCACCATGTAATGTTGAAGCACTGAAAATAAAGATAATATTAGTCATAAACAGGTAGAGTTGCTTCCCTTTGAAAATTTATGGGGAAAAGAGCATTTTGGTTCACTTTTCTATGTTGTCTGTCTATAAATAAGTTCTTAGACTACAGCAATGTGTAATAACAATGATAACAAAGCCACCATTATAATGAAATAAATCAAAAGTATCTCAAACACGTCAATATTTGAGTTTTCTGTAAGACAAAGTTGCATGTTATTCAAATACATTAGTTATCTAACTAAAGCTAAATTTTAAATGAAATTAACAACTAAAAATTCTCACCATTTTTCTGGGTCCTCTGTCAGTTGTAATAAACAATAACACAAACAAACAAGGAATTCTTGGTCGTAATTTCCTGGTCCAAACACAAGACTCCTGTGTTGTGTAAGTTTATGTAGAGAGTCTAACACAGTAGTCTGTACAGCGACATTTCTGACTGGCCGTGATAACTGGAACAGTATTGTTCTGTTGAGGGATTTATATATCAGATCTAATGAGACTCCAGATGCTGTAAATATACAAGTTTCAAATGATCAAATGATCAGACTCAAACCTACATTTAAATGTAAAAATTAAGTAAAACGGCTTTTTTCATGATCAGAGTAAACATACATGTACATAAAAAGATTTTGAAAATTTATGACAGTTAGGAGACATTCCATGTACATAATGAAGAATTCTAAGCTTATATCTCTTGTTCTATTGGAGATGTTTATCTTGTCAGGCACCATGAAATCATAACAATACAATGTGTAAGAGATGTGTATCATGAATTACAGGTTAGAATGACACTATAAAATATTGATAATCTATAAAAGTTTTTACTACCCCTAGCTTATGTCCATCCACAGTAAAGTACATGTAACTACAGAACCCTACAGAACAGGAATTTGTATTTAATGTGTTGGGGATAGATCTCATTTGTGTGAAAGCTAAATATATTTATAAACTAACCTTTTCTTTTGGCTTGAGAAATCAATTTACTGATAAAGTCAAAAACATCTTTTGATTCTCTGGTAAATACACCTGCAATAAGAAAAAAAATGGTTACTACAAACATTGTATCTATTGCTATCATTATGTCTACCAATGTATACAATATCGATGTCTCCTTGTTTGTATATAAACTGTATATTGTATATATATTGTGTTTATCTCGTTTTATAATAAAGGTTCACATTTTTAAAAGAAAATATATATATATTGTAAAATAAGGTCTTGAAAAAAGTTAATCACACAATTTGTTAAACCAATTAAAATATCTTGTATATAGATCAGATTTACCTTGCCATAATTTATCAACAACTCTGCTGGCAAAGTAGAACACATTGTTAGCCATGTTAGCATAACTAGCTCCTGTTGCTATTGGTAATGCTGCCTGTTCCCCTAGTAACACATCTGCTGCTAGTAAATGATCCATAACATGTTTCATAATCTCTGTCTGGTATTCCTTCCGCTGACCTCTTGTAGCATGTTCTGGAGAGGCCTGGTTATAACAGAAAATATTCCAATGTTAACAATATACATAATATCTTTCAAAATATTAGACATTCAATACATACATGTACTACTTCTAATATTGGAGAATACAAAATAACTAAGTTTTAAAATTTTTATTATAATAAATTATTTCAATATTTAATTTCATTTAAGAAATAAAATTTGTAAGATGGCTATTAAAGCTACACATGGTTTTCACATTCTAACAAAATATACATTGTCTATTTTAGTAGACTGTAAAACAAAAACTTTTTCTGTTTGTCAATTTTCATGACAATTGTCATTGCAAGATATTCACACATACATGTACTTTTATTTTTGCATTCTTGGATGATGGTCATTGTTATTATAAGTAAATTAATCCAAATAAAATAAAATACTCTTTGAAGTTTTATTTTTTATTTGTGTGTCTTATTACTCTTGAGAATTTATGTGAAAATAAAACAAACAAAAAAATGATTTATATACATGTGTACATTAAAACTGTGATTCATTGCCAAATTTTGATGTTATAAAGGGGTTTTGCAACTACAGGGAAAAATTTAATAAAGAACAAAAAAAATAAAAAAAAAATAAAAAAAAAATAAAAAAAAAATAAAATAAAATAAAATAAAAGACAACTTTGGAAGTTTAAAAAACTGTGAGGATAAACAAGATGGCAAAATTATCGAGAGACACTATAACAATGTTTTATAAAAACTTTTTTCTTTGGAACAAGAGTACATTAATCACCTGTTATTATTATAACATAACTTACATCTAACACAACATCTATAATTGCTGTTGTTTTTATTTGTTGGGAGAAACTGTCTATAACAAGTGTTCTCAGAAAATCTGTTACAAACTTCCTGGCAGGGTGACTAGTTAAAAATGCTGAAATCCATCAAAAACATGACAATATTAATTATCTCAGGAAAACAACGAATGTATTACTAAGTCTAGGCCGTTTAAGTCCACAAGGTAAAATACATGTATAAGAGTCAAAAGTATACTGTACCTAAAACATTATTATTTATTTCTAAATGAAAGAATTACCTAACTCACTGTTACATTAGAATGACGAGTTAGAGTTATCCAATACATTATCCTGAATATATTCTCTTGTATGTTATTTACATGTATATTATTTATTTGCTCATTGCTCATTTTAATTTTGGCGTATCATGTCTTTTTATTGCCAGATTGATTCTTTTCAACTAAAACCTCCACTGTTTTAATTTTTAATAACCTTTCTTCAATCACAGCCTCTAACTGGCCAAGTCTCTTAAGCATCCGTATAAGGAACTCAGAGCTTCTGAATACAGAGTTTTAAGTTCCACCTATTAAGGTAATTATTAGTGAAAATGTTTTTGCTAAAAGTGGAAAAAATCATAAATGTTTCTTAAACAAACATTACTCCACTCTATCATTCTACTCCTATACATGTTTAAGTAAAATGTATAATAAACTTTAACTTTGGAAATTCAATAGATGTACGTAAATCCTACCTGGTTGAACTTTGTCTGGAGTCAAAACTTTGACAAATGCTTCACTGTCTGGGAATGGCTGAAAACCAAATAAAAAACAAACATATATATTTTATTTGTAAGCTTATATCTGTTGTAATTAATATAAACAACATCTACTTGAGTTCTGACCAAACTAAGGTGAAGCAACAGGATTCTAAAAGAGCAACAAAGAAAAAGTCTGCAAAAAATTCAGAATGAAAAACATACGTCAATATTGTTTGTTTGCTGGAGAAAGTATAAACCAATGACATTTTAACAATATAAAATTACAGGAAAATTGAAACTGTATCCTATAGTATAGATATTATAAGAGCATGGATATGTATCACAGTTATTACAGAAGAAAATTCCTGCCAGAATATCTTCACTTCCTGACATCATGGGGTTGTTGTCATATGAAACCTACTGATACATCATAATAAAAAAAAAATAATTGGTAAAAACCAATGATACTCGGTAAAACTAGTTCAGACACTGATTTTATACAATAAATGATGTAAGGATAACAGTTTATGTACTTCACAGAAATACACGAATATGCATCAGAACTGATAACTATAAATATAATTGGATTGTTAATGGCATATTTACATTAACAAACACGATCTGGTGGAAGTAATTCCACATTTATTCATAAATAAATACAGGAATACTTTGATTAATGAACACCGTTTGATCAGTAAAATTGAAAGAGGTTTGACCATAAACAAGGGTAACTTAATTATAAAATCATAAAAGAAATAGACTTTAAACCTTCAAAATACTGTCTGATTAGGTGTTGTGGCAATGTTACGGGGATATTAAAGTAAAATCTTACTGTACATCAAATACATCTCTCAGATATGAATTAAAGTCTACATGTATGTACAAATGTGAAAGTTAATTACAGTACCTTAAACTCTTCCGAGGGTGTAGTGACATTACTATCAGAATCTAAAATATTGAATGGAAACAGTGTAGAGGCTAGACTTGTGATGAATTCTGTTGTTGTTGATAGCAGTACAAAATCTGTCTGGTTATGGTATAAAAACAGGAGAAACTGCATCAAAGTGACAGGGTATTCCTGTAACCAAGGTCCACTGTCTTCCAAATCCTGTTATAAAAACAAAATAAATCAAGTCCATATTTCTTCACTTCTTATATTCATTTCTTCTTCTTTTTTGTTGTTGTTTAAATCTCTATATGAGTGGCAACACAGCTCACTTAATTGGGCATTATCAATAAAATAATCAAACAAAACTTATACAAGGACATTTTCTACCAACTTAAATTTTTCAAATTTTGGCAATCTCTTTTTGAATTATGTGTTAAAATTTTTGATAAAACTAAATATACAGATGTTATAAACTTGAACAGATCTTCAAAATGACACTCTATATGACTGTATTACGACTCAATTAATAAAATTAATATAATGATAATTTCAAAATTGACAGATTTAAGTTAAGGAAAATCTTTATTAAGATATGATTGTATAACTGGGACCTGGTTCTTATCATTAGTGTAGCTTATGGTTGACAAAAATCAAAATTTGCAATTTAAATCTGAACTTGGTAAACTTAAACAGGTTTAAGAGAAATTTAAATTAATTTATACATTTGGCATCAATAGTTATAATAAAAAAAATAATAAGATGTTGATGATGCCCCTATAATTACCTGATTTAACATTGTCCTGATCATGGTCAGTATGACTAATGCTGCATCAGGACAGAGCTGTGTGTGCTTCTCTTTGGCCACAATGGACACTGGTTTACTGGCTGGGACTCCAAATATTACTGTCCACACAGCATCCAAATTTAACTGAAATACACAACAGAAGAAACTCACCATAATACAACCACCTAACAGTCCATAAAAGTATTATGATAGCTGATTCAGTAAATGTTATTTTAATTTAAAATATAATCATAAAACTGCAGCTTTCAAGCATTTGTAAAATAAATGAAAACTTAAACACTGCTCATCACATGATTACAAGTTATAAATGTACACACATTACATGATGCCATGCACCAAAAAGTTTAAATAAAAGTTACGAGCAAGTATTGATCAAAACTATTCTTGAAATAAACCATATTGTTGAACCTGAAAAATGATTAACAAGTTTTTATTTATGGATTTCAGATGAACTTTACAATTTGGTGAGAACATTTAACTGCGTGTTGCTAACATGTAACACCTTTCATACTGATACATGTATATCTCAACCTTAATTAACACAGTTCACACCTTTTGATCAGGTAAGAACTATTAATACACACCTGTAGATCTGAAGGTAATTGTTTCACATTCTGTCCAAGTAAAACTGCCATTAGTAAAAAGTACACTTCTGGAACATCTGTGTGTTTGGTTAGTAACCATGACAATGCCATAAACCCAGGTACCTGGCAAACTTCTTTGTTTAATTCTCGTTTCTGACCTTTGTTGTTTGTTCCAATGTTCAAACCTGAGATATAAAGTAACTAAAATACAACTTCTACCAAAACATACACAACTGTATATGTGACACCTAGCAGACTTGAGAATATTGCTGTATCTATGAGCATTCAGGGCAATGTAGCTCACCCGTACAAGTCCATCCAATCAAAATGACTGTTTACCGGTTTGTTCATTAGCCTATTCAGTTGGTAAGCAGAAATTTGTTCCTTATTAAATGTTTATATTTTAGAAAATTCTGTTCAGAACTTATTGTATACAATTACATGTATTTTCATCAAAAAGAAGAGTCTAATTCCCTATCTACAATATATTCATAATTTAAGTAATATTTGACTTTTCACTAAGCTGGTTGTTAAGAGTCGAGAGCTTTGAACATCCTTTTAACAAGTTCTTTGTTATATACATGTATAGGGTATGTATACATTTGTGCAATATACTGTAAACCATTATTTTAAAATATCCTTCAAATTGGCAAGCTTCTTTATTAATCTATGATTACTGCAACATATATGAATCTTATACATGTAATAATCATTCCATTTACATGTATTTACCAAATCTTATTATTAATAAATACATGTAAATCTAAAACTGATCTTATACAGTTATTTAAAATTTAATATGTCTGATTCAGGACAGGAGGGCTATGGGTTCAAGGAATACTATGTCCAAGAACAATATACTTTTAATCTAAATGTACATTAATTATCAATAAAATGAAAGAACATTGGCTGCTAAGATACTGGTGTTAACCTAGTAAAGAAATGATGCCCTGTCTCACAGGAACACTTAATACCAAAGGAAACTGGATATAGACACATGTGTGGTGAGCCATGAAGCCCAGGATAGACTTGAACTTCAGATAATTATATCTGTACCTAACATAACTCCAACATGTTGCTTGAGTACAGGTTCTGTCCCAGAGAGCCATCCACCACCAGAACTTCCTTCACGGAACTTCTCAATCGCTCCAGGATTTTGAAACATTGCCAACAGAATTCTGAGAGCTAAAATCATGGAGGATGAATGTACATGGCCTTGCATGAATAATAACAACCAATCATATCCTAGAACTTTCTGTACTTCTTCACACATCCTGTAAATAAATTTAAAATTTATACATTTTAAAGTCACATGTAATTGTAAAAACAGTGATATTTAGCATCTTATTTAATATATATATTCCAAGGAATGAAAACACTAGAAAATTTATTATTTTTTAAAGGTTCCCTAGCAGGAGGAACATACTGTTACATATCCAGTGTTACTTGTTGTTGTTTTTGTTTCAGAGCTCCACCTTCTAAAGGCGTACCTCTTTTAGGTGTATTAAATATCTTTCAGGCTCAATTTCTTCGAGCTTAAACTTCCTGTCAAAAGTCAGTGAATGTATAATCAGTGGTCCCCATATTTATCTATATTCAAATTTTGTTTAGCTTTCTTGTAAGTTTGTTTAAAGCTACAATTTTCCATATATTTATTCCAGGGCAATACCTTAGTAACAATGTATATATATATTTACTTACTGTGTATTAACGCTACCATCACCAGCAGCATCTAGAAGACTAAGTATTAACTCCAGACAAACATTCCTAAGTTTTATTGAGTAAGATGTAGTTGCATCACTGGTGTTACCTGAAATATTACAATACAATTGTTTTATGTATTGTTGTAATGTTATGATTATGTGTAAACAAACTGACTACAAATGTCACTATACTGTCCTGTAAGTAAACATGTTTCAGAAGAAAGAGGGGTTGAGCATTTCAAATCTTCCTATATTATGAGATTAACAAAAGCAGTTGTGGACTAGCCATCAACTCCTACCCCTGCTTTTAACATGTGTGCATACAAAGTAGTAAAAAAAAAAATTCTACATGCTAAGAAAACCTGTACAGTTAAACCTGTCTATAAAGAACTCCCAAGGAAAGCTAAAATGGGTTGTCTTTATGGATAGGTGACTTTTATATACAGGTTCTAAAAAAAAAAAAAGATGTCTAGTCTTTATATAGTCTGGATGAGCCTTAAAGGCAGGTTTTACTGTATTTACTTTGTGACACCTATCTGTACCAAGTTACACTAAAGTCCATCTAGAAAGAGATATGGAGCACGAATAAACATACTTAAAATGTTTTAAGTTTAAAACTGGTGACCCTGACCTTGCTTAATTAGCACTTATCACAAGTTTTTACATGTACTATTTATGGATTTATGGATGAATGATTGTAAATTAAATGGAATGGTTGGATATCATTTAATAGTTCTATAACCACATCACAGGACATTATTTTGTAATAATATCCAGTATCTGTACAAAGTTTTATAACTAGAGGTACATGTACATGTGTTTTGATCTAAATCATAATGGTACAACAATAACAGTTTTATTACCAGTAGATTCTGATTCCTCCACTGTGGACGATCCATTCTGTTTATTGACTCCATTCAATACAATTTTTTTCTCCACAAAAGACATTTGTGGTAATGTAGATACAATGAACTGTCCCAATCTGTAAAATGAAGATAAAATATATATTTACACATATATATCTACAGTAGTTGTATTTTCACCTGTAATGAAGTATGATTAATAATAAAGCATGCAAGTTTTTTTTAAACCTGCTATTGTTTTACAGGGAAACAAAACTGATACCAATCCTTCATTTCAGAAAGACAAAACTGATACCAATCCCACATTCCAGAAAGACAAAACTGATACCAATCCCACATTCCAGAAAGACAAAACTGATACCAATCCCACATTCCAGAAAGACAAAACTGATACCAATCCCACATTCCAGAAAGACAAAACTGATACCAATCCCACATTCCAGAAAGACAAAACTGATACCAATCCCACATTCCAGAAAGACAAAACTGATACCAATCCCACATTCCAGAAAGACAAAACTGATACCAATCCTTCATTTCAGAAAGACAAAACTGACACCACTCCTTTGAAACCAGACATCAAAGAATCTCGACACTGGGTTTAAAATAACATTTTCCACTTCACTTTTGCTGGTTTTCTCATGTGGCCTTTATAGACAATTCTGACTGTTTATCTAACAAGATTTTTATAACTTGTAACAATTCAAACCTACACAATTTTTTCAAACTTTACCTCAATAGTCCATTCTGGTCAGGTGGTGTCTGTAGAAGTACACTGATGACATTACTTATTGTGTGTATAGTTGACTGTGTAAGCTTCTGATCCTGTAGAATGTGTAACAATCGACTTACAAGTCCTATATCTTACCTCAACAGTCCATTCTAGTCAGGTGGTGTCTGTAGAAGTACACTGATGACATTACTTATAGTGTGTATAGTTTACTGTGTAAGCTTCTGATCTTGTAGAATGTGTAACAATCGACTTACAAGTCCTATATCTTACCTCAACAGTCCATTCTAGTCAGGTGGTGTCTGTAGATGTACACTGATGACATTACTTATTAGTGTGTATAGTTGACTGTGTAAGCTTCTGATCCTGTAGAATGTGTAACAATCGACTTACAAGTCCTATATCTTACCTCAACAGTCCATTCTAGTCAGGTGGTGTCTGTAGAAGTACACTGATGACATTACTTATAGTGTGTATAGTTGACTGTGTAAGCTTCTGATCATGTAGAATGTGTAACAATCGACTTACAAGTCCTATATCTTACCTCAACAGTCCATTCTAGTCAGGTGGTGTCTGTAGAAGTACACTGATGACATTACTTATAGTGTGTATAGTTGACTGTGTAAGCTTCTGATCCTGTAGAATGTGTAACAATCGACTTACAAGTCCTATATCTTACCTCAACAGTCCATTCTAGTCAGGTGGTGTCTGTAGAAGTACACTGATGACATTACTTATAGTGTGTATAGTTGACTGTGTAAGCTTCTGATCTTATAGAATGTGTAACAATCGACTTACAAGTCCTATATCTTACCTCAACAGTCCATTCTAGTCAGGTGGTGTCTGTAGAAGTACACTGATGACATTACTTATAGTGTGTATAGTTGACTGTGTAAGCTTCTGATCCTGTAGAATGTGTAACAATCGACTTACAAGTCCTATATCTTACCTCAACAGTCCATTCTAGTCAGGTGGTGTCTGTAGAAGTACATGCTGATGACATTACTTATAGTGTGTATAGTTGACTGTGTAAGCTTCTGATCTTGTAGAATGTGTAACAATCGAGTTACAAGTCCTATATCTTACCTCAATAGTCCATTCTGGTCAGGTGGTGTCTGTAGAAGTACACTGATGACATTACTTATTGTGTGTATAGTTGACTGTGTAAGCTTCTGATCCTGTAGAATGTGTAACAATCGACTTACAAGTCCTATATCTTACCTCAATAGTCCATTCTAGTCAGGTGGTGTCTGTAGATGTACACTGATGACATTACTTATTGTGTGTATAGTTGACTGTGTAAGCTTCTGATCCTGTAGAATGTGTAACAATCGAGTTAAAAGTCCTATATCTTACCTCAATAGTCCATTCTAGTCAGGTGGTGTCTGTAGAAGTACACTGATGACATTACTTATAGTGTGTATAGTTTACTGTGTAAGCTTCTGATCTTGTAGAATATGTAACAATCGAGTTACAAGTCCTATATCTTACCTCAATAGTTCCATTCTGGTCAGGTGGTGTCTGTAGAAGTACACTGATGACATTACTTATTGTATGTATAGTTGACTGTGTAAGCTTCTGATCCTGTAGAATGTGTAACAATCGAGTTACAAGTCCTATATCTTACCTCAATAGTCCATTCTGGTCAGGTGGTGTCTGTAGAAGTACACTGATGACATTACTTATAGTGTGTATAGTTGACTGTGTAAGCTTCTGATCTTGTAGAATATGTAACAATCGAGTTACAAGTCCTATATCTTACCTCAATAGTTCATTCTGGTCAGGTGGTGTCTGTAGAAGTACACTGATGACATTACTTATAGTGTGTATAGTTGACTGTGTAAGTTTCTGATCTTGTAGAATATGTAACAATCGAGTTACAAGTCCTATATCTTACCTCAATAGTCCATTCTGGTCAGGTGGTGTCTGTAGAAGTACACTGATGACATTACTTATAGTGTGTATAGTTGACTGTGTAAGTTTCTGATCTTGTAGAATATGTAACAATCGAGTTACAAGTCCTATATCTTACCTCAATAGTCCATTCTAGTCAGGTAGTGTCTGTAGAAGTACACTGATGACATTACTTATAGTGTGTATAGTTGACTGTGTAAGCTTCTGATCTTGTAGAATATGTAACAATCGAGTTACAAGTCCTATATCTTACCTCAATAGTCCATTCTAGTCAGGTGGTGTCTGTAGAAGTACACTGATGACATTACTTATTGTATGTATAGTTGACTGTGTAAGCTTCTGATCCTGTAGAATGTGTAACAATCGAGTTACAAGTCCTATATCTTACCTCAATAGTTCATTCTGGTCAGGTGGTGTCTGTAGAAGTACACTGATGACATTACTTATAGTGTGTATAGTAGCTCTGATCTGTAGAATATGTAACAATCGAGTTACAAGTCCTATATCTTACCTCAATAGTCCATTCTGGTCAGGTGGTGTCTGTAGAAGTACACTGATGACATTACTTATAGTGTGTATAGTTGACTGTGTAAGTTTCTGATCTTGTAGAATATGTAACAATCGAGTTACAAGTCCTATATCTTACCTCAATAGTCCATTCTGGTCAGGTGGTGTCTGTAGAAGTACACTGATGACATTACTTATAGTGTGTATAGTTGACTGTGTAAGCTTCTGATCCTGTAGAATATGTAACAATCGAGTTACAAGTCCTATATCTTACCTCAATAGTTCATTCTGGTCAGGTGGTGTCTGTAGAAGTACACTGATGACATTACTTATAGTGTGTATAGTTGACTGTGTAAGTTTCTGATCTTGTAGAATATGTAACAATCGAGTTACAAGTCCTATATCTTACCTCAATAGTCCATTCTGGTCAGGTGGTGTCTGTAGAAGTACACTGATGACATTACTTATAGTGTGTATAGTTGACTGTGTAAGCTTCTGATCTTGTAGAATATGTAACAATCGACTTACAAGTCCTATATCTTACCTCAACAGTCCATTCTAGTCAGGTGGTGTCTGTAGATGTACACTGATGACATTACTTATTGTGTGTATAGTTGACTGTGTAAGCTTCTGATCCTGTAGAATGTGTAACAATCGAGTTACAAGTCCTATATCTTACCTCAATAGTCCATTCTGGTCAGGTGGTGTCTGTAGAAGTATGGTGATGACACTACTTATAGTGTGTATAGTTGACTGTGTAAGCTTCTGATCGAGTTACAAGTCCTATATCTTACCTCAATAGTCCATTCTGGTCAGGTGGTGTCTGTAGAAGTACACTGATGACATTACTTATTGTATGTATAGTTGACTGTGTAAGCTTCTGATCCTGTAGAATGTGTAACAATCGACTTACAAGTCCTATATCTCTCATTAACTGATGATTGGTGGCCTGTTCACTGTAAAACATAAACATATAAAATAACATAAGAAGTGTTTATATTTAGACAGCCTACCAGACATACTACAATTAAACTTCAATCGCTTGAATGTCACTTTCTTGAATACCCTGGATAACTCGAAGTCATCTGTCGGTCCTGACCAATTTCCTATAATATCCTATGTAAATAAACTTTGATGACTCGACCTTCGTTAACTCGAATACCCCCACTCGCTCGAACAATAAATATTTTTCAAACATATATAATTATGGAAAATTCAAATTCTTTTGCTCGAATTTTTTTCATAATGACATGTGACCCAGGTCATTGGAAACAAAACACAAGCTAAAACCATATTACAGATTTCAATTAAAGTAATAGAGTGGAACGAAACAATTAGTCTAGTTGCCTGAAATGTTGAGTTCTACTCGAGATTATTAATTGGCCTAATGAGACAGTGTTTGATATACACAGTTCTTTAATCTCTTAATCCGATTACGACACGTGGAAGTGTTTGATCGCTAAAACACCTCAGTCGTCCACGCTTGATGATTGCACATAGGATTCTGTAATTTACATGTTACTGTAGTATGTAGAGTATTGTGTATTGTCATGATTTTCTGTGATTTAAATGACTGGTATTAACTGTGCTTTGTATTGTTATTAGAATAAAGTAAGTTTATTTTTTATCATCACTTGTTAAAATTAAAATAAAGTACCATGTTCTAGCCCCCTAACCATAAACATATGACATTGCAGGTCAACAGTTTGAAAACATTGAGATATCATGATGAATAATAAATTTTGTATTTTTAATTGGTACGTTTCTGCCTTTTCATTATCTAAATTTAAATTTTTGATAATTCAAGATGAAAACTTCAATTTTAATTCAGACATTTTTTTATTTGACCTTTAAATACATGTACATATACAAATGTACTACAAATTTTAAGCAGATGCTCTGTCTGCTGATAATCTTGAGGACCTGAACCTCCAATTGTATCACAATGTTTGATCGCTCGAACCCCCGATGGCTCAAATATTTGGCCGAAGTCCCTTGGACTTCGAGCCATCGAAGTTCTACTGTATAAATACACATCTTCCTTAGTCACTAAATAATCATAACTTGTAAATACTGACAGAATGACTTTTCTAACATTGTTTGAATGCATGTAATAATATTGTGTTCTTTTCTCTACTAAACATTTTGTTACTTTTCTTGACAAATTTTTACTGCTTTTACAATAGACTTGTTTCAATTTCTTGTAATGAACTTGGAGAAATTAGAACAGTTTCTATTTACTATTTCTAGATCAATAAGGTTTGGACCAAAATCAGCCCTATACCTACTGTTAATTGATTTATAAAATCTCATACTTGTTTAAAAAATTTTACTTTAAAGAGAGAATAATAATGCATTTTCATTATAGAGAACCGACTTTTTGCATGAACACAGTCAATTATATTTATTTTTTTGCAATTTTTCATATAAAAACTGCCAATAAAATTTCTGGGTTCACAGTAATAAATACAGACTAACAAAGCCCCATTCTCATCCTTCAAAACAAATAATTCAGAGGCCACCCCAAAACAGTACCCCAAACGTTAGTTTCTCTTTACAATAGAGAACAGAGTACAAAGCAGATATTAAGGTTACATTGTAGCAAAGCTATTTAATCCTGCAAACCTAGAAGCTCCGAACCTCAGTATGATTTTACAGACTCCAAAAACAGCAGTTTTAGATAGACACAAAATACAAAAAAGTGTAGCTTGTCTGCATATCAAACAAGAAAAGTCAACAGATCAGCTTGCCTGTACATCTTATCTAATACAAAGGAAGTATGACTATAAAGCTTTTGGTACTTCACTGTAGTGTATTTTGCTGTATAACTATGTATTATTATAATTATGTATAATTATATTTCTGTGCAGGGCAAGATATAAGCTTTTCTGTGGAAATGATTTTTTTTTAAAATATTTTTTTAATATTTCAAAGGCATTACATGTGTATTCTGTAACATAACTGAAAATTTTAAATTGAAAAATAAGTTCTTTGAACAATACTATAAGCAGGTGGTTAACAGGTCATTGTGGAATAATTAGTGCTGTTGACTTATATCTGTGACACACAAACATGCTACAGGTTTAACTTCAAGTGTCTGTATTGTTGAATCAACACTAAGGTAAAAATTACAAATAAACTCAACAGAAACAAAAAGTTAATAGAATGACCTTCACCTCTGTATCAATAACCTTCACCTTGACCCCATTAATCAAAACAATGTCACTCGATACTCAATGGCATAATAGATATCACACTTAGCTAGAATGAAATTAAACTCTGAAGTGGTGCAAAGCTAGCATTAATATATAAAATATGTTATCATTTTTATTTGTAATTAGATTTTTAAGTTTGGTTAAGCCTGTATATAAAAAACACTTTTAATTACAACTAGAATTATAACAGAATTATATCTAGGTATAAAAGCATTTCTAAGGTATATAATAAAAGTTTGACAAAGAGATAAATTATAAGATAATTGTATAAATACTTAATACACAAATATTATGGCAACAGTTAATAGAACATCAACTAATTTTAGAGATATGCAGTTTTCTTTATCTTTTATGTAAAAATGAGTGGTAGGTGGATAGGATCGTTCTGGGGCTCTTTTGACTGCTAGTATATACATGTAATAACAAGTTATGAACTGTGATATTGACAAATAACCTAAGTTATTAGACATAAACAGAATATACATGTAAATATGTTCCAAAATAGTACGGTAAAAAAGAAACAAGAGTTCCACGGATTCAAATGTCTCACCTGGTTAGTTTTTGATCGAGTAGAAAATACATTACTAAATTAACATAAACTTTCACATTTTGACATGCTGTCGCCACCGACACCAGAAAAGTAACACCTAAGTCTGGCCTTATGGCAATGCCAGGCTCGACAAAAAGTATTGTGGGAACAACTAATCTCATGAAGAATATATACAGATATGTAGATGATTTTACATGAGTGTTTATGTAGCATTAAGTTTATTAAATCCATTAAATAAATTAATTTTTCACAGAATTGAATAAATTATATATTAAATTAACAAGAATACAAAATTGAGTTTATTATATTATCAAAGAAAAACAGTTTACCCATTGCAATAAAACATGTTCTTCAATGCAAGGAAAAGAACAGAGACTGAAATCCACCAAAGTCACAAACTGTAAATCTGAATAATTAGTGAGTTTTATTTTGGCATAATTGGCTGTTAAAATGACTTGCTAGGAGAAAACTGTTGCCAAAATTTGTCAATTATTCCCAAAATTTAAAATTTTGAACATAAAACCTAACATATAAATATTGTTTAACTCAAGTAACTTTTTTTATTTAAAAAAAGGCACTTATGATTTAATTAAAATTCTGAATAAAAACCAACTATGCATCAGATCAAATCATCACGTTACATAAAGTTCCTATAATTATGTTTTATTCAGCAGGTGATTTTCCTGACAGATATAAATTTCAATGTATCCTACAGTGACTAGTCCTAAAATAATTTCTGTTGAAACCTTTGTAATGCAATGCTGATGTTGGTCACACTCATGGAGAGTGACTGTAGTTTACACATTGTAAATGAAGTGTATAAGAACCTACTTTAACACATTGAATACTAAGGTCACAAAAGCGATATTACACTAGTGGATTTTAAGATTTTTAATGTATGGTTTCATTGCATGGAAAAATGGACAGATTATCTAATATATTTGTAAAAACACAGAGTATGAAGTATACTATGCCAATGAGTAAAGAATATTTAACAATAAACAAAGCTTGTTACAACTAATATTTAAAACAAAATAAGTTACACCACTAAGTAGATATTCTTACAGTATCAGTCTAACAGCCTTACCCTGTACACCTGACAAAATATAAGTAAGCATAACAATGTAACAGGTAACTCACTGTATTATGAGCAGGTGCTCTTTGTAAAGTTATAGATCAGTTTCAAGACAACACAGGTAAATCACTGTATTATGAGCAGGTGCTCTTTGTAAAGTTAGAGATCAGTTTCAAGACAAAACAGGTAAATTATTGTATTAGGAGCAGGTGTCTCTGTAAAGTTAGAGATCAGTTTAAAGACAAAACAGGTAGATTATTGGATTAGGAGCAGGTGTCTCTGTAAAGTTAGAGATCAGTTTCAAGACAAAACAGGTAAATTATTGGATTAGGAGCAGGTGCCTCTGTAAAGTTAGAGATCAGTTTAAAGACAAAACAGGTAAATTATTGGATTATGAGCAGGTGCTCTTTGTAAAGTTAGAGATCAGTTTAAAGACAAAACAGGTAAATTATTGGATTATGAGCAGGTGCTCTTTGTAAAGTTAGAGATCAGTTTAAAGACAAAACAGGTAAATTATTGGATTAGGAGCAGGTGCTCTTTGTAAAGTTAGAGATCAGTTTAAAGACAAAACAGGTAAATTATTGGATTAGGAGCAGGTGCTCTTTGTAAAGTTAGAAATCTATTTGAAGATGCAGCTTGATCTAGTCTGTGCAGGTGTGGCTTGTCTTTGTTTACCGGTACAAAGTCATGTGATCACAGACATTGTGACAATAAATTATGTTAGTACAGGTGTTACAGACATACAGATCCAACATGTCAAAATAGAAGCATCTGTGTTACATACAATCCTGCTCATAAAGTTATAAATATTAAAAATTTCACAAGTAACAAAACTTCTATTCGTCAGTAACAATTTGTTAAACATGTCACACCTGACATGTCATACTGACAATACAACAACTTGATTAGATTAACAAATATTTAATAAGTAAAATTCTTGGTTTCATATCTGAACTATGAATAAAAACCTATAAGAGGAATTTAATTACAAATCTGAATTAAATATTGTAATGTTTTCATGCAAAAAATTTTTCATAGGAAACAAAATTTGCTATTTAAAATCCAAGGAAAGCAATAATGTCATAAACTTAAATCTTAAAGGCAGAAAAACAAAATGATGTGTTGCCTGATGTAATTTTCAAAAAAAAAAAAAAAGTTCTGCAAAGCAAAAAAGGAGATAAAATCAGCAGAGCAGCTAATGATGATAAACAAGTCCCAATAGGGCCTGTATCGCTCACCTGGCACATCCTTATTTGTTCTTTGCTTTTTCTTTTTAAATATATTCAATCAATAAAATGTAAACAAACTCACTAGCAATATCCTTATTTTCCATTATTTCAAGCGCTATGAATCATAAAATTTCTTTCAATTGGCCATGTACTTTCAGAAGATTTAGGCTGAAATAAATCTTATTTGCATGTTACATAATTATTGCAAAAATGGAAAATTGTACAGAAAAACCCATTACATATGTTTTATCCCCAACATCTAGTTTCTATGTTATAAATTTCAACAAAATCAGTATATACATGTAAATAAACCCATAATGGCCATTTTTCGATTTTTGCTACTTTAAAGTAACGGCGGCCATCTTGGATTTCCGACAGAAATGTTGGATACAATTTTGAATCTATACCACCCAAGGACCTTCCACACTTCCATATCCTTTCAATTGGCCACGTACTTTAAGAGAAGAAGATTTTCAAAGATTATGGCAAAAAATAAACCTTATTTGCATATTACGTAATTATTACACAAACGAAAAATCGTAAGGAAAAACCTGTTATATATGTTTTATCCCCCGACATCTATTTTCTATGTTTAAATTTCAACAAAATCAGTACAAAAATCAACCCAAAATGGCCATTTTTTTATTTTTGCTATTTATAGTAATGGCAGCCATCTTGGATTTCTGACAGACATGTCGGATACAATTTTGAATCTATACCACCTAAGGACCTTCCGCACTCAATATAGTTTTCAAGATAATTAGCAATTTAAGTCTTCTTTTGCAGCTGTGACCTTGACCTTTGAACATATGACCTTGTATCATATATCAAAATGATCTTTGTCACAATACCTACAATATTCTAATATACATGCCTATACAAAAAGTCAATTGTTTTCAAGATAATAAGCAATTTAAGTCTTTTTTTTTGCAGCTGTGACCTTGACCTTTCAACATATGATCTTGAACCATACATCAAAATGATTGTCATGTCAATACCTACAATATTCTAATATACATGCCTATACAAAAAGTTCATAGTCTACAAGATAATTAGCATTTTAAGTCTTTTTTGAAGCTGTGACCTTGACCTTTCAACATATGATCTTGAACCATATATCAAAATAATTGTCATGTCAATACCTACAATAATCTAATATACATGCCCATACAAAAAGTTTATAGTTTTCAAGATAATTAGCAATTTAAGTCTTCTTTTGCAGCTGTGACCTTGACCTTTCAACATATGACCTTGATCCATATATCAAAATGATCGTCAAGTCAATACCTACAACATTCTAATATACATGCCTATACAAAAAGTTCATAGTTTTCAAGATAATTAGCAATTTAAGTCTTCTTTTGCAGCTGTGACCTTGACCTTTGAACATATGACCTTGTATCATATATCAAAATGATCTTTGTCACAATACCTACAATATTCTAATATACATGCCTATACAAAAAGTCAATTGTTTTCAAGATAATAAGCAATTTAAGTCTTTTTTTTGCAGCTGTGACCTTGACCTTTCAACATATGATCTTGAACCATACATCAAAATGATTGTCATGTCAATACCTACAATATTCTAATATACATGCCCATACAAAAAGTTTATAGTTTTCAAGATAATTAGCAATTTAAGTCTTCTTTTGCAGCTGTGACCTTGACCTTTCAACCTATGACCTTGTATCATATATCAAAATGATCGTCATGTCAATACCTACAATATTCTAATATACATGCCTATACAAAAAGTTCAAAGTTTACAAGATAATTAGCATTTTAAGTCTTTTTTGAAGCTGTGACCTTGACCTTTCAACATATGATCTTGAACCATATATCAAAATGATCGTCATGTCAATACCTACAATATTCTAATATACATGCCTATACAAAAAGTACATAGTTTACAAGATAATTAGCAATTTAAGTCTTCTTTTGCAGCTGTGACCTTGACCTTTCAACATATGACCTTGAACCATATATCAAAATGATTGTCATGTCAATACCTACAATATTTTAATATACATGCCTATACAAAAAGTTCATAGTTTTCAAGGTAATTAGCAATTTAAGTCTTCTTTTGCAGCTGTGACCTTGACCTTTGAACATATGACCTTGTATCATATATCAAAATGATCTTTGTCACAATACCTACAATATTCTAATATACAGTGAAACCTGTCTATAAAGGCCACTCAAGGGATGCAGCCAAAGTGGCCTTTATAGACAGGTGGCCTTTATAGACAAGTTCTCTGATCAACGATCGTCAAAAATTATTATCTGAACCGTTCTTTTTTTATTCATTTTAGTACCAAAATTAAACTGAATATAGCTAACCATATTGTTAGAAATTGTTTCTTTTATAACTTGAGATTAACCAAGAAAAAAAAATTTTAACATCAATTTATTCAACATTTTCAGGAATTTACAAGTCCTTTGCACCACACCGGCCTGGCAACATTCATGTCTAAATGATTTATTGTCTCTCTTTTTTTTTTTGCTAGTTATAGGGGTGTTGCATAGTGAAGTATTATTCTTATCACGCTTCCTTACACCTATACAAACATAATTAGGTCACTTCAGACCCATATCACACTCTTGCTAATTCAGACTTCAAAGGAAGTTGTTACATAATGAATTACACTGTTTAGTGATCAGAATAGTGATTATCTGTGTCATTTGTAACTGTCAAATTTACTATTTATAAATAACTATTAATTTTTAATATAAAAATCGTACACAAACATAAAATAAATGATAAAATATTTTTTTTCTGGTGCCGAATTTAATCGAAGTCGGTGCCGAATTGAATTTAAATTGATGCCAAAATCATATCGTTGCCGAAAGGACTTTTTACACTGGTGCCGAGATGACTTGATCGTTGTACGATTTCCAAACTAACGAAATTAATGTCCGTTAGCGGTAGAACAGCACAACCGGTTTATTTCCCAAGATACATTTGCTTGATAACACAGCTTTGATTTGGGTTTGTCCAACACCATAACTTCCGCAGGTTTCCTAGTACTTAATTTCTCCTATACAGATTTATTAAACAATTCTACTCGCTGTTCTAAAGTCAATGCATTCCGTTTACTATGACATAAAGAAAAAACATCAAATATTACTGCATGTTATAAAATTTAAAAAATGTCAATGTCTTATCGGGATGTAAGCTTTACCCAATATGGCCGCTTAGACTCATATAAACAGTGTTGCATTATGGGATTTTTTGTTTATGTCGACTGGTTCCGGAAATTTCTGGAAACTGACGAAGTTTCGTAAACATTGCAAATGGCCGCTATAGACAGTTCTGTTGAAGCTTGGGGTCGGAAAAATGGTGGCCGCTGGCCGCATAAGACAGTGACCGCTATATAGAGGTGAAATAAAGAACAAAATTCATCGGGGGGAATAAGATATGGCCGTTATAGACAAGTGGCCGCTTTATACAAGTGGCCGCTAACACAAGTTAGACTGTACATGCCTATACAAAAAGTCAATTGTTTTCAAGATAATAAGCAATTTAAGTTTTTTTTTTGCAGCTGTGACCTTGACCTTTCAACATATGACCTTGAACCATATATCAAAATGATTGTCATGTCAATACCTACAATATTCTAATATACATGCCTATACAAAAAGTCAATTGTTTTCAAGATATAGTGACAAATATATAATTTTAAGCAATTTTCCCACTTAGTACCTTATAGTTTCCCCATTTTGAGCCTCATGGCTACCATTTGTGCAAATCTGAAACTAGATGACCTAGGGATGGTATAAATGA
The DNA here is from genome assembly GCA_029721355.1 of Tegillarca granosa. Taxonomy (NCBI): domain Eukaryota; kingdom Metazoa; phylum Mollusca; class Bivalvia; order Arcoida; family Arcidae; genus Tegillarca; species Tegillarca granosa. The sequence continues at coordinate 56,564,720 of CM056594.1, read as the reverse complement.
AATAACTAAGGTATATCTCTTGTACATTCAGAGGAGAAGATTTTTAAAGTTTTTCACTATTTCCCCCCTTATGGGGCCCCAAGGGGACATAACTTCTTCATTTTTGCAAATCTGAAAGGGCTTCACCCAGGCATAATGGTTACCAAGTTTCATCAAATTTGGCCCAGTGGTTTTGGAGAAGAAGATTAAAATGTAAAGTTTACGGACGCACGCACGCACATACACACGCCGCATCATACCATAAGCTCATGCTGGCTAAAGCCAGGTGAGCTAAAAATGCTACAACATACCTAGATTCTGTAAGAAGCTCAAAAAAATGTTCATACAGCGATCTCTGTAAATCAAATGGTGCCTCATGCCATACCTGTAAAATAAGGATTTGAAAAATTATCTGAAATATTAAACATTTTCGAATAAATACAAACGAATCATTTCATAAAAATTGTAATCTTTAAATACAAGTCTCCACCATGGTTAACAAATTGTTTGATACATGTGGGTATTTCATTAAATATTATGATTTGTTTCACAAAAATAGTCATAAGATTCTTCTTAATTACCAGTTATTATTTATTTAATAAAAATATTACCCATATCCATGTACCTGAATTCTGCTACTTTATAACAGCTAGACAGGTCAGATATGGACATTTATTACAGCTAGACAGGTCAGATATATACATTTATTACAGCTAGACAGGTCAGATATGGACATTTATTACAGCTAGACAGTCAGATATGGACATTTATTACAGCTAGACAGGTCAGATATGGACATTTATTACAGCTAGACAGGTCAGATATGGACATTTATTACAGCTAGACAGGTCAGATATGGACATTTATTACAGCTAGACAGGTCAGATATATACATTTATTACAGCTAGACAGGTCAGATATGGACATTTATTACAGCTAGACAGTCAGATATGGACATTTATTACAGCTAGACAGGTCAGATATGGACATTTATTACAGCTAGACAGGTCAGATATGGACATTTATTACAGCTAGACAGGTCAGATATGGACATTTATTACAGCTAGACAGGTCAGATATGGACATTTATTACAGCTAGACAGTCAGATATGGACATTTATTACAGCTAGACAGGTCAGATATGGACATTTATTACAGCTAGACAGTCAGATATGGACATTTATTACAGCTAGACAGGTCAGATATGGACATTTATTACAGCTAGACAGGTCAGATATGGACATTTATTACAGCTAGACAGTCAGATATGGACATTTATTACAGCTAGACAGGTCAGATATGGACATTTATTACAGCTAGACAGGTCAGATATGGACATTTATTACAGCTAGACAGTCAGATATGGACATTTATTACAGCTAGACAGGTCAGATATGGACATTTATTACAGCTAGACAGGTCAGATATGGACATTTATTACAGCTAGACAGGTCAGATATGGACATTTATTATAGCTAGACAGTCAGATATGGACATTTATTACAGCAGGACAGGTCAGATATGGACATTTATTACAGCTAGACAGGTCAGATATGGACATTTATTACAGCTAGACAGGTCAGATATGGACATTTATTACAGCTAGACAGGTCAGATATGGACATTTATTACAGCTAGACAGGTCAGATATGGACATTTATTACAGCTAGACAGGTCAGATATGGACAGTCAGATATGGACATTTATTACAGCTAGACAGGTCAGATATGGACATTTATATCCCTCCATTTTATTCTAAAGGTACCTGTATTTCAATGATTAGAACCACTATATTTATGACCCCTAATTGCACACACACAAAACTGCACATCTACTTACCTCTAAATCGCACAGAAGATCCTCAAAAGCTTGTTTATTAGGTATAACAGAACTTTCCCGTCCGCTGTCAACAGTACCAATAAGGGAGAATGTCAGATGTAAAATGTGACTGTTTAACAAGTGTTGTTTCTTCTTATACAACATGGCCAATGTCTGAAAAAGAAATTTTTTTTAATTGATTTATCTTTGTATGAAATGGTTAAATACACAACAATATTTGTTATAATAAACCTGAATGTGTTTTCAACCTCACTTTGTGCTTTTAACCTCTCTTATTTTCCGATTCTTCCACAATTGTTGTAAAAATTACCATATGGAGATAAACAGTAGTAATCAGTTATTTTTTTTAAATAAATAAATTTTTCAAAACTCAATTGAGAATAAATAGTGGTTAAATATTTTTGAAATCTTTTCTTTATTATTTATCTGAATATGGTGATTTAAAAAATAAATCTAGTTGGAAGGCACCAACATCTTAGTTACAGTAGGGAAAAAATACACATGACAAAGACCCATATAAACATATGGTATACCTGATATCCTCTAATTCTATCCATATCCTTTAGTATTGCTTTATTACTCTTTACTACACAGACCAAGGCTTTAACCGCAGCATAAAGACCCTCTACATCTGTTGCCATGGCAATAAGTCCTAACAATGATGAAGCTCCTCCCACATTTTCTAGTATCTTAGCAACAGGTCTTGGACAGAATGTTCTCACACCTGAAAACAACAAAACAGATTTATTGCATACTTTTCTTAGAAGTGTTTTGAAAAATGATATACATGATGCACTCAACATGCCTTGACCTAGTGCTTTCCTATCTTACTATTATTTATTTATTATTATTATTATTTTTTTTACTAAGTTTGAATCTTTTATTGATGTACACCATTTCCCTGAATCTTAAATGTGCACATGTAATATTTAACATGTGTAAAATAATAATGGTAAATCGTTCTATCTATAGAATATAAAAACTGTTTAATACCAATCAAACCATTTTTAAATAAACTTTCTTACAGTTTATTAAATACCCTTTGTACATACTTCAAAAAACAATAACGAATATTCATGTCTGGTATAGCATTTACATTTGCAGTTATTTCTTATTCATATATTAACATCATCAAACTCAAACGCTTACCCAGATATCCCATCAGTACTGCCCCGAGACTCCTGGCTGGTCCACTAAGATTTCCTGCTGAGTTGTGTAGTATTCTGATTGGTGTAGCATTTTCGTGAGCAGACATGGCAAGCTAGATTATATAAGGCAAGAATTACACATAACTTTGCTCATTATCCTACATGTTATGGCAAGATGGCAAGATATGATGAATAATAGGAATGAAGTGGAAAAAAGTAATGATGTTTTAAACCCCCGTCGAGTTTACATTGCTTATATGGAGGTGGTCAGTTAAGGTAAAATGGAGAAAACCAGAGAAGTTCTGTAAACAATCTGACAAACTTTATTGCAATTGGATCTGCCAGAGTGGAAATTAAACATTAAACATATTTATATTTTATTCTTTCATTATTTATATTACACAATTTTTACCAAGTGACATTCTAAATATCATATGAATATTTAAAAAAGAAAAAAAATCAATCTTGTTCTGATGGTGACAGCAGACAAAAATCAACAAAAACAGAAAAAAATCTGTAATAAGTTATAATGATTATAACAATTTACATGTTAATAAAATATAAACCACAAATGTAACCACAATGTAAGAAATACATAGACAATTAAATCTGTATAAAATGACCACTCAATGTAACTATTAAATACAGACTTTATAGACAGGTGGACTTTATACAGAAGGTCATTTCAGCTCAAATATGAAGCATAAAGATCTAAAACCACTGGTCTTAATCATGCTAATGGAAAGAATGTTATATAATTGGTAACTATGACAGGAATTAATGTATTTTATATAAGTGGCAGGTGGTTTTAAGTGGTCACTTTAGCAGGTTTTACTGCGTTTTATACTTACTTGTTTGGCTATTGATTTGCTGTCCACTTTGTTATAATGTTTCCGTATTTTGGCAATGGTCATCTGTGATACAGCATGAGCGTGTACACCAAACACTACCTTCTCTTCACCAATAAAAGCACCAGTATTGTCAGAGTCCTCTGTCAAAAAGAATTATAAACGTGTTTTTAAAATCAGTAACACTGTTTCATTCTTATCCTATTATATAAAGTAAGAAAACTCTATCAAGAAGACACAGTATGAAACCTTACAAACTGTGTCTATTGTAGCCATTGTATCCTTATAATGTTTGTTGAAAGGCTGTTTTGTTTGGATTAATGCAGTAAAAAACTACATAAATTTCTTTATGAAGTCACATATCATTGTGTAGGATAAAATGGTTAAATATCTAAATTATTTATAGATGTATGTTGTAAACTCTGTAATTACTGTTTGTTAGTAATCTTCATCTTCAACAATATTTTTTTTGTCAATTTCTCTGACTCATGAAGAAAGTTAAATTTTATTTCAATAAAAGTTTATGTTAAGGGTTAAGGGTTCATGCAATTAGAGTTTACCTAAGTTTGGTGACTGGAAGCTGCCAACATATGTTGGTCCTAAAGCATATATACTGCTGATTATATTTGAAGCTACAATATCTTCTAATAGATGACATGGGCCTTGTCTCCAGGTGAGCTTAGATAATCGCCTCAACTGAGGTGGAGTTCCAATGTAAGCAAATACAGAAGTAAAAGCTGTAGGACTGGCCGTCCCTCCTCCACCAAGATTGGGGGAAATGTAGTGTAGCTGTAATAAATATATGAAATAATTAACTATGTGTAAAGTATAGTTTTTGTAAATAAAAAATAAAATTTTGACAGGATCATTATGTGCCTGAAATGACAATGGACAAAAGATAGTACGCTAAAGTGCAACTGAAAGATCTTAAATGATTATCAATAAGCTTGAAGTGTAAATTCATCGCAGTCCCTGTCCCTGGTCATACATGTAGATATAAACATGTTACAAAAATCCCCTGAAATTGTCTGAAAAATTCTTTCTTGCTTTTACTTGTCTATTCCATTAAAATGTGATCAAAGGCCTCAAGAAATGGCTACATGGCTTTTCATTACTTAGGTTTTGAATCTTCCTCAGAAAGAGCTTAGTAAGAAAGTTTCCATGCTAGCTTATTGTCTATGGATTTATCTGGATATTGCAGTTTCTTCCATCATTTTAGAGCTTACTGCAAAAATATGAGAGAAATAATCTTGATAAAAATATAATATAGTATCCCCTTCCTTATTAAGAAATTTTTCATTTAATTTAACAAGCTAAATTACCTTTTGTGTATTGACATGTTCTCCATCAATAAACATACTAACACTACTGTTCTTCATGATACCAGCCCTGCTGAATATCAACACCAGGTGGTGCCACTGTCCTTCCTGAGTTAATTCTGGGTACCAAAACCTTACTGTGTTATCATTAATGGAAGGTTCTTTGTCTGGCTCTGTACCTGTTACTTAGAAATAAGACATCCATTAAAATTACTTTAAATATCAAATTAAAACCACTTAAGATAAAATAAGGTCTCTAAGAAGACAATATAAATAGTAAGTCAGTTAATAAATTAAACAAGGGTCAATTTCGTTAAAATATAACACACTGTGTTCTTTTATATTTTGAATTTATACAGTGTTTTACAAAGCAACGAGGGTAAATAATAACAGAAAATTGTTTAAATTGTAAAATTTTCTGATACAAATAGTGAGAATACTACCTACTGTAAATTGTTCCTTTTTGAGATTAACAAAACACAGAACTATCACAATATTTAGATTAAAAGAATTTGCTTCATATGACAGTTACCGGAACAATGAAAAAAAAAGTATACAAAAAATTCAAAGATTCATTTGACTCATATCACTTAAAATCATCACTATTTTGGAGTCAATGTCAGTTTCTGATACTCAATGTACACTGAATATTGTTAACATACATTTATCAGAAAACAGCAAAATTTAAACTGTTATAAGATATTACTTACAAAATTATACCAGTAAAATATTTACCTGAAGATAATTTATGTGAAATTTCCTCTGTACAATTAATATTGTTAACTTTTACATTACAGCAAAAATTAAGATGGCCATGTGACAACTACTTACGGGGTAGTAGATGTATTATTACCTGATGAAGGCAGTGATGTTTCTTCTGTAGAAACAATTAATGATCGCTCTCTTGAATTCAGATATACTGTTAGACATATCAAGTTTTCTTCACGACCTTGGAGATTTCTGACGATTGTTAACAAACGTACTGGATGGAATTCATTCTGAGCACCAAACTTATCCACACAAAACCATGTTGAGTATGTCATACCGGCCTGGGGTGGAAATACTCTCTCTCCTGTTACATAAGAATAAATTCAAAAGAGATTTATTACTGATTTTTTAAAAAAAATAATCAAAACAGACTTTATTTGCCAGTTTGTCAATAACTTGATCATCCTTACAGGCAAAAATAAAGTCCAATGTATAAGTGTTATCAAAGTTTCACAATATCCACATAAAACATTAATTTGTTCTTATACATGTAGATCAAAAAGGAAAACAAATAACAGTCACTGTATTCAACTTTCTGATGTCTGGTTTATAGAATAAGTTCCGTGTTATTTCAGACCAGTCTTTAATGATCACAATGGAATCAAAGTGGTTTAATGATAATCAGAATATTGACAATTTATCAAATTTTTAGAAAATTGAATGAAGATTTGGAACATCTAAAATGCAATTAATCTCAAATACATCACAGAAACAAGATAAAGAAATTGTCTTTTACCTGTGCCAATACCACCAATAACAACAGGATCACCCCCACCCACTACCCCACTGACAACAGATGGTGTGGGTGGTCCCTGTGGTGCTATACTGGGTACATATAAACAACCGAATCCCTCTGCACTCATATCAAACTCCACAAATGCTGGTGTTACTGCAGATCCATGCATTCTAGCATCTCTAGGTGTTGTCATGGAAACAAGACACTTGACCCTTGTTAATGGAACAACACTTCCTGCTGTATTTAGCCTTTTCGCAACTTCTGTTGGAGTTTTCCTCTCCTCAATACTGGAGGCTCGACTTAATGGCCAATTATGACTCCAAGAATTTGTTGAAAAACTTCTACCATCATACATTTCATCTATTGGCCGACAATTCAATGGAGAGCCCAATCGCAGAAAATTTCTTATCATTATAGAAATAAAAAATTTTTAAATATACATGTAGGTGGTATCACAAAAATCATTTTTGAACTAATACTTGTTTACATAGTGGCATTTTGAATGAAATATTAAAATAGCAGCAAATACATGAATCTGTCAAGAATAACACGAGCCATACTAAAAATATCCTGTTACACAAAATTTCTTATTGTTTCTAATGCATACAGCCCCACACAAATGTAGCATCTCAAACATACATGTATAATCAATTTTCAGATTTTTTTTATAACTAGATCTATATCAATTTCTGAATATGATAATTTTATCAATGTTTAAACAATTTTCAACTTAGGAACAAAATGATTTTATTGTCACTTCTCACAAAAGATTGAAACTTGACTTTGATGTTAAACAAAATTTATGATATATCCACCATCTTCTGAGAAGACAATTGCCTTGATGATGTTTATAAAATAACCATGCATTTATTTGTTATGATAGATGTGGATTGTTTCTAGGTATGTGCAGCAATAATTCCAGTTCAGATATCTTTGGTACATGTAGTTATAACACTTGTAATATATAATTATGACAACAAGTGTTTTTTTTTCCTAAAAATTCTAATTTTGCTCAAAATGTCACATAAATATATACAAATGGTTTTCACATGATGCTGCACAATTTTTATCAATTCAAATGCATTATCATTTTAGTCTGAAGGGAATAAGAACTTGTACTTGTTTTGATATTGCAAACAGTTTTGGTTTTAAGAAAGTAAGAACTGTACATGTATTTCAAAATTTACAAAATTCACACAATTTATATAAAACAGATACATACCTAAGATCTTTTGATGTAAGTGATTGAGAGGCTAGACGTTCAAATATAGCCCTAAGTACTGTATGTAATGGGTGAAGCTCATCAGCTAGTGCTAAGTAACCATGGTTAAGTAACTCCTGAGGAAATCCAGCATCACACATAATCTGTTGATTACGTTCTGTATGTAACATACTCTTTAATAGTTCTGATATATAGGTCTGAAGTCCCATCGCCAACTGTAGAAATAAATATCAAAAATAGATCACTATTATTATTATAAATTTTTAATAAAGTACCAAAAAAAAAAATTCATATACATGCATGTAATCCATGAATGGTTTCACAATAAAGTGCATGTAAGATAATAAAAAGGTACATGTCTAACAAGGGGACATGAGTAGTACAAGCATTAAGTGTAATCCTGTTACTTGACATATTCTTCAAGTAGTAACTGCTGTGTGAAAATTTTATAAGGGATATTCCTCAGCTCACATCATGTCTTGTTTTTCTTCTTCTTCTTTTTTTTTTTTTTGTTTTTTTTTGTTTTTTTTTGTTTTGTCTTAAGATAATTATCTTGTTACATTTGGTACTATATACCATTACTGACAAAAAGTTACCTACTGGATACAGGTGATATGTATAACTGATCAAACAAGCATGCATTTTTAAGCTTTTTTAATTAAAAAAAATACAATTATAGTTTTAGTCATTCTTACTTTTTGATTTTCTTCACATTCAATAGCTGGTAGTAGATAAAACATAGATAAGACAGCTCCAGGGTGAACAATAATCTGGTCGGTATGTGTAATCGGTGAACTGCCGATACTTCCAGTACTCGCTCGTTTCTGTTTAGGTGATGCCGGTACAGCATTTCCTTCATCTCGTATCATTGTAAATCTCTTTAATGAGGGCGAGTCTGTTTTGTCTTGTACAACAGGTGGCCTGATACAAACATAATTATAATGCAGATAATTCATGATTGTGTACAAGCTGACATATATACAAAGTTAACATTTGTCTTCTAATTATCTGAAGTTTCAGACACTAATTTTACATGGTGTATATACTTCATTCATGGTTACATGCACAGATACATGTATAATTAAGTTATTTTTATGACATCATAATTTAAAACACAAAATAAATTAATGCAATGTTTGGACACAGTGATTGAGATTTCATGTAATTGTGTCTCCAGAATTTCAAATCAAACAGAAGTCAAGTTTACAATGCTTTAGATGATATTATGGCCAAGATAAAATTTCCCATTTTTTAAAATTATTGATTTATTTTATTTACTTATTTATTTGTTTTTATTTATTTTTTTGAAACTGTAAATTCTACAAATACAATGTACTATACAACAACAGACAAATACTGTTTATATAGAGTTACACAATTCTTCTACAACAGATTAACCCTAAGTTTAGATAATTTTTTGAAGTAAGAAATAAACTGTAAACATGTTGTTACCTGTCAAATATATCCAGTGCCATATTATATAAATACTTCAACATAGTACAAGTTGATCCCAGGACTAGTGGTACTTTATCAGACCTTAGTGGAATAAAATTATACAGTTATAAAATTTTACTTCTAAATAAATCTACATATTTTTTATATATACAAGTACTACATATATAGGTACAATCTAACTAACAATCTGATGGCACTTAAAACAGAGTACAAATTGATTCGAAGACTAGTTTTACTTTATCAGACCTTAGACAGTGGAGTAATGGTGTTTTACACCCCAGTCAAGATTCTTTCACCTTATTTGAGGCAGTCAGTTCTGGGATGGTGGAGGAAACCAGAGTGCCAAGAGAAAACTGCAGACCTTCGGAAAGCGAACTGACAAAATTTCTCAGTCTAGTGGGATTTAAACCTAGGCAGTGAGAGGCATTGTGATCTGTAGGTGCACGCTTTAGACAACTTGGACATCGAGGCCCTATCAGACCTTAGAGGAATAAAATTAAACAATTAAGCAATTACAAGATTGATCTATAAATAAATGTATATGTAAATGTATATACATGTAATAACTGTATAAGTCCTAAATGTATATACATGTAATAACTGTATAAGTCCTAAATGTATATACATGTAATAACTGTATAAGTCCTAAATGTATATACATGTAATAACTGTATAAGTCCTAAATGTATATACATGTAATAACTGTATAAGTCCTAAATGTATACATGTAATAACTGTAGAAGTCCTAAATGTATATACATGTAATAACTGTATAAGTCCTAAATGTATATACAAGTAATAACTGTATAAGTCCTAAATGTATATACATGTAATAACTGTATAAGTCCTAAATGTATATACATGTAATAACTGTATAAGTCCTAAATGTATATACATGTCATAACTGTATAAGTCCTAAATGTATATACATGTAATAACTGTATAAGTCCTAACTAACAAATTGTCGGTACTTAAAATGTACATGTAGTACAAATTTATTCCAGGACTATTGGTACTTCATCAGAACTTAGTGGAATAAAACTAAACAATTACAAGATGGAACTATAAATAAATCTATATGTATACGTGTAATATCTGTATAGGTTCTTGCTAACAAACTGATGGTATATTATCAGACCATGGAGGAAAATTAAACAATTATAAGATTGAATTTATACATAAATCTATATACATGTTGGTATAAGTCCTTCAAACATAGTAAAAGTTGATCCCAGGATGAAACTGGTGGGAATTTATCAAAACTTCAGATAACTATAAAATTCTTTGTATGTACATGTATAATCATATGTGTATAAACAGAATACATATAATTACACATACTAAACATAAATGATGAAATGCATATATACATATATATAATAAATTATATATCATACCAGTACATGTAGGTTCTTCATGTGAACAAATAAATAATTTATTATTATAAAATAACAATTAATTTTTCATGAACTATAAACCATGTAAGAAATAAACTACTGAAACATTGTATACATAACACATTTTGTATCCATGACACATTTTGTATCTATGACACATTTTGTTTTATTTATAACTTTACCAAATTTATACTTACTTTGGTCCTTTAACATGTGTAAAAAATGTGTCAAATATATCAGATACTTCTTCTAACTGGACAATGTCAGTCTGTGGCTGAATATCTACTGTACTGGAAAAACAACCAAGTAATCGTACAGCTTCTGTTAGACTGTCATATCGTACCTAAAATTAAAATATGTTATACCTTTCTGAAACCAATTTTGTGTGTGGTAAAAAGGTACATGTAAGTGGAGTTATCTAACTTTTATTTATTTATTTATATCTATGTTTTTGTCAAGCTGCATTTAAAAAATACCCCATGATTTTTAAGTACAAAATGGATTACCTGGAAAATCTCTAAAATGGATAAACATATTTGTCAAATTAATTTATTATAAAATTTAGTTGTCCTTGTTTTTTTGGGAATAGATTGAGTTATTTTATGATTTATTCCCCATTCAGTTTTTTGACAGGATATATTAGCTGAACTATGAATCAAGAGTATCATAAGTACAACTACTAGAGTCTAATATTGAACTTCTCTAATAAAGACTGATTCCTTTTTCAACATTTGACAACAATGGTGTATATGTAAATGATTTCCAAGATACATGTGAATAAACTATTCACAATTACATGTATTTGTACATGTAGCTCTGATTAACAAGACCTCTGAAACTTGCCAAAATAAACCTGCATGATGGAATATCTTGTAACAATCTTATTGTTTGTCATTAAACGATGAAACAAAATCTGAAGAGATCATAAATGTATAACTTACCTCAGAAGCAAAGAATTTGGCATTAGCTGGTTCATATCTCATAGCAACTGTAAGTGTACTAAATACTGTTCTTAACATACTCATAATATCATGACGACTAACTGAAAAACAAAACAAATATTATTGTTAAGGGGCCTTATTATAGTCATAATATCATGAAGACTCACTGTAGCACAAAACAAATATTATTTTTAAGTGGCCTCATCATACTCATAATATCATGAAGACTCAATGTAACACAAAACAAATGTTAATTTTAAGTGGTCTCATCATACTCTACATATTTTTTGAAATAAAATATCAGATAAAGATTAATATGTCAGACCTGTCAACCCCCTGGGCAACTATTCAGTAAGATCAAGGACATTTTTCAGTAAGATTGCACTTGTTTCAGTAAGATTTTACAAAAGTCAGTTTTATCAAATAGGCATATTTTAATTAGACTGTTAAGGCTACAAAATCACCTAAATCGCACCAATTTATACCGATTCCTTTTTTTCGGAGCCGACTCTCCATAATCTGCCAGAACTGCTTTGCGTTTGCTCATTTTTGAGATGTGACAGTTACCTCGAGAAACTTTAAAATCACACAGATGCTTGATTATTACACTTCAGAATGTCTTTGAAATGCTTTACTATCAAACGCTCTTCCGACTTTGCGTAACGACAGTGATCGCTGGCTATCTTTTTAATGCTTTATTGTAATCTGCATGCCTTAAAAGTGTTTCCAGGACAGTTTTCTAAAACATGGTTTGGAAATGTAAAGACAATGAAAGAATATCCGGAAAAGATAAAAATCGGAAGAAAACATGCCGTATCCGTACAATCGTAAGAATTAAAAATTTTCGGCAATTTTCAGTAAGAACTACAGAAAAATCGTAAGGGTTAGCAGGTCTGATATGTCGATGTCACAAATCCTGTTGGTCAGGAATTTAGTTTTGATAACCACTCTTTAAAGCAATGTTAACTTACCTGATTCCCATGGCAACCTTGGTGGATCTGCTAGGCAACCCTCCATGGATACCAGTACAGACATAACATAAACAAACCCGCCCACTTTCCTGAATACAGTTCTCGTTCTGTGGCTTTCTCTGAGAACATTCAGCAAAGACTTAAAAAAAAATAGAACTGTTTACAATATCAAAACAATACAAGAAAATTTGACTTTACTTACTTATTAAACTATTTCATAGCCGAGTCTTTAAGTTATGGTATAAAAGAAAATTCTTCATTAAGTGGGGAATATATTTCTTTATATTTGTGTCTTTAATCAGTTTAAAGGTAGACTAATTGACAGTTTAAGATGTAAAAATTTCTTTCTTTATGAAGTAAAAAAATGATTAATTCAAAAATTGCTTATTTCTTAAAAATCAAAAAAAAAAAAAAAAAAAAAAAGTAGGAATCCTGTAACACTTGCACTCTTCATACATACAGATTTATCATTAACGGAAGTAGCATGTTAAAGCGACATTTTTTACCTTTAGTATATGTGTCTTGAGTTCTAAATCTTGTATAGTAGCTGTATGCATCAGTCCTAACAATGTGCCCATGTCATCATCACCACCAGGTGACAGTACTAACTGTTGTACGATATTTAATGCTCTTTGTCGACAATCGGGATATGGTACCATATTGTGAGCACACCTAGCTCCTCCACACTCTCTAAACACTCCTGGTAAAATGTTACAAACAGATCAAATTAAATACATTTTACTCTCAACTCTGATAGCTTTAAGTGTAGGGGAAATTCAATTGTCTTTTAAAAATTGTTGTTACTAGTAAATCAATTGATAATGTGGAACAGCTGTGACTAGTAAATCAAAACATTGTTGAACAGTTGTAATAAGTACATCAATTGCCACTGTGGAACAATTGTGATAAGTACATCAATTGACATTGTGGAACAGTTGTGACAAGTACATGTACATCAATTGACTTTGTGGAACAGTTGTGACAAGTACATAAATCAACAAAGTGGAACAGTTCGGACTATTAAATAAACTGACATTGTGGAACAGTTGTGACTAATGCATTAATCAAAATGGAGGAACAGTTGTGACAAGTGCATTAATCAAAATGGAGAAACGGTTGTGACAAGTGCATTAATCAAAATAAAGGAACAGTTTGACTAGTGCATTAATCAAAATGGAGGAACAGTTGTGACAAGTGCATTAATCAAAATAAAGGAACAGTTGTGACTAGTGCATTAATCAAAATAGAGGAACAGTTGTGACTAGTGCATTAATCAAAATGGAGAAACAGTTGTGACTAGTCCATTAATCAAAATGGAGGAACAGTTGTGACAAGTGCATTAATCAAAATGGAGGAACAGTTTGACTAGTGCATTTGTCAACATGGTGGTATTCATGAATATGAAAGAACTGAACATTTTTAAACATGATCTTGAGATTGGAATCTGTCTCTTATGATATACATACCAGCATTAGCATTACTGTTAGCTAGAAGTGCTGACAGAACATCCATTACTAGGAATCCTAGCTCCTGTTGTTCAGCAGGTACTTGATGATTTTCTACAAATAAAAGATCTATATATAAATACCAAATCTGATTAACTATACTATATTATCTATTAAACCACTTTTACTTAGTTATGTGTCATCAAAAAATTTTACAAATTTAACAAATAAATAATTACATATTTTAATTTTAGTTTCGTTCAAGCATCAAGGTTTGAATACAAAAAATGCTGTCGGAAATTAGAGGAAATTTAAAATACATTAAAATTTAAAAACAAGGGTGTCAAAACATATAGAGTCTGAAAACATAGGAATACAGCACTAAATTTACCCAGTATAAACTGTCTGATGTGTTCTGATCTATATTACATTTACCTGGTATAAACTGTGGTTCTGTTGTGTCTGATGTGTTGGGATATATATTACATTTACCTGGTATAAACTGTGGTTCTGTTGTGTCTGATGTGTTGGGATATATACAACATTTACCTGGTATAAACTGTGGTTCTGTTGTGTCTGATGTGTTGGGATATATATTACATTTACCTGGTATAAACTGTGGTTCTGTTGTGTTTGATGTATTGGGATATATACAACATTTACCTGGTATAAACTGTGATTCTGTTGTGTCTGATGTGTTGGGATATATACAACATTTACCTGGTATAAACTGTGGTTATGTTGTGTCTGATGTATTGGGATGTATACAACATTTACCTGGTATAAACTGTGCTTCTGTTGTGTCTGATGTGTTGGGATATATACGACATTTACCTGGTATAAACTGTGGTTCTGTTGTGTTTGATGTGTTGGGATATATACAACATTTACCTGGTATAAACTGTGGTTTTGTTGTGTCTGATGTATTGGGATGTATACAACATTTACCTGGTATAAACTGTGCTTCTGTTGTGTCTGATGTGTTGGGATATATACAACATTTACCTGGTATAAACTGTGGTTATGTTGTGTCTGATGTATTGGGATATATACGACATTAACCTGGTATAAACTGTGGTTCTGTTGTGTTTGATGTGTTGGGATATATACAACATTTACCTGGTATAAACTGTGGTTATGTTGTGTCTGATGTGTTGGGATATATACAACATTTACCTGGTATAAACTGTGGTTCTGTTGTGTCTGATGTGTTGGGATATATACAACATTTACCTGGTATAAACTGTGGTTCTGTTGTGTCTGATGTGTTGGGATATATATGACATTTACCTGGTATAAACTGTGCTTCTGTTGTGTTTGATGTGTTGGGATATATACAATATTTACCTGGTATAAACTGTGGTTCTGTTGTGTCTGATGTGTTGGGATATATATACGATATTTACCTGGTATAAACTGTGCTTCTGTTGTGTCTGATGTGTTGGGATATATACAACATTTACCTGGTATAAACTGTGCTTCTGTTGTGTCTGATGTGTTGGGATATATATACGATATTTACCTGGTATAAACTGTGCTTCTGTTGTGTCTGATGTGTTGGGATATATATACGATATTTACCTGGTATAAACTGTGCTTCTGTTGTGTCTGATGTGTTGGGATATATACAACATTTACCTGGTATAAACTGTGGTTCTGTTGTGTCTGATGTGTTGGGATATATATACGATATTTACCTGGTATAAACTGTGCTTCTGTTGTGTCTGATGTGTTGGGATATATACAACATTTACCTGGTATAAACTGTGCTTCTGTTGTGTCTGATGTGTTGGGATATATACAACATTTACCTGGTATAAACTGTGGTTCTGTTGTGTCTGATGTGTTGGGATATATACAACATTTACCTGGTATAAACTGTGCTTCTGTTGTGTTTGATGTGTTGGGATATATACAACATTTACCTGGTATAAACTGTGCTTCTGTTGTGCCTGATGTGTTGGGATATATACAATATTTACCTGGTATAAACTGTGGTTCTGTTGTGTCTGATGTGTTGGGATATATACAATATTTACCTGGTATAAACTGTGGTTCTGTTGTGTCTGATGTGTTGGGATATATATACGACATTTACCTGGTATAAACTGTGCTTCTGTTGTGTCTGATGTGTTGGGATATATACAACATTTACCTGGTATAAACTGTGGTTCTGTTGTGTCTGATGTGTTGGGATATATACAATATTTACCTGGTATAAACTGTGGTTCTGTTGTGTCTGATGTGTTGGGATATATATATGACATTTACCTGGTATAAACTGTGCTTCTGTTGTGTCTGATGTGTTGGGATATATACAACATTTACCTGGTATAAACTGTGGTTCTGTTGTGTCTGATGTGTTGGGATATATACAACATTTACCTGGTATAAACTGTGCTTCTGTTGTGCCTGATGTGTTGGGATATATACAACATTTACCTGGTATAAACTGTGGTTCTGTTGTGCCTGATGTGTTGGGATATATACAACATTTACCTGGTATAAACTGTGCTTCTGTTGTGTTTGATGTATTGGGATATATACAACACTTACCTGGTATAAACTGTGGTTTTGTTGTGTCTAATCTGTTGGGATATATAAATGACATTTACCTGGTATAAACTGTGGTTCTGTTGTGTCTGATGTGTTGGGATATATATGACATTTACCTGGTATAAACTGTGCTTCTGTTGTGTTTGATGTGTTGGGATATATATAATATTTACCTGGTATAAACTGTGGTTCTGTTGTGTCTGATGTGTTGGGATATATATACGATATTTACCTGGTATAAACTGTGCTTCTGTTGTGTCTGATGTGTTGGGATATATACAACATTTACCTGGTATAAACTGTGGTTCTGTTGTGTCTGATGTGTTGGGATATATACAACATTTACCTGGTATAAACTGTGCTTCTGTTGTGTTTGATGTGTTGGGATATATACAACATTTACCTGGTATAAACTGTGCTTCTGTTGTGCCTGATGTGTTGGGATATATACAATATTTACCTGGTATAAACTGTGGTTCTGTTGTGTCTGATGTGTTGGGATATATACAATATTTACCTGGTATAAACTGTGGTTCTGTTGTGTCTGAAGTGTTGGGATATATACAACATTTACCTGGTATAAACTGTGCGTCTGTTGTGTTTGATGTGTTGGGATATATATACGATATTTACCTGGTATAAACTGTGGTTCTGTTGTGTCTGATGTGTTGGGATATATACAACATTTACCTGGTATAAACTGTGCTTCTGTTGTGTTTGATGTGTTGGGATATATATAGGATATTTACCTGGTATAAACTGTGGTTCTGTTGTGTCTGATGTGTTGGGATATATACAACATTTACCTGGTATAAACTGTGCTTCTGTTGTGTCTGATGTGTTGGGATATATATACGATATTTACCTGGTATAAACTGTGCTTCTGTTGTGTTTGATGTATTGGGATATATACGATATTTACCTGGTATAAACTGTGCTTCTGTTGTGTTTGATGTATTGGGATATATATACGATATTTACCTGGTATAAACTGTGCTTCTGTTGTGTCTGATGTGTTGGGATATATATACGATATTTACCTGGTATAAACTGTGCTTCTGTTGTGTCTGATGTGTTGGGATATATATACGATATTTACCTGGTATAAACTGTGCTTCTGTTGTGTTTGATGTATTGGGATATATTCAACATTTAC
Source organism: Tegillarca granosa (assembly GCA_029721355.1). Lineage (NCBI taxonomy): Eukaryota > Metazoa > Mollusca > Bivalvia > Arcoida > Arcidae > Tegillarca > Tegillarca granosa. Next base: position 56,546,940 of record CM056594.1, on the reverse strand, counting down.
CTGGTAACATGTGGTTCTGTTGTGTCTGATGTGTTGGGATATATACGACATTTACCTGGTATAAACTGTGGTTTTGTTGTGTCTGATGTGTTGGGATATATACAACATTTACCTGGTATAAACTGTGCTTCTGTTGTGTTTGATGTATTGGGATATATACGACATTTACCCAGTATAAACTGTGGTTCTGTTGTGTCTGATGTGTTGGGATATATACGACATTTACCTGGTATAAACTGTGGTGATGTTGTATCTGATGTGTTTGGATATATACGACATTTACCTGGTTTAACCTGTGGTTCTGTTGTATCTGATGTGTTGGGATATATGACATTTACCTGGTATAAACTGTGGTGATGTTGTGTCTGATGTGTTGGGATATATATGACATTTACCTGGTATAAACTGTGGTGATGTTGTGTCTGATGTGTTGGGATATATATGACATTTACCTGGTATAAACTGTGGTTCTGTTGTATCTGATGTGTTGGGATATATATGACATTTACCTGGTATAAACTGTGGTGATGTTGTGTCTGATGTGTTGGGATATATATGACATTTACCTGGTATAAACTGTGGTGATGTTGTGTCTGATGTGTTGGGATATATACGACATTTACCTGGTATAAACTGTGGTGATGTTGTATCTGATGTGTTGGGATATATATGACATTTACCTGGTATAAACTGTGGTGATGTTGTGTCTGATGTGTTGGGATATATATGACATTTACCTGGTATAAACTGTGGTGATGTTGTGTCTGATGTGTTTGGATATATACGACATTTACCTGGTATAAACTGTGGTGATGTTGTATCTGATGTGTTTGGATATATACGACATTTACCTGGTTTAAACTGTGGTTCTGTTGTGTCTGATGTGTTGGGATATATACGACATTTACCTGGTAACATGTGGTTCTGTTGTGTCTGATGTGTTGGGATATATACGACATTTACCTGGTATAAACTGTGGTTCTGTTGTGTCTGATGTGTTGGGATATATACAACATTTACCTGGTATAAACTGTGCTTCTGTTGTGTCTGATGTGTTGGGATATATACAATATTTACCTGGTATAAACTGTGGTTCTGTTGTGTCTGATGTGTTGGGATATATATGACATTTACCTGGTATAAACTGTGCTTCTGTTGTGTCTGATGTGTTGGGATATATATGACATTTACCTGGTATAAACTGTGCTTCTGTTGTGTCTGATGTGTTGGGATATATACGACATTTACCTGGTATAAACTGTGGTTCTGTTGTGTCTGATGTGTTGGGATATATACGACATTTACCTGGTATAAACTGTGCTTCTGTTGTATCTGATGTGTTGGGATATATATGACATTTACCTGGTATAAACTGTGGTGATGTTGTGTCTGATGTGTTGGGATATATACAACATTTACCTGGTATAAACTGTGGTTCTGTTGTGTCTGATGTGTTGGGATATATACAACATTTACCTGGTATAAACTGTGCTTCTGTTGTGTCTGATGTGTTGGGATATATACAACATTTACCTGGTATAAACTGTGCTTCTGTTGTGTCTGATGTGTTGGGATATATACGACATTTACCTGGTATAAACTGTGGTTCTGTTGTGTCTGATGTGTTGGGATATATACAACATTTACCTGGTATAAACTGTGCTTCTGTTGTGTCTGATGTGTTGGGATATATACGACATTTACCTGGTATAAACTGTGCTTCTGTTGTATCTGATGTGTTGGGATATATATGACATTTACCTGGTATAAACTGTGGTGATGTTGTGTCTGATGTGTTGGGATATATATGACATTTACCTGGTATAAACTGTGGTGATGTTGTGTCTGATGTGTTTGGATATATACGACATTTACCTGGTATAAACTGTGCTTCTGTTGTATCTGATGTGTTGGGATATATATGACATTTACCTGGTTTAAACTGTGGTGATGTTGTGTCTGATGTGTTGGGATATATATGACATTTACCTGGTATAAACTGTGGTTCTGTTGTGTTTGATGTGTTGGGATATATATGACATTTACCTGGTATAAACTGTGGTTCTGTTGTGTTTGATGTGTTGGGATATATACAACATTTACCTGGTAACATGTGGTTCTGTTGTGTCTGATGTGTTGGGATATATACGACATTTACCTGGTATAAACTGTGCTTCTGTTGTGTCTGATGTGTTGGGATATATACAACATTTACCTGGTATAAACTGTGGTTCTGTTGTGTCTGATGTGTTGGGATATATATGACATTTACCTGGTATAAACTGTGGTTCTGTTGTGTCTGATGTGTTGGAATATATATGACATTTACCTGGTATAAACTGTGGTTCTGTTGTGTCTGATGTGTTGGGATATATACAACATTTACCTGGTATAAACTGTGCTTCTGTTGTGTCTGATGTGTAGGGATATATACGACATTTACCTGGTATAAACTGTGGTTCTGTTGTGTTTGATGTATTGGGATATATACAACATTTACCTGGTATAAACTGTGGTTCTGTTGTGTCTGATGTGTTGGGATATATACGACATTTACCTGGTATAAACTGTGGTTCTGTTGTGTCTGATGTGTTTGGATATATACGACATTTACCTGGTATAAACTGTGCTTCTGTTGTGTCTGATGTGTTGGGATATATACGACATTTACCTGGTATAAACTGTGGTTCTGTTGTGTTTGATGTATTGGGATATATACGACATTTACCTGGTATAAACTGTGGTTCTGTTGTGTTTGATGTGTTGGGATATATATTACATTTACCTGGTATAAACTGTGCTTCTGTTGTGTCTGATGTGTTGGGATATATACGACATTTACCTGGTATAAACTGTAGTTCTGTTGTGTCTGATGTGTTGGGATATATATTACATTTACCTGGTATAAACTGTGGTTCTGTTGTGTCTGATGTGTTGGGATATATACGACATTTACCTGGTATAAACTGTGGTTCTGTTGTGTCTGATGTGTTGGGATATATACGACATTTACCTGGTATAAACTGTGGTTCTGTTGTGTCTGATGTGTTGGGATATATGACATTTACCTGGTATAAACTGTGGTTCTGTTGTGTTTGATGTGTTGGGATATATACAACATTTACCCAGTATAAACTGTGGTTTTGTTGTGTCTGATGTGTTGGGATATATACAACATTTACCCAGTATAAACTGTGGTTCTGTTGTGTCTGATGTGTTGGGATATATACAACATTTACCTGGTATTAACTGTGGTTCTGTTGTGTCTGATGTGTTGGGATATATACGACATTTACCTGGTATAAACTGTGGTTCTGTTGTGTCGGATGTGTTAGGATCTTTCAATAAAGCTGCGTATCTATGTAAACATGTGACTAACACCTCTAACATTCCAACTTCTCTGTATACATCTTTATAAACTGTGTGATGTTGTAATATCTTATGTAAAGTCTTTATACAGATCATACTACAGCTGATGGAACTACAAATACACACAAATTACATTTACATCTTAGTAATATATAAACATGGAGCTGTCTAGAAATGGTGTTGATACTGCCAAGCAAAGCAAGTTGATAAGCATATTATGATATGCTTTCTAAGCAAAGCAAAGTAAGTTACAGCAATAAAAATGTCATTTCTTGATGGTTAAATAATTGTATTTACGTTTTGCAGTTTTCTAGTTTTACTTTGCTTATTAATTTTTAAAAGAAATAAAAAACGCCGCTACTTACAACAAGTATGCTCAGTCACTGGAACAGCCAAATAAATGATATCACATGTTATAGTCATAATCTAGTCATGTGATCAATGAATTTAAGGATAATGTAAATGTTATTGCTCTTTTGTGTGTTCAAATCAATGTAGATAAATGTATAGATACAAGTACATTTAATCATTTACATGAACTTTAAGTAAATATATATTACATTTGAATAATTGATTGATAAATTAGATTTTTAACTTCTGGGTGAAGCATGAATGAAAATGGAAATTCTTTCACATAACTGTAAAAGTCTGACAAATTATCAATGCTATTGATAAAAGATAAATTACAGTATGAAAGACTTAATAAAACAAATATTCAAAGATGTTTTGATACAGCAACACATAATTTTATTTTTACAAATCCCTTAGCCAAACTTATACGAGAGGGTAAATAATATTCCAATTACTTTCACTTTCTATTATATAAAGATGCTTTTATGGTTTATGAATTTATTTAAAATATAATGTGTAAGCAAGATACCTAAAGTTACAGTATAATATAAAAGGTACAATTACAGTGTTACCTCTGGGTCATGGCATCTGTAATTAAGGTACTACAGTATTAGTAAACTTCAAATTTCTTAACTTCTATACAGAAGAGTTCCTCAACCTTCAACAACTTATAAGCGTGTGTGTGTGTGTGTGTGTGTGTGTGTGTGTGTGTGTGTGTGTGTTGCTGTTGTAAAACTAAGTAATTTTCACATTTGAATAGATAACAAAGACAAAACTAATTATAAATTTATAAAAATCTATAAATCTTGTTGACAAGAAGGTTTAAGAGTACCAAGTGGCGTTAATCTACAACAAGTATTACTGTAGTATAATTATGTTGTACTTACTGTTGTGTTTTTATGAGTATACTAATACTAATAAGTTCTTTACAAGGTACAAAATTGAGATCACAGGCAATAAATTCCACTAACTCAAAAAACTTTTCCTGAAAATAAAACACAAAATAACATATCCTGAAATTAACACATGAAAATAATGTAGTTTTTAATTAGAGATAAATAAAGAAAAAATAATGAATGTTTAAATCCATTTATGTCTAAAAACAAGAAATTACAAATATCAAAAGCTGCGTACCAGAAAGATTAAATGAAGTAGCCAAAACATGGAATATATGTTGATGAGTCTGACTTATTTTCCACTCTAATTTTAATTTCATTTGCTGGACTTTTAAACAGATAAAAAAGTATGCCTTTGAAATTTTAGTCTAATTTTTTGTAAGTTAATTACTATGAAATTCATTTATGTTAATAAAGATTTCATTATAACATCTAGATGAACACCTCAAATTAATCGGGGCCTCGGTGGCCAAGTGGTCTAAAGCGCGCGCTTACAGATCACAGTGCCTCTCACTGCCTGGGTTCAAGTCCCAGTCGGGACAGATCCTAGTTTGAGAAAGTTTGTCAGTTTGCTTGCCGAAGGTCGGTGGTTTTCTCTGGGCACTCCGGTTTCCTCCACCATCCCAGAACTGACCGCCTCGAAATAAGTGAAAGATTCTTGACTGGGGCGTAAAACACCATTACTCCACTCCACTCCACCTCAAATTAATCCGTAATTGATAAGCTATCTGGTTTATACATGTACTTCTAGTTTTGGTTCTGAATATGTAAATGGAATATTTCAAAGGCAGGTTGAAATCAAAGCACCGGAGGTGCCGTACGAACAGAGAGCATGGAAACGCAAGAGGCAGTTTGAAAGTGAGTGTAGGTAGCAGTACAATCTGCCTTATCCCATTCCATTCCTATGCGATCAAGGTTGTAAAACACCATATGGAAGGGGAGTAAGAATTCATGACTGGAAAAGTGTCCATTATATTTTTTTGTATTAGTGTTGGCAAAATACCACATTCAGAAGAGTCTGTGCTAAAGCAAGGTTCTTTCACATTCCAAGCATTTCTCCAAGAAAAGACAAAAACGTTCATACGTTACATTTTTAATTAATTACACAAACAGAAAGATGTTTTTATGGTGTCATCGATCGTTATATTTCTCAATAACGACAAAACAACCGCAAATGATGGTTGCAAAAAACTGTTTATATACAAAATACACGCCACCTACCGAGGATTTACCCTAAAACTTTCCATGTAAACTTCTATAGTACATCTTGCACAATCGACAGGAACTCGTGAAATCTCTCAGCTATAGCTTTTTTCCGGTCGATTTCACAATGCTGCTCTCAAAATCGTGTATATCATTTTTACGCTACGTCGACAAAATTAAAATGTAAACATGTCTACATCAGATATGTCAAATTTTGTTGGGGCTTCGAGGAGGGGATGGGAAGGGAAACGAATGAAAACAAATACATTCCTATAAACATGACATTTGCTATCGTGCATGTAACACATGATTTCTTTACAGCACTTTCCGCAACCTATACTTTTACTTACACGCTCAAACTTCGGGTAATGTTAAAAAAATATTGCTTTATTTACTGTGGTTCACTCTTCTCGCCAAAACGCATGCTACCAAGAAATGACACGTCATATAATTCATCCAATCAAAAAAGACCGTTTAAATTATGGGATATCCGCGAAAATGTTGCGAAAATAGGTCTTTGTTTACATAAACTGTTCATGTATTCTTCCGCTGCGCCGCATTGTATCCTTTCCACCAAAAGTTTCTCCACAGAATCCATGTATAAATTTTATTTTCAATACCACATACATTCATCATTGTGCGGTTACCCTCAGCACGTACTTATCACCCGCAAACTACCGTACTATATTCCACATATATTGCGCAAGGATTTGACATAGCGGTGACATAGCCTGTCCGATTGCGACGTACATGACAATACATCACAGAGATTCATCTCTGTTCGTAAAAAAGCTGTTAAATGCAGCAAGTATTAACCAGCTTTTGAGAACATTGAAATGTGTAACTAATGTGTTTTGGATGATTTTAGATACATACCTGAACATCCACTGGTTTGAGATGAATTTTCTCGGCAAACTGTGATAATGTGTGTTGTGGTTCCAATATAAAGTAGTTAGCATTGTCTTGGTGATATATACTGTTAATAACATCTAAAATAGTACTACATAACGGACTAGTAGATCCCTGAAAAGTAAACCAATATTTGTTAGAAAAACAAGAATTCCATAGATTTATATTTCTCGCCTGGTTAGTTTTGATCAAGTGGAAAATAAATTACTTTAACATACACTTTCACATTTTGACATGTCACCGCCGTCGCTACTACCTCCGCTGCTAACACAGGAAAAGTAACACCTAAGTCTCGCCTTATGGCGATGCCAGGCTTGACAAAAAATATGTATGGGACTTCCATTTTGACTTCAAGTTTCAAGTGATATTAAGTTTCAAAATGATATGAGCATTTTTCTAAATAACATGTAAACACTTTTATAACAAACAAGTTATTAATTATTATTCAGTTAATGATAAGTTATCAAAGTTTGAATATAAATGAAAAATACATTTAAAAAATATGCAGGTTATGAAAGAACTGATATCAACATATTGTTTTATTTGTTTCAATACATTTGCTATTTTAAATCCTAACTTGTCTGTAGTACCATCAGCAGTTATTAATGGAGACAAATGACAACTGTCTGTTCTATTATAATCAGTTATACACTTACCTTTAGGAACACAGACTGAAGTACTTGGAAAGCTTGAATATTTCTAACACTAACACCTGAAAATTATATATATATTTATAGTGCTTAAGAATACAAACAAACAATCAGAGCATTTTAAATGGGTCTTAGTGTAAGAAGTATCCTAAGGCAGACATTCACGTACAGGTGGTCTGAGATTCTAGTTGGAGAAAGTTTGCCATTCAGATTGTCAAAGATCAGCAGTTTTTAAGGGTTTTCTAAGACTACTTCTGTTCCCTGAACCATCTAAGAACTGAACATCTTGATATAAGTGAAATCATTTTAAATCGGGTGATAAACACAATTACTCTACCCTACTTCACTTAGCATAATCAAAAATAACGTCAAATGATGTTACTAAACAGATGATCTGACATAATTAACATCTGATTTTATATTGTAAGGAACACTATTATATCCTGACAATGATTTAAAAGTTTCACTGGATACTTACAGACTCATCACTTGTTAACACTTTATTTATCTATATGTATCCTTTTTATTGCATTTTGTCATACATTAATAAATTTAACGGAAGTATAAGTTAGAAAACTAGATACTCTGTAAAAACTAGCTATTCTAAACCAAGTACAAAGTTTTTTCCTTAGTTTGCTTTAGAACCAGATCTTCTGCTATAACTAGATTACCTAAGTATATCATAAAAGATTTAAATGAATCTTCTGGTTATATATAGAATAAAATGGTATAACATGCAGATACATTGTACCAGTACATCTATATATAATACATAAACAAGTAAAAAAAAACAAATTACATTTTATCTTGTACCATGTACATGTATCTGTCTGTCTGTGTGTCCAACTGCAGGTTTGTCTTTCTGTGTCTGTTTGTCTGTGTGTCCAACTGTGTGTCTATTTGTCTGTCTGTGAGAGTGGAGTGTTGGTTTGTCTGAGAGTCTGTGTGTTTGAATGTCTGTATGTTATTTTTATATGGCAGTTTAACATAATAAATAAAATATAAAGCCATAGCTAGAGTGTTTATTAACACCCACCCACCACCTAAAGTAAGAGTTCATAGTATACAAGCAACTATATCTACATTGCCTTAATAATGTGTGTCATGATGTGATAAAAATAGATAAAATATTAAAACAAACAATAAATTACACTTAAGTAAGAAAACACAGAAAATAGCTCTATCTGATGTTCTATTCTGAATGTTTGATTTGAAATTTGCTGTCTCCATTGTTAAAACAATTGTGTTGATGAACGAATAATAAATGGAAATTGGTCAATTTTCAGTTTTTCTTTGAATAAAACTTATCAGTGTTAATGATCCAACAGAGTTATCTATGATCTATAATGAGTATCATATAAATTAATGGTATTTAAAATCTTATAAATCTAACAATATCAAAAATTACAGAAATACTAGTAGTTAAAGGCAAATGTATTATAGCAGCAAAATAGGAATATTCTAAAACTAAACTCTACATATATTCAGTGATTTTGATACATTTAAAAAAAAAAAAAAAAAAAAAAAAAAAAAAAAGAAAAAAAAATTCTTTAAAGCTGCATTAAGTTTTTCAATTTTCTGAATTTTTTTAGATTTTCTAAATATATATTTTTTACAAAATAGATAACTTCTAATCACGATCCATAAGATTCATTTTCTAAAATTTTATTCCAATTAGCTCTAAATGAATGGAATCCTGTAATGGGTTTGTCAGTGTTTAACAATGATAATTATTTGCTTTGAGCATGCACACGGATGTACAGAAATTCTAATGAATCAGGTGAACCTGTCAAATTGTATTAATTGTCCGTCATTAATATCCAAACATATTCGCAATTGTGTTACATATCCCTTACAAAGTCACAAATGACAAATTTAATGAAATTCTGTGTTTAATTTATCGTATTTCACCGTTTTGTAAGTTGTGTTTAAATGACCCTGTTTTTTATGACGTAACCATGTTCTAAAATTAGACTGCATCTCGCTGGGAAATTATTGTTATTTCTGTATTTATTCGAGCTTTTATCGTTGAACCAAATGTAAAATTGTTCATTAGGATCATCACTAATTAGATCAGAACTGTTTTAAATTTTTTTTAAGGAAAACTTAATGCAGCTTTAAAATTGAGTTCTAAAATAACAGTATAGCAAACAGCACATAAGCATGCTTGCAATAGCTAGGATCTTTATTAGTATATACTAACAATATCTAAGATTTTCACGGGTATGGATGACTATATGTAATATCGTAGAACATCCCTATCGTTTTAAGAATTTAATGGCCAAATTGGAATTTTTTCTTTTTTAGTTGTAATTCCAGGTAATCAAAATCACTGAATGGTTGTTATATATATAATGCACAAAATAATAATAAGAAACCAAAAGACAAATAAAGCAAAATAAAAAAACTCAACTGGAACTAGGGCTTGCATTCACTTGTACATCTGTATTGAATAAACATAGTAATTATAAAGTGAAATAGGTACTAAACTTATAACAACTGAAAAGGTAGTACTGAACTGCTAATGGAGTTCAATCACACAGATTAGATTAGAGGGGTGTGTGTGTGTGTGTGTGTGTGTGTGTGTGTGTGTGTTAAAAGAAGTTCCAATTTCCTTGTTTAAAATTTAGGGACAAATTAACACTGTGATGTCCTGCTTCAAGAGATATACAAATATATAACACACATATTGTAATAAGTTATATATCAATGAAAAAGTGTAATTTCACATCATTTATCAACGACAATGTGCTAGATGTAAAAAAATTTATACCATGGAAATATGTCAGATATGTTTAAGACATTGTTAACAAATAATTGGAAATGTGCCAGGCATCATAAATGTAATGAGTGATCTATGATACAAATGTATGAATGAACTCCCAATACTTTTAGTAATAAGATCTTACTTATACAAGTAGGTCAGTGTGAAATTTTTTGATTATTAAAAATAAAGGTTAAATTGATGTGATATAATGCTCTCTTATGTTAAAAGAAATAAAATACTCTATATAAAAGTATACAATATTCTTGGTTAATGATGATTTTTGTCATAAAAGATCTTATTACTAAAACATGTAATATTTATTTTTTATGGAAAAAAAAAAAAACCCAAACCAGAACCAAAGACAGAGAAATAAGAAATAACTTCCAGTCACCTAAATAAATCTCTACCATTTCTTATTTATGTTTTAATAGGTTGTAACAGATTTTTGTACAAATTTTAGATTCCAAGTAACAGATACTGATTTTGTACAAATTTTAGATTCCAAGTAACAGATTTTTGTACAAATTTTAGATTCCAAGTAACAGATCCTGATTTTGTACAAATTTTAGATTCCAAGTAACAGATTTTGTACAAATTTTAGATTCCAAGTAACAGATTTTGTACAAATTTTAGATTCCAAGTAACAGATTTTGTACAAATTTTAGATTCCAAGTAACAGATTTTGTACAAATTTTAGATTCCAAGTAACAGATTTTTGTACAAATTTTAGATTCCAAGTAACAGATTTTGTACAAATTTTAGATTCCAAGTAACAGATTTTGTACAAATTTTAGATTCCAAGCAACAGATTTTTGTACAAATTTTAGATTCCAAGTAACAGATTTTGTACAAATTTTAGATTCCAAGTAACAGATTTTTGTACAAATTTTAGATTCCAAGTAACAGATTTTGTACAAATTTTAGATTCCAAGTAACAGATTTTGTACAAATTTTAGATTCCAAGCAACAGATTTTTGTACAAATTTTAGATTCCAAGTAACAGATTTTGTACAAATTTTAGATTCCAAGCAACAGATTTTGTACAAATTTTAGATTCCAAGCAACAGATTTTTGTACAAATTTTAGATTTCAAGCAACAGATTTTTGTACAAATTTTAGATTCCAAGTAACAGATTTTGTACAAATTTTAGATTTCAAGCAACAGATTTTTGTACAAATTTTAGATTCCAAGTAACAGATTTTGTACAAATTTTAGATTCCAAGTAACAGATTTTTGTACAAATTTTAGATTGCAAGCAACAGATTTTTGTACAAATTTTAGATTCCAAGTAACTGATTTTGTACAAATTTTAGATTTCGAGCAACAGATTTTTGTACAAATTTTAGATTCCAAGTAACAGATTTTGTACAAATTTTAGATTCCAAGTAACAGATTTTTGTACAAATTTTAGATTCCAAGTAACAGATTTTGTACAAATTTTAGATTCCAAGTAACAGATTTTTGTACAAATTTTAGATTCCAAGTAAATGATTTTGTACAAATTTTAGATTCCAAGTAACAGATTTTGTAAAAATTTTTGATTCCAAGTAACAGATTTTTGTACAAATTTTAGATTCCAAGTAACAGATTTTTGTACAAATTTAAGATTCCAAGTAACAGATTTTGTACAAATTTTAGATTCCAAGTAACAGATTTTGTACAAATTTTAGATTCCAAGTAACAGATTTTGTACAAATTTTAGATTCCAAGTAACAGATTTTTGTACAAATTTAAGATTCCAAGTAACAGATTTTGTACAAATTTTAGATTCCAAGTAACAGATTTTGTACAAATTTTAGATTCCAAGTAACAGATTTTGTACAAATTTAAGATTCCAAGTAACAATTTTTGTACAAATTTTAGATTCCAAGTAACAGATTTTGTACAAATTTTAGATTCCAAGTAACAGATTTTGTACAAATTTTAGATTCCAAGTAACAGATTTTTGTACAAATTTTAAATTCCAAGTAACAGATTTTTGTACAAATTTTAGATTTCAAGTAACAGATTTTTGTACAAATTTTAGATTCTAAGTAACAGATTTTTGTACAAATTTTAGATTCCAAGTAACAGATTTTGTACAAATTTTAGATTCCAAGTAACAGATTTTGTACAAATTTTAGATTCCAAGTAACAGATTTTTGTACAAATTTTAGATTCTAAGTAACAGATTTTTGTACAAATTTTAGATTTCAAGTAACAGATTTTTGTACAAATTTTAGATTCCAAGTAACAGATTTTTGTACAAATTTAGATTCTAAGTAACAGATTTTTGTACAAATTTTAGATTCTAAGTAACAGATTTTTGTACAAATTTTAGATTCCAAGTAACAGATTTTGTACAAATTTTAGATTCTAAGTAACAGATTTTTGTACAAATTTTAGATTCTAAGTAACAGATTTTTGTACAAATTTTAGATTCCAAGTAACAGATTTTGTACAAATTTTAAATTTCAAGTAACAGATTTTTGTACAAATTTTAGATTTCAAGTAACAGATTTTTGTACAAATTTTAGATTCTAAGTAACAGATTTTTGTACAAATTTTAGATTCCAAGTAACAGATTTTGTACAAATTTTAGATTCCAAGTAACAGATTTTGTACAAATTTTAGATCCCAAGTAACAGATTTTGTACAAATTTTAGATTCCAAGTAACAGATTTTTGTACAAATTTTAGATTCCAAGTAACAGATTTTGTACAAATTTTAGATCCCAAGTAACAGATTTTTGTACAAATTTTAGATTCCAAGTAACAGATTTTTGTACAAATTTTAGATTCCAAGTAACAGATTTTGTACAAATTTTAGATTCCAAGTAACAGATTTTGTACAAATTTTAGATTCCAAGTAACAGATTTTGTACAAATTTTAGATTCCAAGTAACAGATTTTGTACAAATTTTAGATTTCAAGTAACAGATTTTTGTACAAATTTTAGATTCCAAGTAACAGATTTTGTACAAATTTTAGATTTCAAGTAACAGATCTTTGTACAAATTTTAGATTCCAAGTAACAGATTTTGTACAAATTTTAGATTCCAAGTAACAGATTTTGTACAAATTTTAGATTCCAAGTAACAGATTTTTGTACAAATTTTAGATTCCACGTAACAGATTTTGTACAAATTTTAGATTCCAAGCAACAGATTTTGTACAAATTTTAGATTCCAAGTAACAGATTTTTGTACAAATTTTAGATTTCAAGTAACAGATTTTGTACAAATTTTAGATTCCAAGTAACAGATTTTGTACAAATTTTAGATTCCAAGTAACAGATTTTTGTACAAATTTTAGATTCCAAGTAACAGATTTTGTACAAATTTTAGATTTCAAGTAACAGATTTTGTACAAATTTTAGATTCGAAGCAACAGATTTTTGTACAAATTTTAGATTCCAAGTAACAGATTTTGTACAAATTTTAGATTCCAAGTAACAGATTTTGTACAAATTTTAGATTCCAAGTAACAGATTTTGTACAAATTTTAGATTCCAAGTAACAGATTTTTGTACAAATTTTAGATTGCAAGCAACAGATTTTTGTACAAATTTTAGATTCCAAGTAACTGATTTTGTACAAATTTTAGATTCCAAGTAACAGATTTTTGTACAAATTTTAGATTCCAAGTAACAGATTTTGTACAAATTTTAGATTCCAAGTAACAGATTTTTGTACAAATTTTAGATTCCAAGTAACAGATTTTGTACAAATTTTAGATTCCAAGTAACAGATTTTTGTACAAATTTTAGATTCCAAGTAAATGATTTTGTACAAATTTTAGATTCCAAGTAACAGATTTTGTAAAAATTTTTGATTCCAAGTAACAGATTTTTGTACAAATTTTAGATTCCAAGTAACAGATTTTTGTACAAATTTAAGATTCCAAGTAACAGATTTTGTACAAATTTTAGATTCCAAGTAACAGATTTTGTACAAATTTTAGATTCCAAGTAACAGATTTTGTACAAATTTTAGATTCCAAGTAACAGATTTTTGTACAAATTTAAGATTCCAAGTAACAGATTTTGTACAAATTTTAGATTCCAAGTAACAGATTTTGTACAAATTTTAGATCCCAAGTAACAGATTTTGTACAAATTTAAGATTCCAAGTAACAGATTTTGTACAAATTTTAGATTCCAAGTAACAGATTTTGTACAAATTTTAGATTCCAAGTAACAGATTTTGTACAAATTTTAGATTCCAAGTAACAGATTTTTGTACAAATTTTAAATTCCAAGTAACAGATTTTTGTACAAATTTTAGATTTCAAGTAACAGATTTTTGTACAAATTTTAGATTCTAAGTAACAGATTTTTGTACAAATTTTAGATTCCAAGTAACAGATTTTGTACAAATTTTAGATTCCAAGTAACAGATTTTGTACAAATTTTAGATTCCAAGTAACAGATTTTTGTACAAATTTTAGATTCTAAGTAACAGATTTTTGTACAAATTTTAGATTTCAAGTAACAGATTTTTGTACAAATTTTAGATTCCAAGTAACAGATTTTTGTACAAATTTTAGATTCCAAGTAACAGATTTTGTACAAATTTTAGATTCCAAGTAACAGATTTTGTACAAATTTTAGATTCCAAGTAACAGATTTTTGTACAAATTTTAGATTCCACGTAACAGATTTTGTACAAATTTTAGATTCCAAGCAACAGATTTTGTACAAATTTTAGATTCCAAGTAACAGATTTTTGTACAAATTTTAGATTTCAAGTAACAGATTTTGTACAAATTTTAGATTCCAAGTAACAGATTTTGTACAAATTTTAGATTCCAAGTAACAGATTTTTGTACAAATTTTAGATTCCAAGTAACAGATTTTGTACAAATTTTAGATTTCAAGTAACAGATTTTGTACAAATTTTAGATTCCAAGCAACAGATTTTTGTACAAATTTTAGATTCCAAGTAACAGATTTTGTACAAATTTTAGATTCCAAGTAACAGATTTTGTACAAATTTTAGATTCCAAGTAACAGATTTTGTACAAATTTTAGATTCCAAGTAACAGATTTTGTACAAATTTTAGATTCCAAGTAAATGATTTTGTACAAATTTTAGATTCCAAGTAACAGATTTTGTACAAATTTTAGATTTCAAGTAACAGATTTTTGTACAAATTTTAGATTCCAAGTAACAGATTTTGTACATATTTTAGTTTCCAAGTTAACTTTGATTTTCATTTTACTTGACACAGCTTATGATTTATATATAAGTTTTATTAAATTTAAATACAATGTACAACATTTATACAATATTAGTGTTGTGGTTATTACTGTATGACTTGGTTACTACAATAACAGACATTCAATATTAATACAAGTATATATTCTCACCTTTTCCTACAGGCTGAGGAACAGTGAACCCTGGCATTTGGAACAGGGAACCAGAACTTGCTTGACTTGGTTTCAGTTCTACATATCCACATGTTGTCAGAGAACCAACTAGGAGGACTAAATTCCTCAGAGCTTGTACAGCTTCCTCACTTTCATCCTTCTCTAATCTGTTATGATAAATACAAAATAACATACATAAGGATCATAAAGACTGAGTGTGTCATGTTCTGATAAAATACTGATCAACTAGCATTATACTTCATTGTCACTTCTCAAAAAAAAAAAAAAAACAAAACAAAACAAAAAACAAAAAACAAAAAAAACAAACAAACAATCAAAAAAGCAACAAAAAAAAAAATAATAAAAAAAAAATAAATATATATTTGTCACTTCCCCCAAAATTATAGAAGTTTCAGGAACAATTAATGTGTAAATCAGGTAATTATTTAAGTGTTCAAACTTATAAATACCTTACCTCAGTAAAAATTCAGACAGGTATATATATCCCTGACATGATCTAAAGTCATCTAACAGTGTCTGAGATACTTCACTAGAATCCTTCAGGAAACAAAACACAGTCACAAACATCTCCACTAGTTCTAAGGGAGATAATTCCTGAATTCTCTGCATGTTTTCTACGCAATGTCGAACACAACCTTTTTCTGAAAACAAAGTAATACAAATTAGTTATAATCATTAAAAAAAAAATAGAATAAAAACTCATTTTATGTATTGCCATTTCACAAGTGACTGACAAACAAACTACAACATTGCTGGAATAACAGATATATAACCTGAAAAAAAAGCAGACAAACAAACTACAACATTGCTGGAATAACAGATATATAACCTGAAAAAAAAAGCCAACAAATTTCACTATATTAAAGACAAACTCATTATCAGAATGTATTTTTAGAATGTGTTTTATTTGGTAACATTATTCGTAAGTCCATTTCTGGATAATGTCATAAGGACCTCAGCAGAACATTTTTGTTTATATTTGGTAACATTATTTGTAAGTCCATTTCTGGATAATGTTATAAGGACCTCAGCAGCACTTACTGTGTTTATATTTGGTAACATTATTCGTAAGTCCATTTCTGGATAATGTCATAAAGACCTCAGCAGAACTTACCGTGTATATATCTGGAAACATTATTTGTAAGACCAAGTCTGGATAATGTCATAAGGACCTCAGCAGAACTTACCGTGTATATATCTGGTTACATTATTTGTAAGTCCATGTCTGGATAATGTCATAAGGACCTCAGCAGAACTTACCGTGTATATATCTGGTAACATTATTTGTAAGACCAAGTCTGGATAATGTCATAAGGACCTCAGCAGAACTTACCATGTATATATCTGTTAACATTATTTGTAAGACCAAGTCTGGATAATGTCATAAGGACCTCAGCAGAACTTATCGTGTATATATCTGGAAACATTATTTGTAAGTCCATGTCTGGATAATGTCATAAAGACCTCAGCAGAACTTACCGTGTATATATCTGGTAACATTATTTGTAAGTCCATGTCTGGATAATGTCATAAGGACCTCAGCAGAACTTACCGTGTATATATCTGGTAACATTATTTGTAAGTCCATGTCTGGATAATGTCATAAGGACCTCAGCAGAACTTACCGTGTATATATCCGGTAACATTATTTGTAAGTCCATGTCTGGATAATGTCACACTTATCGTGTATATACACATGTATATCTGGAAACATTATTTGTAAGACCAAGTCTGGCCAATGTCATAAGGACCTCAGCAGAACTTACTGTGCTTATATCTGGTAACATTATTCGTAAGTCCATTTCTGAATAATGTCATAAAGACCTCAGCAGAACTTACCATGTATATATCTGGTTAAATTATTTGTAAGTCCATGTCTGGATAATGTCATAAGGACCTCAGCAGAACTTACCGTATCTGGTAACATTATTTGTAAGACCAAGTCTGGATAATGTCATAAGGACCTCAGCAGAACTTACCGTGTATATATCTGGTAACATTATTTGTAAGTCCATGTCTGGATAATGTCATAAGGACCTCAGCAGAACTTACCATGTATATATCTGGTAACATTATTTGTAAGTCCAAGTCTGGATAATGTCATAAGGACCTCAGCAGAACTTACCATGTATATATCTGGTAACATTATTTGTAAGTCCATGTCTGGATAATGTCATAAGGACCTCAGCAGAACTTACCGTGTATATATCTGGTAACATTATTTGTAAGACCAAGTCTGGATAATGTCATAAGGACCTCAGCAGAACTTACCGTGTATATATCTGGTAACATTATTTGTAAGTCCATGTCTGGATAATGTCATAAGGACCTCAGCAAAACTTACCGTGTATATATCCGGTAACATTATTTGTAAGTCCATGTCTGGATAATGTCACACTTATCGTGTATATACACATGTATATCTGGAAACATTATTTGTAAGACCAAGTCTGGCTAATGTCATAAGGACCTCAGCAGAACTTACTGTGCTTATATCTGGTAACATTATTTGTAAGACCATTTCTGAATAATGTCATAAAGACCTCAGCAGAACTTACCATGTATATATCTGGTTACATTATTTGTAAGTCCATTTCTGGATAATGTCATAAGGACCTCAGCAGAACTTACCGTGTATATATCTGGAAACATTATTTGTAAGACCAAGTCTGGATAATGTCATAAGGACCTCAGCAGAACTTACTGTGTTTATATCTGGTAACATTATTTGTAAGACCATTTCTGAATAATGTCATAAAGACCTCAGCAGAACTTACCATGTATATATCTGGTAACATTTTTTGTAAGACCAAGTCTGGATAATGGCATAAGGACCTCGGCAAATCCCTCTTGTGTTTATATTTGGTAACATTATTTGTAAGTCCATGTCTGGATAATGTCATAAGGACCTCAGCAGAACTTACTGTGTTTATAACTGGTAACATTATTTGTAAGACCAAGTCTGGATAATGTCATAAGGACCTCAGCAGAACTTACTGTGTTTATAACTGGTAACATTATTTGTAAGACCAAGTCTGGATAATGTCATAAGGACCTCAGCAGAACTTACCGTGTATATATCTGGTAACATTATTTGTAAGACCAAGTCTGGATAATGTCATAAGGACCTCAGCAGAACTTACCGTGTATATATCTGGTTACATTATTTGTAAGTCCATGTCTGGATAATGTCATCAGGACCTCAGAAGAACTTACCATGTATATATCTGGTTACATTATTTGTAAGTCCATGTCTGGATAATGTCATAAGGACCTCAGCAGAACTTACCATGTATATATCTGGAAACATTATTTGTAAGACCAAGTCTGGATAATGTCATAAGGACCTCAGCAGAACTTACCATGTATATATCTGGTAACATTATTTGTAAGTCCATTTCTGGATAATGTCATAAGGACCTCAGCAGAACTTACCATGTATATATCTGGTAACATTATTTGTAAGACCAAGTCTGGATAATGTCATAAGGACCTCAGCAGAACTTACCGTGTATATATCTGGTTACATTATTTGTAAGTCCATGTCTGGATAATGTCATAAGGACCTCAGCAGAACTTACCGTGTATATATCTGGTAACATTATTTGTAAGACCAAGTCTGGATAATGTCATAAGGACCTCAGCAGAACTTACCGTGTATATATCTGGTAACATTATTTGTAAGTCCATGTCTGGATAATGTCATCAGGACCTCAGCAGCACTTTTCCTCCACATGACATTATGAGGTAAACACCAGCTTGTTATTGCACTGAAGAGTAAACTTAAATCATCTTTTCTTGCTAACTCTTCTGCAGGTGAAGTGTGATGACATAATCTTACCAGTACCTTAAATACAGACAAATTAAATACAATAACAATAAATGCAATAATTATTGTGTAATTTTTACTAGATGTCCAAGTTATTCCATGCAGTGTTATTTATTATGTGTTGATTGGTGTCGATTGTCAAGAATAATGTTCAACTAAAAAAGTGACCAATAGACCCATCTCTCATTCAGGTCTTCACAAACGATGATTTTTGGTGAAAATCACCAATTCAAACTACAAAAACCAATTGAAAAATATCCGAAAAATAGTAAGATAAAATCTGAATAAAAATTCTTTAATGCCGTCTTGTTAACAATTAAAAGTACTCAGGACAGTGTTTGATTCACTGAACTTCCCTATTCACAAGTAATTACCTAACACTTTACAATTTAATTGATTATTATTGGCTTCAACTGTTCACATCGCCTCTACTAGAATATACATTTCACAGTCATACAAGTGCCTGATTGTAGATAATAACATCCCCTGATCTCTATATAGAAGAGCTCACTAGATTGATTATGACCGTTTTTTGGGTTACCAACAACAACATGATCACGACATTACACATGGTTTTTGTATCGGAGTCATTTGTTGTTTCTGTTATTTGTCGATATATTTTAAATTAGCAGTGATGGGAGTTTTGCAAGATATTAATAAGCAGTATTTATGAACATTTAACCTAGAGTTTACCCTTTGCCGACCGCCAATTGACCTTACCGGCGTCTGTGAAACTCTGCTCTCATTACCACCATAATCCAAAGTAACCCCTCCCATTACCAGCTACCAATCCCATTACCACCATAATCCAAACACAACTCCTCCCATTACTACAATAATCAAACAGATGCCTCTCCTACCTCCAACATGATCCAACAGCAACCCTCCCCACTACATATTTCAACAGTGAGCCCTCCATCTACCAGCTCCTCATCCTAGAGGACACATTACTGCTGTCTTCCCAGCAAAGAGGTTATGAATTAAACATAAAACTTAGTCTTACGGAAATATGGAAAAAAAATGTTTTGAAAATATTCTTCTTTCTCTAAGAAACTATTGGGACAGACTAAGATAAAGGTAAAATACATAAAACCAAAAAGAAAACCTCATTATAAAATAGATTTAATCTCAAATCAAAGCATGAGGAAATATATATTTTACTTAATATAACTGTACATATACATGTATTACCTGGACAAAAACTTTTTGTAGTAAAATCCTCCTTTCTATAGGTGTAAACTCACAACCTGGTTCTAATGTATCTCCATTCTCTATCTCTCTCAGATCAAAAAACAGGTACAAACACTTCACAAGTGTAGAAGGAAGTGATGTGGCAGTCATACAGTCTATCAAGGCCTGGGTCCCTGATGACAACAAGTTCAAGGCCGACAGTAACATCCAGCCATTACTTGATTCTTCTGTTGACTCAATTTCTAAAAACTTTACTATGGCAAAACTTGCTGAATCTGGAATAAATCATTGAATTGTAATACAAATGTATTTTATTGTATAAATTGATCTATCATTTAATAAGTTAATACATTATTGATTTGATTTTTAACATGACTTTCAGAAAATCTGCATGAAATAAATGGTAAAATATGTAAAAACAAAAGTTGTGCTGGCAAAATGAGTTGCTGGTCATCAATTACATTGTACTGGGTAACCACTCATATTTCACACACTGGTAACCATCACTAATATTCTAACTCATTTTAGAAGCTCTTTATTATGGTGGTAACCTGTTATACTTTGAAAGAAGGTTCTTTTACAGTGGAGGTACATACAATACTAGAAACTATACCATAGTCCTACATTCCTGATGACATGGATTTAAGCATTGTATTAATCAAAAACAAAGGATAAGTATTTGTTAATTTATATTTTTCATCCTTTTCTCGCCAGTAACCACTAACCCTTGGATAGATAAATTCTGATGCTATACCAACAAAGCTATATGTATCTGCATGTTGCTAATGCTAGCAACACAACCAAGTTCTGTCTGTACTTTGTAAAGGTAAGCCAAAAAGTCATTTTTAACAAAGTTTTACCTGTAGATTGATTTAACGCCCTTCGTCTTATTTCAGTAACCATTAACTTTGATACATGACTACAAAACTGTAAAATATCACTAAACTTCTCTGTCATCTCACTTGATGGAACTTCTCCAAATACCTGTAAAATAAATAGATCAAATCTGTATAATGTACATCAGAAAAAAATGATAAGAAGATTTTACTGACAAAAAGAAACTTTTAAGGGATATAACATAGCTTTGATGTGTTAATTAGCAAAACTTAACTTTGATGCATCAAATGGTATGAGTCATCTCAATAACTTTGATGTGCAAATTGGTATAAGTCTATATCAGACACAAGTATGCAGGGATTTCCCAGATGCAGGATTTCTGCGTCTCTGATGCAATTTCATGATTCAGGACTCTTAAAAAATTACTCCCTGCGTTTGATAGGTCTCGTTAGCAGGTTAAGGTCCTTTTTAATAAATTGCATAATGTCCCTTCTGATTTTTAGTAAATATCCATAGCTTCCGTGTTTGTAATTTACTTTATCTTCCTCCTATCATAGAGAGCACTTCAGCGACCTGTTACCATGGCATTGATACTCTCTTGTCGTCTTGATCACTATAGCGTTTGCATTGCATTGGTTTATGATTTGATTTTCAAAGCGTACCGAGTCGATCAATATTATGTTTGAAAACGTGAATCAATATCAGACTCACAAATATTTTGAAAAGTGTTCTTTATTTATTTAATCATTGTTAAATGCATAATATACTTTGAAGCATGTATGGTCCAATCATTCCAGGTTCAATCCAGACTGGTCTGCAATACTAGTATTTGTAATAAATATTTATACAGTGGGTCCAATAATAACCCTCTGTAATAACATAGACAGAATCTGATGATAGTACATTTGTAACTTGTAAGCATAGTATTAAGTAAGGGTATAAAATAAAGGATCTTTTTTGTAAATACAGCTCTGAGCAACCAACCGATTTTGTGGGACTCTGAAAATTTAGAGCGGGACACTCATTTCAAAAGTAAGAATCCCTAGGACTCTTGACCCTTGGCATCAAAGGAAACCCCTGGTATGCTGACTCAATGTCAGACACATAATGTGTAAAAACCGAAGTAATGGAAAATAACTGAAATTAGCAATTACACAATTTGATTTGACTAAGATATACAATTTTAATAAGAAATGTGGTTGAATTTACCATAACAAGACAATGTCATGTCAAATAAAACTCAGATTTAATTGATGATATTTAACAAAATAAAAAGTAAATGCTGTATGTCATATCAGACCCATAAGTAAAACAACCTACTTTCAATACATGTATAAAAAGCAAGCATACAAACTACACTACCAAGGTTTTCTACTGATGTTAACATTCATTTTACCTTACAAAACAATGGAATCATGTTGTATAATTTATCTTCTTGTTCTTTTGGTGATGGTTTCTTGCTGGGATGACGGAATTCAGCAAACAGTTTTCTCAGATGAGTTAATCCGAGGATATTGTCCTGTGATTTCTTTGGTGGATCTGGAGCATTCTGGTAATGTCCATATAACTTCTTCATAAAACTCATCTTTATTTCTTATTTACCACAATACCTGTCAAGTTTAAAGGTTAACCTGTTTTAGTATATTGTTATTGATGTTATATCTATCTAGTTTATATCAACAAGGTTCAACTGTCTACAGCATGATGTTTCATAATGTTTGTGTGGTACAATTACTTCCATTCCATATGGAATGTTACTTCATGATTTTTGAACATTTTCTCTGTCATTCCATATAAACGTTAAGTTGTATTGCTCATTCCAAAATGATTCCAAAATCACTGAAATGTAGAGGATGTTTATTCCAAAATTTCAGTCCAGGACTGTTCATTTATAGTATATTCCTTGGACATGTATACCTACTGATAAGGATGTAGATTTCCTTTATGTTATCAACTGTTGGCACAAGTTACAAATTATTTAATAAAAAAAAAAAAATCAAATCCAAGATTCTATCTCCCTAATGAAATGAAGATAAATATCAAAAACTTATGGAAAATAATGTCATTTATATTTAACCATGAGCTCTGCTAGTGAAGCTGATTTTTGTCATAATAACCAGGAGTAGATGATATGAGCCAAAACAACTGTAAACTGTCAGAATATTTGAAGCTGTTGGTGGCTTTGACTACTTGATTCTTTATTGACAGAGTGTTCATACTGGGCTGTTTTAAATATGAATCTACAAATAGGGAACCACCATAATTAAGTGGTTTGCGTGAAAACACTTATTTACATCAAGTATGAAATTTCCTATCAAAACAAATTTGTTTCAGAATTTTCAAACCAAATAATTTCCATTTTATTGTACAAAAAAGCTATGAGGTATTGAATATGTACTATTGGTGAATAACTCTGCTTATACAAATCATGGGCAAAAATAGTGACAGAAGTACCCACAACTTTCAGTTGGCAAAGATAAACAAACTTAGCATCCAACAACACATTAACAGGATCAATGCTACATCTAACTTAGTGACTAAAGTTGATTCTAAAAGACAATACACCAAATCAAAATTAAACATAGTCAGATATACAGTTTAATTCTAAATACAGTTGGATATTTCAAGTGTAGATATCCCAGGGGAGGGATATACTGTATATCTGTGTATGTACAGTCAGGATAACTTAATACATTCAACAATGTCTCTATATTAAAACAGAGAGATTTGGAAAAAAAGCAGCTGATTCTTAAAAATATTAATACCAAAATCGTAAATTAAAAATTATTTCGATTTATTAACTATTCATTTAATCTTGTAACGGAACTGACATTGGCAAAGCCTAAACTTTCATAAAATATACAAGAAATACACGTTCATTTTGCATAAAGCCCTTCCTAACTATAATGTTGTAAAAAAAACGTAGCCTCCTGATAAACATAATTTTTATGTGAATGAAATAATTAGTCCATTGATTAATTTAGAAAATGTAGAATTTCGGCTATGTCAAGGATCTAATTAACACAGAGGCATAAAATGAAATTCATACTTAAATATCCGTTTGATTATTAAAATTTAAGGGCGTCTTATTAATAGCATATTTCACAAATTTGGATATCATTTCCAGTAATTTTCGTCTGTCGTCCCCATCACTGAAAGTTTACTTCCGTGCATCTCATTTCCGCTATAGGTGGCACTGTCATGCATCTGGATTGGCGCGAAATTTTAAAACAAAAAATGAACTCATCTACACAGACAGATGACATCTTTCTCTTTTATTATACCACTATGGTAACTTAGTTGGTAGAGTGCTCGCTTTGTATTGGGAAGTCGGGGTTCGAACCCAATCAGGTCTGACAAGACTATAATAATAATAATAATAATAATAATAATAATAATAAATCTTTATTTAAAGTCGAAAATTTAAATAACAGTAACATAAGCTCTAAGGAAAATTGGTAGTGACTGTTCTTTCGCCAAATACTAGTACTCGGCATACAGAAATGAAACGGTCACGGGGTCCGGAGGAGACTCAAAAAAAAAAAAAAAAAAAAAAAAAAAAAAACCGACGTTCGTGTCACGACAGGCCAGGCACGCTAAAGAACCCTCTCTGCACATTGCCGCCTAAAGCGCACTTCGAAATTCCAGGCTCCCCCTTCACCTTTAGCTGGTGACGCCTCGGTATTACTGCGTGAAATATTCTTGACTGGGACGTAAAACCCCATTAAATCAAATCAAATGGAATCATTATTAAATTATACTTACTTTCTCTCTCTCTCTCTTTTTTTTTTAATTTTTTTTTTATTTAATTTTTTTTTTTAATTTTTTTTTTTTTTGAATACCCTAGTAAAAATATCTTTTAAGAAAGATATGAAAACGCGTCACAGACTATCATTTTTCATTATAACTTATCATAGTTTAGTCCGAAATTGAGCCTGAACATTTGACTTCTGGAACAGTTTGGTCCTGCAATAAATAATTAAGAATTTTTTTCTAGGACAAGAAAGCTAGAAGAAAGCTCAGATGAGAAATAAACCACCCATTTTTGAAGAGAATTCATTGCAGCTCTGGCGATAAAGATTTTGATAATGTAGTTTTAATAATGCAATTGTATAGAAATATAGAAATGTTTCAGTACCTTTGGCCTTTTTCTTTCTTTTCTTTTTTTTTTTTTCTTTTTTTTTTTTGGTTACAAATGATGTGCATTCTTCAAATCATTTCATGATTTTGATGTTTCACAGTGCGTCATGCGACAACTTTCTACAAAGGTTCAGATGATTAATTTTGATGGTTGATCGTCATGCATGAACGTTTTTTCTTGCATATGTGATAGATTTATCTCACTAAATTGGTGGTACGATATTTTTCCATATCGCACCCCGCGTGCGCACGTGTAGCCTATCTCAGTCGAACAGGGACTACGTTTTTTTTTTTTAAATTGGCAAGGGTCATAATTTAGTGGAAAAATTATATGAAAAAGGCAGAAAAGACTTTTTATTATATATAATATTATTTTTACTAAATGATGTATATATATAAAGAGAAAAATCGATGTTTTGTAGGTTCATTTTCTGCTGTCAGTGAAAGTTGCGTTTCTTGTATTCATCCGCTAGCAAAATCTTGCATCATAAAAGTAGAAATTCCGGTATTTTTCGTAAATTATATCAGAGAAAAATAATCAATTATTCGTTTGAGGTCGAGAAAGGACAGAGCCTCGTTTGAGATGAAAAAATCTGACCACTCGATCGGAATTTCCCATCTCGACCTCAAACTCGTAATAGATTCTCTTTATAAAGGTTCAGTATATTTTTGTGATTGTTCACCGTGCATCGTGCACAAGGTTTGGCATAGGTTCAGATGATTAATTGTGATGGTTCCCCGTGCGTCATGTGTCAATTTTTAACGAAAGTAAAGATGACTTATTGTGATGCCTATCGTGCGTCGTGTATCATCCTTTTACATAGTTTCGGATGTTTTTGTGGTGGTTTAGTGTGTCATGCGTCAGATGATTTATTTTGATACCTCATCATGCGTCATATCTTTATAAATGTTCAGATGATTTTGTGGTGGTTCACAGCGAGTCGTCTGTCACAGTTTTACATAGGTTCAAGTGATTAAAGTGTGGTAGTTCACCATGCGTCGTTTTTTACTTCCTTACAAAGGATAAGATTTTTTTTGTTGCAGTGATTCACCGTGCTTCTACGTTTTTCACATGTTTAAGTGATCTGTTGTAATGCTTCATCGTGTGTCGTTCCTCCACGTTTTAAATAGGTTCAGATTAATTATTTGTAATGATTTATCGTATCTCGGGTGTTACACGTTAACGCTTTATATGAAATATAAACCATTGTAATAATTTTTATGTTAAATCACCCGACATCTATTTCTACGTCTTAAATTTCAACAGAACCAATACATAAACCAGCAATTGCTATTTATAGATTTTTGATTTTTATAATAATGTCATATACCACTTTTTGAATTTAATCATAAAAATAAATTCAAAAAGTGGTATATGACAGTCACAATTTTTAGATTTGTCAACAAAGGACCTCCAATATCAAATTCATTTCAATTGGCTTAGATACTTTCAAAACAAAAACTTCAAAGATTAAAGCTAAAATACACCTTATTTACAGTGCATAAATATTGTTCAAACAAAGAATTGTACAGAAAACTCCGTTATATATGTTAAAATCACAGACAATTATTTTCTTTATGGAGGAATTTCCGCACCGTAATTTGTTTAAATTGGTCAATAGCGGTTTCAGAGGAGAAAACTAATGTTTACGGACACACCCACCCTTTACCATGCTATAAGCTTACATGGCTTTTCGGGTGTACTAAAAAGCCATCAGGGTAAATTGATGAAACCTGGTAATGCACAATTGAAGTCTTTTTGATTTCCAATAAAGAGGAACCAGTGTAAATCTTCATCTTTCTTTACTTAAAGACTTTGTTATAATTTATCAAAAAATCTTCTTTGTTGAAATAGCAATATAGAACTGGAGATGTTTTCAGATGCAGAATCTTCAATTAGGAAAACTGTATAGGATTACCTTACAAATGATTAAACTAGAGGGATGCACGTTTCAAAACACGAGACCTTTAATTGAAAATGTTAGGAATAAGTCTAACTGCGCTGAATAATTCTGAAAAATATCAAGTTTTATCAAATTGTCACCAAAATTTCAGCCATCATGCCCATACATAATATTACACTGAAAAATTTTTAAATACCATATTGCATCAAATAGTCTCCAAGATTCAGTGCTCAAAAACTGTAGAAAACATCCAGAAAATCACATACCCCTGTCTAGCCTCAAAACCAATAAACAAAAAGTCCAAGTATTTCTTATTTTAAGAATATTTCACAAAAATCAAAAATTCTTTTGTACTGTTACCCCCATAATTTGTTCAATTATCCTGCAAAACAAATTATGAACCTCTAAAACTTAAAGACAGTAAGACAAACCATTTACACTTATCAAGATCTAGGGATAGATGGAGTTAAGTTCATTATTTGCCCCTCTCAAGATTACTAGTGGAGTATTTAAAACCTGAATGATTCTCCGACGATTAAAAACTGAGTCCGTCAGAACTAATATAGACATTTTAGATGGAAACTATTCAACAGTCTCTATGATTAATAAATGTTCTCGGGTGAAGTCTAAAAACAACTAGTAACAGCGACCCAGAAACTAAGCAGGTCCTGGATAAAATCACACTGATTATAGAAACAAGCTAAGCATCAGACAATAATAGGTGTATTTCAATTATCAGTAGTCATCCAAAAATATTCACGACTCGGCTAAACTTAGTCTAGTTATTTAGAGGTAATATCAGGTAGACAAAATGTATTTAAAACGGTTTGGTGAGGCGAGATGCAATCTCTACTTTACACAATGTTATAAATAAAAGAAAAAAAAATGATCATGTTAATTATATGAAGCTTTAAAAGAGCATATTGCATTTTTGTATTTTTGGAAAAGTCTAAATGTTATTAAGAATATATGTGAAGAGTTAAAAGCATGTGTAAGATGTGCAACATTCCTTGGTGATCGTTTCACCGTGTCTGCTTTCCTCCTCTTTTTCTCCAGGGTAGAGTCCCAATTTCTGTTTATGACTATGGTAAACATAATGATGTAATAAGGACAGCTACAACTTCAGTTATTATTGTACGCTGACGACATCGTAATTTCTTTCAATTTAATTTATTATTTAACTATATGGATAGTTTTTGAGATGTTGTATCTCTTACAGCTAATATTTTTAAAACAATTTTATTTTTTCGGAAAATTGAGAATAATGGTGTCATCACATTTAAGAAACAGAAACGATTTTATTTACAAAAGTAAGTTGTGTCACGGCTAATTGGTGAAACTGAGTTGTCTCTCTTTGATTGTTGTATATTATTACTTTGACTACAGTTTAACCTCTAATACCACCTCCGTGGTACAGAATGTTATAAAGAATTTTGAATTAAGATGTACCTATGTCATACACTGCGTTACTGATCGAAGGTACCACCTTACAAAGTGAATTTTAACTAGCATAATCATATAAGTATATACTTCTGGAATCACGAGACTTTAACGAAGATGTAGATGTAGCACCCTAGTTATTCTACTGAAGAAACCATAACTCTGCTTTGCTGGACCAGTAAGCTATTAATCTTGAACGTACTCCAATGTATAGATATCTCTCAAGATATTTTACATACTGTCTCTTTAAAACAGATTATGAATTTATTTTCTTTGGGAAATGTGGAAAGTCTTATAAGCTCTGGAGAACACCCACGAGCCCATCGACCTCTGAAGTTTTCCGCTTTTCGTCAACTTCTAAGTCGACCAGTTTATGTTAGTCTTGATGCTTTTGAATAGTTATCGGTGGTACGGATTGACATATTATATATTCCAAGACTTTCATTTAAGGACAACTGTCATATCAGCCTCATGAGTCACAGTTTAAGACTGGCTATGCAGATCTTCTTGTTACTGTACCGCCTGGATTCGATTCCCTGGCGCGAGAAAAATAGTCAAGAG
The DNA here is from genome assembly GCA_029721355.1 of Tegillarca granosa. Classification (NCBI taxonomy): domain Eukaryota; kingdom Metazoa; phylum Mollusca; class Bivalvia; order Arcoida; family Arcidae; genus Tegillarca; species Tegillarca granosa. The sequence goes on along the minus strand of CM056594.1, from coordinate 56,517,522 downwards.
GTAGCTTTCTTCGGTTTTCGCCACTATCCCAAAACTAAGCGACTCGAAAGAACTGAAATAATCTTGACTGACTCCACCCCTTTTCTTGTTTTATTGAACATCATTCTGTTGTTCCGAGTTCGTCATGTATAGTTGTGAATCAGACCACTGGTTATTAGATAGCTATTTTATAATGTAACCGTTGTTACATAACTTGATACATGGAGTTAAAATCTTCACATATTAAAAGTTGTAAGGCGTTCAGTTCTTTTATGTTCAACTGTTTATGCATGTCGTATCCTAAGCTATTGAATGTTCGTATGCGTATAGTTCTGTTGTAGCTTTCCTGGTGGTCAATAACACAGTGTAACTGGTATATCAATCAGACATATCCTACAGTACAGATTGTCCCCTTGCTCATATTTTTGCTTTCTCCACTTCAAGGTACCTATGATATGAAGTAGCAAAAATCATAACCATGCAGTTTATTTAATTTTTTTGGATTATTGTGGCTATCGCAAGATGCATGTAATTCAGTCCCGATTGCTTTTAATGCTTATTTCAAAATTTCGCTTACCTTATTATTGCCAAGCATATTTTATTCAACTACAACCAATATAATTGATAAATAGTTTTCTATTCAAGATAAACATAATTTTTCTTCTTTGTCTTTCAGTATTTCAGAAAAAACGATCGAACACATAAGTATTCTTGATCTTCAGCAAGACATGTTTTCTATTTTTACACTTTACCAAAACAGTACTTGGAAAACCACATACTTATATATACGAGATTGATATGGACAACACTTGTTTAGCATTGGTTCTACAATCGATTTATATAAACAATAACCTTTTACGGAACAAACATGTCCTTTCATTACTTATAATATTTATACCGATTTCTTTAGTGTTTCTTGTTTAGATTATTCCATATATTTAACAACTGAACTGTTTTAAAATGATGTTCATTGTCAGTATGAAGGCAACAACTTTGCAAGCAAACGGAATAACGCGCGTTATGATTTTCAATGGCCAAGCATGTGGGTTTCGAATATGCGGCGGGATATGTGAGCGTAGACAGGGATTTACCGAGAGATATTTTCTGGAATGTCGACATTGTTAGGTTGAGACTCGGTGTCGTTCAAATGTAGACAGCAAAGCAGTGATAAGTATACTTATTCTCTACGCCTTTGTACAAATATCTCTCAAAGTTTAGAAAATGATCGTTTTAAGTTTAGCAAGGAGTTTTGTAGTAATTAAACCATGTATTATGGTTTTGAGGTGTTCCTATTGTATCCCTAGTAAACTGATTAAAAGCATGTAGCTGATTTTTCAGTTTCTCCGATCAACAAACACAGCATGTGAAACAGACAATTTAATGTAACTTACATTCGTGAATCTAATTCGAAGTGAAATTTACATCACTTGAAATTTACATCCCGCGAGACACAAAATTAATTGACAAGTTGTACGATTACACATTGTCTCAAAATAATAGGGGATGTAGCAGCTTTGCCGAGGTAGAAAGAAATTTTTATAAGATCCGATTGTTCAAGAATTGTTTTGTGGTTTGATGGTTTTGACAGACCAGTTCTTCTGTTCTTTCAAAGACACCATTTTTTAAACTCCGTCTCTCACAATGTCAATATTACGGTGAATATCAGCCAGGTGCCTATATGTTATTAAAATTTTATTTGATTAATTTCCTTGATTTATTTTGTGCATTTTAACCATTGAACCGTTCTTATAAATTTCGTAAAAATGTGTTTTTCAAGCTTGTCTCGAATATAAACAAAAGTGACGTGATAGCCATGTTTGTTTACCTATGGTAATGTAGTTCCGGATTGTGTATTGTATTTTTATGTATTCAAACACGGGAGTGACAAGGTTTTTGTCGTTCATTGTCAATAATAAATGCAACGATTCTCAAGCTTGCAGCATTGAAAACCCTCATTTCATAAATGTGCATTTTAGTCTGCAAAGACTAAAACGTGAAAGTATTTAACTTTACAACATTCTCAAGTATATAAACCACTGCAGTAGCTCAGTTGGTAAAGTGCTCGCTCTGTAAGTGGGAGGTCGTGGGTTCGAACCCCGACCGGGTCTGACCCAAAACTTGAAAGTGGGTAGTGACTGTTCTTTCGCCAAGCACTCGGCATTACGAAATGAAAGTCGCGGTTCTTTCGGATTGGAACTTAAAATAAACGAGGTACAGTGTCACGATAAAGAACTTTGCTGAATAATGCCATCAGCCTAACGAACAGGCAAAATTTCTGCACCTTCCCTACAGCTGGCGACGTCTCGATATAAGTGATATATTCTTGACTGGGACTTTAAACACCATTACTCAACCCATCTTCTCAAGTATTTAAATTATTATATTGTTGTAATACTGTTTAACGTACTCATCAATTTTAACGGACCCCAGTGGCGAATGAAAGATCTAGCAACTTTTTTTCAAAACAGGTACGTCATAACATTTTCTAAATCATCCAATAACCAACATCTTTTAAATACTTCCGAGAAGAAGATGTACTTGGTTTTAGTCAAGTTTAAGGCCCAAGTATCAAAAGTGTTAACAAATTCCTATTGAAAGTCATTGATCAAAAGTGTTAACAAATTCCTATTGAAAGTCATTGATATCACAACTAAACCTATCATTTCTAATAAAGTGGTTTACCTGATTGTAAACACACACGGTTGGCAACAGAAAAGTAATCAATTACAGGGACATTTCATAAATGCAAGGCAAATAATTTATAACAATCCAAGTAGTTTCCCTTTTGTTTTGTAGCATCTACAATGTTATGCTTTTATTTAATCCCATATGTCCAGGTCATTAATAGCAACAGCACAGTCTAATCCTGTTATTGCTGCAATGATGCAAAAACAATATAAATGACATGCTATAATAAAACGTGCAAAACTTCATGAAGCTCATCATGCATGCTTTTTTATCACAAAGAATATCTGGTGATAATGTAAACAAGTCAAGAAAAGGTTGAATCACAGACTGATTGACTGACAGTATATCTGCACAACAGACCAGGCCAAGAATTATGGTAATAGGACATGCGTTCAGTGAACATTACATCTGTGAATACTTCATACACAAAACAAAGGATATACAGGAAAGAATAGTTGGTGATACAAGGCAAACTAATCAGGATATGTGGAGAAGTTATTAGTGAAACAACTGATTCATCACTTAAAACTTATTTTATGACAATTGTGGTGAACACCAGATTTGATCAAGACTTCACAAACTTCTTTTACCCAAAACCCTTTTGCAAGAAAAATTAATGGATTCTAATTTTGATGTAGCCAATCTTTTTGCGAACTATTTGCTTTTCTCTAGTACATGTATATTGATATCTAAGTATGTAAAAGAAAAGTTGTCTGACAGCTGATGAAAACCTATACTATATATTGTAAAAGCTACAGTTAACAACAATGTATAAAACATGATGTCTTAGAGAAAAGATCAAACATAAAACAAACATGGATAAAATCAATACATAAATATCCATTTCAAAAGCATATTCCTGAAAAATGTAAACAAGCCAGATTAACCTCAATCCAAATGGAAGATAAACTAACAGTTATCCTCTCATACAGCCTAAAAATTGTGACCAGTTAAGTTTTGGTGTAAATTGTATTTAATAACCTAACACTGCAAATATGTAAAGAGTTGACCCTGGTATCGACCAGCTTGTTAAAGAAAGTTATATAAGCTTACTGAGACAGACTATATTCAAGATGTTTTTTTTTCTTCTTTAATTTAACATGTAAAGACATATTAATACATGCGAGGTCAACAAGACAAACCATACAAAAAATTAAACCAAATCACCACAACTATACAAAACATTAACTGATAATAAATAAAAGCAAATGAAGAAAATATATTATAATAGGTAATTTACAAATAGCAAACCCTATATCAGCTGTAGCTGCTGCTGCCTTAGGACAATCACCGTGACAATATTAATGTCACATGTCATCATGGAATTTCCAAAATAATAATAATACAATTAATAACACTGTAATTATTATTTATTAAGTATAAAAAAAGATCTTGGTGGTAGAGAAAATGGTGTGAAGAACAATTAGATCATGTAGACGACTCAAGCAATATACATCCATTGGAAACAACATCTATAACTGCCAAAAATGAACTGTCATCCATTATCATCAGACATGTAGGTAGTTTGTAATTTTACATGTCATGCTTCTTCAGAAATATACAAAGCTAATATTGGAAAAATGACACCTAGTAAAATATTTGCTTTAACAATCAGAATGAGGTTCTATTAAACATTAGCTAAAGAGATAGTATCTACTATGAAGGATGGAGGATGACAACAACTGACATTTCAATGATATTAACTTGTGCATAAGTTAAAAATTGAAAAAAAGATATACCTTAAAAAAGTTTGACATTTTTAACAAATATGTCAAAATTTGAACAACAAGTCTGTAAGTTATAATCAATGGATTTCTAAAGACAAGTGAAATATTATTCTTTGTCAGCTGCAAGTTCATTTTTTCATCATCATTTTTTTTAAAAAATTTTTTGGAATGCAAACAGGTTCTACTACATTCATCATTAATAATAAACACAGCAGACAGACTGGCAGGTAATATGAGAGAAGAAAATAATTTATAAATCTTAAATATACAGAATGTTCATTAATAGCAAAGTTAAAAAAAACTCTCTTCAGTTATCTGAGCATATTATAATTTACAAATCTTATAATAAACTTTATAATAATTTAACATAATGCTTTCAAATAATAAATAGATTTGTTTAATATTATTAATCTTTTGCACAATAAGTCGTACATGTATATGACTCATCATTGAGTAGTGTTAATCTTCTTCATTCAACAAACACTATTATGCATTAAAAATCTTCCCTACTATAATAACAACACCAATCAACTGGCACAACCAATTCACACCGATATCATCAAATGAAGAAGAAATTATTTAATACCACATTATTTACTTTTGGATATAGATATTACATCATTTGAATCTGTAGCTCAATTGAATAAAAGCCAAACTGTAGTTTTCCCCCTCGACTAATCTAAAGTGTTGGTTTTGTCTGTTAGCAGATACTTTGACAAGAAAAATAAACAAGTGTACACTGGTTATTTTAGAAGACGACAAGACATCCATACCTTCATACATCATTCTCTCTTACAATCAAATAACACTTAAAATTATACATAATTATGAAAGAGTTAGGGAAAAATAACAATAAATATAAATATTTGTTCACAAAACAGATCTACAATATCTCTAAATGAACACTTTTGTTTCTAACAAGAAAAATGTTTATATTAATAAAAGGCTTAATAATGTTTCGTTTGGTAGAATAATAAAATATACTATTAAATGAAAAATGAACTTTGTTACAAATTTTATATCTAATAAAAAGATATTTGATCAATAAAAATTGTTCTATCTGAACGATGGATTTATCTCCCTTTAAATTCTTCAATACTTAGAAGTTTGATAAAATTACTGAACAAATTAGTTAAAACAGCTATTCCATGTTTATATACTGGATATTTTTGTTGCAAAGATTTGAGTCTGTCTAAAGATATTGGAAAAAACACTTGCATTACAATAATCATCTTCAACTTTTATTAATTTGAAAGTAAATTGAGATGAAGGGACCATTTTCTTTTGTTTTCATTATTTTGTTTACAAAATGGAATAAAGAGAACATTTTCAAAAAAAAAAAAAACAACAAAAAAACAAAACAAAACAAAAACAACCCACCAAATTACTAAATGATGGCATCTTACCCTAATAAACATGACATTTAGTTACCTATTTTTTTTTGTTTTGAAATAATAACAATGTTATAAACTGTTGTTTCCACATTGGGATATATTCTAGCAGTTATTGTACAATAAGATTATTGTTTGACGGAATGTGATAATATCCCCACAATATACATGTACCAACATGTCAGTTCCTCCTCAACATCATTCAGATATCACTTAAAATTTTTTTTTTACATATAATTCACAGAGACCACAAAAATCACAATGTTATCATCTTACTGAAATGTCCTAAATACAAACATCTCAAAGGATTTCTTGAAAACAAACTAAAAAGAAACTCAAGTTTGTAACTGAATTCAGCTTCAGTTTCCTGAACAATTCATTACTAAAAGTAAAAAAGCCATCAATAGGCTTGAATATTTATACCACTATTTAGCATTCCTTGATAAATACTTATCATTATTTTTACATAACTACACTTTGAAAAGCTTTCAACATCTAATCAAAATTCTAAAGAAAATATACTTAAGTTTCAAACTAGAAATCAATACACCTGCAAACAAAGAACAGATTTTATATTTATAATGACACAATAGTTATCATTTTTAATTGAAAAGTACCTGTGGAGACCAATCTTTCCTAGTTTTCACAAATGTTCAAATTAGGTCTTTTCCTAATCATGATGGCCATTTCCAATTAAAACAATTTTTTATTTTAAACAAGAGGCCATGGGCCTTAACGCTCACCTGAAGATATGTCCAATATTGTTTGCAAAGTGCAATAGACAATATATTATGTACAGAAACTTTAAATGTTTTCTCAAGTTAAGAACTCTTACAAAACTTAATCAGAAATATACTTTCACATTTCATTCATAAGTAGCTTATATAATATTGAACATATAACCTTGAACCATTTATCAAAATGATCGTTGTCGTAATACCTACAATATTCTAATATACATGCCTATACAGAAAGTTATTATTTTTTAAGATAATTAGTAATTTAAGTCTTCTTTTGCAGCTGTGACCTTGACTTTTCAACAAATGACCTTGAACCATATATCAAAATGATCATTGTTGCAATACCTTCAATATTCTAATATACATGCCTATACAAACAAGAGGCCCATGGGCCTTAACGCTCACCTGAAGATATGTCCAATATTGTTTGCAAAGTGCAATAGACAATATATTAAGTACAGAAACTTTAAAAGATAATTAATAATTTTAGTATTCCTATGTTGATATGACCTTTAGCTTTAAACATATAACCTTAAACCATATATCAAAATGATCGTTGTCGCAATACCTACAATATTCTAATAAACATGCTTATACAAAAAGTTAATAGTTTTCAAGATAATTAGCAATTTAAGTCTTATTTTGCAGCTGTGACCTTGAACTTTCAACATATGACTATGAACCATATATCTAAATGATCGTTGTCACAATACCTACAATACTCTAATAAACATGCCTATACGAAAAGTTAATAGTTTTCAAGATAATTAGCAATTTAAGTCTTATTTTGCAGCTGTGATCTTGAACTTTCAACATATGACCTTGAACCATATATCAAAATGATCTTTGTCGCAATACCTACAATATTCTAATATACATGCCTATACAAAAAGTTAATAGTTTTCAATTTCCCCACTCAGTGCCTTTTAATTTCCCCATTTTGAGCCCCATGGCTTCCATTTGTGGAAATCTGAAAATAGATGACCTTAGGATGTTAAAAATGAAATAACTAAGGTAGATCTCTTGTAGATTCAGAGGAGAAGATTTTTAAAGTTTTTCACTCTTTCCCCCCTTATGGGGTCCCAAGGGGACATAACTCCTTCATTTGTGCAAATCTGAAAGGGCTTCATCCAGGCATGATGGTTACCAAGTTTCATTAAATTTGGCCAAGTGGTTTTGGAGGAGAAGATTCAAATGTAAAAAGTTAACGCACGACGGATGACGGACGGTAAACCATCGCAAAAGCTCATCTGAGCTTTCAGCTCAGGTGAGCTAAAAAAGAGCCTTATAGGACAGGTGATGGTAAGGACAAAAATGTCTCATCTGTCTCAAATCACCAACACCTTTAATGTCGTATCTCAGGAAATGCTCAAAGTATTAATATTTTTTCCTACAAAAAGAAATACTTTATTATTCCTTTAAATATCTTATTTCTAGTTATCTAAAGCTAAAATCAAATGCATGTAATGACTTTTAATGCTTTTATTTTTAAAGATTCAAACATATCTTTATTTAATCACTTTTTTGGGTCTATTGTTGTTTTATAACTAAAAATTTGAATTATCTCTCTTTAAATTCTGAGTGTTCTTATTTATGAAATCTAAGTGCTTCTTAACACAATTTTGAAAAATTATCATCATCAAATTTTATAAACGAATCACGACAGATTTTCAAAATTCTTATCAAACAAAGTGCAACTTGATTGTTTGGTACTCAGACACTTACTTTTCCATTAGAAATAAACATTTAATACTAATTTTTAATATGTAAAAATTTAATGAACAATGCCAGCTATGATGTCTACATGCAATTAAGATTGTACTCAGTAAGAATAAAAAGACAAAGGAAAAATCAAGAACACTAAACAGATGCATACAAAGTTGAATTATCATTATCACACACATACATACTATACACAGAATCTCGGTCAGGGATCAACATGAGAAAAAATCAACAAAAACATTTTAACAATCCAGACGAAGCAGTTTTATCCTCCTGCATCACAATGGGAGGTTTTAATGACATATAATAATAATTATAATAAATACCTGAAAAAAAAAGAGAAACAGCATCATCATTGTCATATCATATAGCATATATCCATTCTTTTTGGATCAATTTACCACATCTTCCGACGTATTGCAGCATAATAAGCTGTCCACATTTATTAAACATCTTATCTTCTTTTTTGTTGTTTTAAATCTAACTGGCATAGGACTTAAGGAACTGATAAATAAATAAATCATGTATTTCCTTCCACCATTGCCATCATTAAGTTCACTCCTAATGCACATTCATGAAGTTAGGATTACTTCAGGATAGCTGTCCTCCTTGCCCTCATAAAATATACCATTCATTCTTTTATATAATCCTTTACCTACCTCTAGACTAATAACTGATCTTCTTCTGTGTTTGACTAGCAATCATTTCACATAATATATATCACATCCTGACAACAGATTGACTGAATGTGGTAATGCAAAAATAAACAGTTCCGCAATTCATAAGATCTCAAAATGTGTAAAGAACTTTTAATAGACAACTCTCAAGTAAGCGGTCAATATTTGTAATTCAGGTTTTAGGCAGAACAAACGTTAGACAACAAAACACAATAAGATTACATCTTACTGATCATTTGTTAATATGTCATAACTCTGTCCTTCTGCCATAACCACCACTGGAAGTGGATATTAACTTGATACATGCCCTGACAGAAAGCTGGCCCAACCTTTTTCAAAGTTAGAGAGAGGAGGAGCACAAAACACTCCTGGTGACTAGATCTGGAGAAAAAAAAAACAAAAACTTTATGCTTATGTGAGCAAAATGCATATTTCATGCATCGAATGATTATGTAAAATTCAGCAGAATAATCTCTCATTGAAAAGTATCAAACAAGATAAGATGCATCTTGTCCATTCACTATGGTGTTTTGAGATCAAAATGTACAATGGATTGATTTTCTTCTTCAATGTCTGTAGTACACTGAATGATCAAACATATTAGGCCAGCTATTTGTCAGATTAATACAGGATAGCTCCCATTAAGCAATATGTATCAAGTATAGAGACCAGCTCATTATCCACTCAAACCATATTACTTTATAAAATAGAAATAACCTTGTCTTAACTATGAGCATTATTTAATGCATCTTTGCGTGGGGGCATTCTTTCATTCATCTTATCTAAACATTTAGCTTCTTCAAATCCACTTATCTTGTGTGTTGGTGAAAATCCACTAAGAGCTGAAATGGAAATAAAAATTTTTAAATGATGTACACAAATACCTTTAAGTGCAAAGATAGCAATATATTTCCATATCAGTTACAGTGTATCTGACAACTACACTTATTTAAATCATTAATAAGAATTTTAAATTAAGTTCTTCCATTTTATATAAACAGAATACTGTAAACATAAATAATTTAGAGGTTAACCTCATTTTTGCACTTTCAGGCTATAACTATTGAGCTACATGTAATTAATGATCATCAAATTTTTCAGCATTGATACATATTCATGAACATGTATGCAAATCAGATTTTTGACATATAAAAAAGGCAAATTAAGAATTTGCTATGAAATGTGCAATAAGGTTAACTTGATTTCTTAAAATTTGGCTTTCTTCAGTTAATCGATGTGATTGTTTCATAAACAACTTTTTAAAGAAAGTGATGTTTTAAAATATTTAAATATTTGACTAGTTTTTTTTTGTTTTGTTTTTTTTTTGTTTTTGTTTTTGTTTTTTTTTTTTTTACTGAATATAAACAAAAGTATCATTTTTAAGTGAATCATTGACATCAAGATGTACACACTACCAGTAGGATAGAAATCCTGGTCTCTAAAATTAATCCTAGATTATTGACAACCATCAGATTTATTTGTGTCTAACAGTGTTCTTTGTTCCACTGACACATGATTTGTCCAGTTCAATTTTTATTGCAAAATTGAAAATGTTCAAAATCCAAAATTGTCAACATGGCGATTTTTCATTTAGTTAAAAATTTCTTTGTTGGACATGTTCAGCAAATATGACTGTTCTGAACTCCCAGTTTAAGTAGCAGTGAGTGTGTTAATTTATGAATTGCATGAATTGGCTTTACCTTTAGCACTTCACGGCAATTTTATAGTACTAAATAAGCATGTTTACAGTATACATGAAAAGTAAACAGAGTGAAATAAAATCAAATTATTTATATTTATACTATATCTATACTGTTTTTGAAAGGTAAGATATTACAGGCATCTACAGAAAGAATATGGTTGTAAAATTTTAAGACAAAAGAAAATAAAAAAGATTACTATATATTCAATTATCACACATTTATTTTTCCTTTGTTATTGCACAAATATACAACTATTATAAAACATACCACTTGTCAGTGTTTCCTTCCCTCCAGACAATGCTCCCAAAGGAAGTAATCCATTTGGAGTAAGTCCTTTAAGTTGTAATACACTTTCACTTTCCTCTCTGTTAAAAGTAAATGGTAGAAAAATCAATGTGATGTTGACAATTTGTAACTAAAAATAAATGTTTCACATGCACAATTACTGACAAGTCAATATATAATTGGTAAATACTCAAGTCAGGTGTTGTTACTCTGTACAGTAATCGCTTCCCTCAAAAATATAAGTACACCTAGGATCTGTATAGATATAATTCTCAACTCTAATGTATTTACTTTTAATTTTATTCTGAACTCTAATGTATTTACTTTTAATTTTAATTTTGTCTAATTTTTTATACATGCAATTGCAAGTTGAAACAAGAGGCCATAAACAGCTAACCTAAATTTTAATTTTTGATAAAATTCTCTTAACTTGTATAATCAGCCAGAAATATTAAGGCATCATGGGGGTAGCTCCACGAGTCTTACTGGGACAGCAGTTAATTGTACACTGAACAAACACCATACCTGTAATGTCATTTAGATAAAGATAGCCAACATCTAAAAGACATATAGGTCAATTGTATACTTACATACATGTTACATATCCTCTGTTAATGAGTAAATTGATTAAATATTGTACGATTCATACACATTTATACAAAAATACAATAAAATTTATGCATCCAATAGTTAGATACAACAAATCAGGCAACTGTATAAATTAACTTATTGTAAAAGTTCACTATATCACAAAACATTACATTTAAGGTGTAGTGGACTGGACTGGAATAATGGTGTTTTACAGCCCAGTCAAAGATTCTTTAACTTGTATAAAGACAATCAGTTAATGGTGGAGAAAAAGGAAGAACCCAGAGACAACCACACTTCAAGCAAGCTGACAAACTTTCTTACACTAAAATTTGGACAAGTAGGATTTGATCCTGTAAAAAGAGCTGTGATCCATAAGTCAGCAATGTAGACCACTAGGCCATGGAGGCCTTACATTTACAGTGAATGAAACAGGATTATTTCACTTGTACAAAATCAAAAAAAAGTTTTACTTTTTGTATATATTACAAATTCAACATAAACAACATGATATGTATTTGTAAATAATCAAAATTATTATCAAACATTTGAGTGTTGGTACATAAAAAAGAGAGCAATAAAGATTAAAATAGTTAACCCAATAAATTTTAAAACAAGAGGCCCATGGGCCTTAATGCTCACCTGAAAATTTGTCCAATATTGTTTGCAAAGTGCAATAGACAATATATTACATACAGAAACTTTAAAAGTTTCTCAAGTTAAGAACTCCCACAAAACTTAATCAGAAATATATCCACTCACACTTCATTCATAAGTAGCTTATATAATATGCATTAAGTGACTGAAGTGCAATGAATAATTTCCAAATCATTAATCAATTTCAGTATACTAATGCAGCTATGTCCTTGACCTTTCAACATATATGACCTTGAACCATATATGATTGTCATGTCAATACCTCTAATATTCTAATATACATGCCTATGCATGAAATTAATAGCTTTCAAGATAATTAATAATTTAAGTATTCCTATGTTGATATGACCTTGACCTTTGAACATATAACCTTGAACCATATATCAAAATGATCGTTGTCCTAATACCTACAATATTCTAATATACATGCCTATACAAAAACTTAATAGTTTTCAAGATAATTAGCAATTTAACTCTTCTTTTGAAGCTGTGACCTTGACCTTTCAACATATGACCTTGAACCATATATCAAAATGATCGTCATATCAATACCTACATTATTCTAATATACATGCCTATACAAAAACTTAATAGTTTTCAATTAGCAATTTAAGTCTTCTTCTGCAGCTGTGGCCTTGACCTTTCAATATATGACCTTGAACCATATATCAAAATGATCATCATGTCAATATCTACAACATTCTAATATACATGCCTATACAAAAAGTTAAAAGTTTACAAGATATAGTGACAAATATATAATTTTTAGCAATTTCCCCACTCAGTGCCTTATAATTTCCCCATTTTTAGCCCCATGGCTACCATTTGTGCAAATCTGAAAATAGATGACCTAAGGATGTTATAAATGAAATAACTAAGGTTTATCTCTTGTAGATTCAGAGGAGAAGATTTTCAAAGTTTTCCACTCTTTCCCCCCTTGTGGGGCCCCAAGGGGACATAATTCCTTCATTTGTGCAAATCTGAAAGGGCTTCACCAAGGCATGATGGTTACCAAGTTTCATTAAATTTAGCCCAGTGGTTTTGGAGGAGAAGATTAAAATGTAAAAAGTTAACGCACGACGGACTACGCACGACAGACGACGGACGGTGAACCATCGCAATAGCTCATCTGAGCATTCAGCTCAGGTGAGCTAAAAATATGTCAAAATTAAAAGGAACAGATTGGTTCAAGTATACAAAATAAAAAGATAAATGATAGACAATGTTATTATGAATATGATGATATTTCAATTTAATACTTAGAGCAAAATAAACCATCTTAGAAATGATCATTTTAGACTTCAGAATTAGTCAATTCTGTTAACAATAAAAATTTCATGAGACTGAAATTTCTTCTCATGTAGACATTTCTGTTTATATCACTGACAACAATTCCAATCTTACCACACAAGTAAAACACTACATGTACATGTACAATCTGTAGTTATGTTATTAAACAAAGCACAATCCCCAAAACCAAGAGACCTTTTCTGGAAATGACAATTTATTCAATGCTGTAAATTTCAAAATTGTAATTATTTTCTAATATCTGCTCTAAATACTATGTTTTACGATTAATTTATCTGTGCTTAATTTCAAAGATATTATTGCCAACCAAAGGTAGTTATTTAATCTTTAACTTTTTTAAAAACCAATTTTGAAATTTACAGTTTGTAAAAGATTAACATTTCTCTAAGTCTCCAGATACACTTCCTGATGTCAATACACATTTCAGTGAGTAAAATGTGTAAAACACTAATGATAAAACTGTGAATTAAAACAAAACCAATGTGTTAATTTGTCTATGTAAGCTAAAAAGTGCCAAATAAGAAAGAATAAAATCAACTGGTGTTTCTACTCAAAATTATGTATATACAAATAAAGTAGAAATATCCACTGGTATAAATTAACACACTTTTGATATCAAGAAAAGCTTAAAATCATGACAATAATACAGAGAATATTTCTACTTATATAGTATAACATAAAAAAGTAATCTAAAACATAATTAAAATTGAGAAGAAAATAAGTGGAAATTGTCAAAGATCTATTTATTTTGAAAATAGATCGTTTTGGATATACATGTAGTATATTTTTTTTCTACAGGTTCCAACCATTTTCAGGTATTATCAATTCTTTGTTGCAATTGTACATATATGTGACTCTTATTCCCTTATAAAATAACCAGTCAGATGATCATATTCTGGTCTCTTTAACCAGGATTACACTCGTGAAACTTTAATGATGGGGAAATTCCCTACTAGGGTGCTTTTGCTACACATGCAAGCTAAACATGGACAGCTCATATTATAATTTTTTTTTTTTTTTTTTTTTTTTTTTTTTTTTTTTGTGTTAGCCAAAAATTAAGGTCTATCTAACCAAATCCCACAACCCATACATAACATTTGTAATAGAAAATTTTTTAGCAGTTTTATAACCAAAATTGCCCTTTAATATTGTAAAGCCAGATATATAAGACAATATATAATATACATAATACATGTATATCTGACGTACATACATACACTACACATATATACAATGAAGTTGTTAAGATACCGCAGTCCATATAAAGCACATAGATAATAATTCTAGTGTTAAATCTGATAAGAAAATAAAAAGTAATATATATAAATTGTCCTGGAGGATTTTACCAAACCTGCCAGGATGATTTAAAATAAGAATGAGGAAAGTCTCAACAATCACCACATACCTCAGTACAGTGAACACTCGAGCCATTTTGCCAATGGCTTTGATTTTGTTTTTGATGACTTCTTTCCTTGCTGCTAAAGCTGCATCTGTAATAAAATCAACATGCTATCTGAGTATTAATTAGTTCTCTTACATACCTCAGAGTGGTGAAGACCCTAGCCATTTTTCCAATGGCTCTGATCTTGTTGCGAATCACCTCTTTTCTCGCTGCTACAGCACCACCTGTAAATAAAGTGTTATACAATTTATACACATCACAAGACAGTGCAAACAAATAATTAATCTTTTGCCATTACCTTCCACCTTCAGACAACAAACATGTGAAAAGACATGAACGTAAACATCTATACATAGTAAACAATTTTCTTTTCTGTGCATTTCACCAGATTACTTTACTCCAAACCTTTCATGCACACATAACACCAAGTCACAAAATTTTGATATTATATAAGCAAGGTATAGAGACAATTTATATTGGGCCTCTTTCATTTGTTTTAACCTGTGTATTGTTTTTCTGCAAACAACTTAACAATGATCAAACAATTTTAAACATCTTTTTACCTTTCTTTTAGGATTCATTTTAGCATTCTATTAATTCTAAAAACTTGCAATGAATAGAATACTTAAAATAACTGCATTGTCAAAACTTAATACAGTTTTTTATAATCAAAAATGAAGCCAGTATGTTGATTTTACCTTAAATTTATTTTTTATTGTAAATGAAAATGTGCAATATTAGGCACACCAATCTGTACAAGGCAGAAGAAAAATGTTCTGCTTAAAGAATAAATGTTTTTGATTTCACAAATGGTCAATTTATGAAATATTAAGCAACATAAATGTATACATGTATTTGTAAGTTAAAAAAAAACAACAACCCAACCCCCAACAAGGAATTAAAAGATTAGAATTCTAATTCCAAGCATCAAAACTTAGTGGGAACAAGTATAAAATCTTAGGGATTGATTTCAAAATGGTAACCCAAATTTTGAACACAACAAATTCCCAACTTTACAAAGATAACATAACATATATAATAAATTCAATATCAACTACTTCATGAAGATACACACACATAAACATTTGATTGTATGTATATAATAATAATAATAATAATAATAATTAAAACTAACAAATTTAAAGCTTTTCTAAATTTATAAATAACATAGCCTGCTTTATTTCATATACATATTACAATTTCTTTGATAGATAAGTAAATCATAAAATTATAGATAATATATACATTATTTTAATTACAGGAAAGACAGGCTTTCTCTATTTTTTTTCTTCTCATTTATCTATTTCTTGTGAATATTTAATAAATATTTTCCTTTTTTAAAATTAGATCCTTGAAATAGATCACTCAATAAAACATAGGAAATTAAATCACAATAGATGCAAAAAAGTGGATAAAACTGAAGTTGAAATAATATTAACAATAATTGTATTAATGGAAATTAGACCAAACATATAAAATCAACAAAACAAAAAACTTATTATCATCCTTAATTTACAACAAACTAAGTATGACGATTAACTATCATGTGTTGTTACTAACTAGCCATTACAAAACTGTAACTAATTTAACTGAATGTAACTAAATGACAAGCAGCAAAGTGAGGAGCGAAACTCTGCCTGAGTGAGAATTTGGGTGTATCAACAACAAAGTATGGTCTTTAAGTAATGTCTTCTTTTTGAATGAAATAACAAAAATCCTTTTAAGAGTAGAGTAGAGTAAAGTTATGGCGTTTTAAATCCCAATCAATATTGTTTTCACTTATTTTCAGACAGTCTAGAATGGTTGAGGAAACAGGTGCCCTAAGAAACACACTGACACTTGGCAAATGAACTGAAAAAACTTTCTCAAACCAGGATTTACTAAAGTGGGAATTGAAAATTGAATTAGACTACCCAGTCTTAGAGATCCGTCTCTCTGAAATAGGTACATGACAACTAATTCAACTGTAACAATCATATTTTTGAGCACTTTAATTTAAAATTTTAAAAAGAAAATTAAGTATTTGAATTTTACAACACCTGCCATCATCAAGAAGAATTTCATATGATAAAGCAGGTGAAAAATAAGCTAAAGTCCATGAAACAGATATAGTTTTGTGTGTATGTGGACATCCCAATTTCTTTTAATTACATGTATTATTTTTTCCAAAAAATCCAAATAAAAGGTACTTTATTTTATTCAATTATTAATCAAATGTATTCTTCAATCAAATTGTTATAAAAAATTTCAGGCAAAAATGAAGCACTGCTCTTTATGAAGTGGGAGGTCCATTAAAATAAAACTCATGCAAAATTATCAGATATATCAGAAAAGGTTAATAGAAATACCCAATTCTAATAATACCCAAACTGATTACAACTTTTCTGTTTAACAATTAAACAGACCAGATAACTTTATATATACAACAAATAGTATTATTTGATTACTATTGTAATGTTGTGGTTAGAAATGAATGTGAAGATAAATCTGATGTGTCTGGAAAGCTGCAGGTTTTATTAACAGTTAACAGTTAAATGTTACACATCGGACACAGACAGAGAGTCAAGCAATTTTTAATACTTTGTTAGTGGTCAATCAAACAAAGTGGCAAAATATACAAATAACAAAACTTAAATAATAAAATATATCTAGGTTGCTGTTGCTGCTGCTGACTGCTGTACATTATACAAAGCGACCATCAATGGGCTGGCTAAATCCACAATGAATACTGGATAATAATGATAATAAATACAGATGAATGTATTATGTATGTGGTCTGCTCAACTCAATCTGTCAACTTGACAGACCATCAAGATGACCAACTAGCACTGACATGCACTATTAATGCCTACTTACTCGTCTCTCTGTCTATTGGCCGAACAGGCAAAATTCGAATTTTTGGAAGATGAACTATAAATTTATAAATTGTCATATGTCAGTTGATACCCTTAAAGAAAAAGATGTTATTGAAAGCAAAAATTGCACACAGAGCTTAAGATTAAAACTAAAGCAGGAAGGGTGTTAAGCAGCACAAATTTAGCAATGAAAAATTATATAAATATATATATTTATAATATCACTCAGCCTGAAAAAAGAGGGCTACACTTACCATTGCGGAGCCCTAGATTAGCACATGCAAGGGAATCAGGGTAACCCAAACAAGAGAGAGAAAAATAAAATGTGTTAAAAACAAACTATAAAACATATAAACAATGGAAGAAGAAAAGTGCTTTAAAATCATAAACTGCCAACCTTGTTCATGCAAACATATTAGCAAAAAATTAAAAGTAACGAAAAGTTTTGAACATAAAATAAAGATTTTTCTAAATAAAATTTTACCTTCATCTTTTATTGAAACAAAAAACATTAATTCCCTAATTAAAACTTTGAAAGCATAAGCAACTTCACAAGTTCTATCATTTACGATAAATAGACTACCACAATACATCAATACAATATCTACTGTCAGAGCACACATTTTATAGATAGATAGACAGACAGATATAAATTCTGAATATAATAATAAAGAAAAGCACATATAAAACTTTTTACATTTTGATGTACTTGTCAAATCTTTTTTCTTTTTCAAAGTTTATAATGGATGAACACACATGTATTTCTTTCAGTAAAAAGGTAAAGAGGATCTGTTCACCAAAACAGAATTAACTATTTTTAATCAAAAACTTTTTTTGATGAAGGTATTCTGATAGAACTTCGACAGAAATGAAATATTTTTAACTTCTATGTATGAGGATGAAAACAAAACTAAATATAAAATTAGGTGTCAGAGAAGTTTTACCCAAGTCAAAGGAAAAGTAAAATAAACCTAGTGTGCAGGCAAACACATTAGCAATTCATGCAAATGCATTAAATTTAATTTGCACATCAGTAGCTCTTTAAAGCATGAATTTTAAAAACACATTCCAATTTATAAAATACAAATGCTTATAAGAGAAAATATGTAAAATTGGACCAGTCTTTTAGTTGTTTTTATTTTTCTTAAAAAAAAAAGGTCTTAGATTGTTTGCTCTGGCTGTTGCTAAATACTTCAGCAACAATGTTTTATTTTTCTATGTTAAAAAAAAATTTAATTAAAGAATATTCAAATTTTACTAATATATCTGGGATCTTGGTTTCATTATAAGCACAGGCAAAAATAAGAACAAGTTAAAACTAAAAACTTGTATTCCAAAAGTGTGAAAGTAAATACATGTATGTTATTTAAATGCAGAAAGTTTTTTTTAAAATTAATGAATATTATTTAATATTTGCCAACAATGCTACAGCATTGGCATAGTAATCATTTATTTAAGCAACAGCCATTTCAGTTTAGTGTTTCACGTAACATCCAATATTACAAATTTAAATCAAAGTAATCACTAATTAATGGACCGATTCTCAATGTTTTTAACTATACATGTATATTTTTGCTTATAATCAAATTAAACAATAAAATACTTATCAAGTTAAAATCAAATTTATTTAGAACTATAAATATTTGTTTCTGCTCCAATTTAGATCATAATAAGTCATTCCCAAAGATAGAGACAACTACATATATACAGTATATCAAATGTTTCAGATCTTATACCATCAACAAACATCAGATTTAGGATTGTCTTTGGGTATATATTTTTACCTTCAAATGTGTCATCTTCTTCTGTTAACAACTCATCATCAGAACATATACTTAACACATTCACCAACATTTCAGTAACTACAACATGATATATAGAGAATAATTTTATACTATGTGGTTATCAAGTTGAACAACATGCATAGATAATAGAAATTTGAATTATCTTTAAATAACACAGGAGAGAGAGAGAGAGAGAGAGAGAGAGAGAGAGAGAGAGAGAGAGAGAGAGAGAGAGAGAGAGAGAGAATGAATTACTGACCTTTTTCTCCAACGAATGGTAATGACCATGTAAACACATCCATAAAGTTGGGTAACCAGTATGGATGTGGTGAACAATTAAACTGTCTTATGTTCATTACATTATTTTCATATTTCAATATGGCAGCTGAAAAATAAACATTAAACATTTCTGCCTTCTTTCATAGTAAAGTATCAAAACATGCTAAAGTTAAATTATTACCAATTTTGACCAAAAGCTAAAACCAATGTATGTATACATGGGATCAGAGCAGTTTTATATATGTAGCAAGATATGAAATGTTGCAATAAGTAATATACAAAAGAGATATGATATCAGTATAAATAACTTATGTGATTGAAAAAATAATAATAATATCTAGTATTTGTTGTTTACACATGTAAGCTTGTCTGAGAGAGGGAAAAAAAAAAACAAAAAAAAAAAAAAAAAAAAAAAACACTTTTTTTAAGGTATCAATCATCTCCCTTTCACAAAATGAGAAATCTGATAATATATCTTTAAAATAACCATATTTGGACTGAAAAATGTTGCTGTTGTATCAAATAAAAAAAGATTTAATGGTTAAGTTAACCTTCTTTTGTTGTTATTCATTAATGTTGACCGGAACTTGGACACATCAACATAACAGCAGATTTACAGGTAACAGTAATGTACACTAAATATCAATTTATCAACACAAGTTAACTGCTTAACGTTTAGCATGGACAGCATGTTTGCATAATACAAAACAGTCTAGGAGAAAATTGGATATTTTGTAATAACATAGTTTTTCAGTTAAAGATAGTATAATTTGGATTTTTATGAAATTTTAGATTTTTAAAAAAGTAATTTACCTTTATTAGCCATTTTAAGATATGGTTGGATGCAGAGAAAAATCATCTTACTGTACTATACAGTACACTAAATAAAAATGTTCTGCATGCAGAATAACTATTCTTATTTTATATAATGTAAATTCTATTTAGTCAACGAGGAATCAGTTTAAAACTCACTTCATATAGTGAAAACCTAATCTGATGTCATGAGTTTTTGTACTACTGCTAGTGCCACAAACAACATGCACAAATTTCGATTAATTTCATATATATAAACATCTTTAAACATTTCTAGCATCAAATCTACTTTTATGATATTTGAATTACAACAATCATTTAACCTCTTTTTATTATATTTATTATATTAATTATAACAACAATTAAAATGAATATTTCTTCTTTAAATCATTAATACTTATATAAATGTAAATGCATCTAAATTCAAACTAAATGTTGAAAAAAAAATAAAATAAATAAAATAAAAAATAAGAATAAAATACATACCCTTATTATTATACACATCTAGATAATTTGGTGCTGAAAATATTGTAATTAAAGATGGAAAACCTGTTGTTTGACTTTTTCTATACATGCGATATCTACAACAAAAAAGATACACGTATCTTTACATTATTAATATGAAAACGTCAAGAATATGATCTTATTACTCTGACAATGCCTGCAACTTTATATGATCCAATTTAAATTAAGTATTATTAAATTAAATATTTTAGCATGAACCAATTAAATAGGATTGCAAAATCCAAATTTTAAAAAAAGCCTTTGTAATTTTCATTGTAACAAGATCATTCAAATGAGAGAGTATGAGAGGTTATGGGCCTTTAAAGCTGCATAGTTTTCCTATGTATCACAAAAAAACATCACATTTTTTCTCAGCTAGATTCTTATGAAAATGTAATACTTAGTTCCATAATAAAACCTTTAATTACATTAAAATTGGCAGGAAAACCTCTGCTAGTTTGATCTACCAAAGATCTTATTAAGAACACTACCATCTGATTCTTTATCCAAAACAAGGCAATGTCGACACAGCAAAGAATTATGTTTTCTGACAAAAAAAAGCAGCAATACAGTAAACACAAAACAAAAGCAGTGATACACACGTTTTTGAAACATATCATTTATGACTGTGTGAAGGGATTATAATTATTATTATAATAATTCAGCAGCATATTTCTTCCATGAACAAGTTTTCTTTCTGTCAACCCCAATTCAGACTTCTGTGCAGCTCCAAGCTGTTAATTAACATATTACTAGTTGGCCCAAGCTTGTAGGATTTTCATTTATAAGATTGAACTTAAGAAAATAAATCACAACAACCAACTTAGATTGATTAAAAAATATTTTTAGAATTAAAATTTTAATACTGGATAAACTTTAAGCAGCTTTAACACTAAACTTAGGACATAATAATTTATTAAATCATTTTGACAAGATTAAGAGCTTTTAAGTTTAAAATGTCTAGGCATTTCAGTTTATGAGAAGCTGTTTCAACAGTTAAAATTCTTCTGTTTACTATGGCACTGAATGTTGATTAATGCCAACCAACTTTACAATTATGGTTTTATGCACCAAAGCTTTATATGAAACTTAAGCATCTAAGTATTTTGGGTTATAAGCATTCACTTTTTAGGTCGATGACTTTGGAAGTGATCATGTGTTAAAAGTGCTTCATGACTTATAGACTATGGTATATACATTTATAGTTATGTCTTCATGTATCAGTTTTTATACATGAAGACAAACTTGAAGTTCAGGCTTCAGTTTGTGACAATAACTGTTTTTTAATTATACTTTTAATGGTCACCTTGAATTGTAGGTCAGAGTTAACCAGCTTTATCAGCTTGGCAGAGCTCTATATGCTGATGCTAAAAAAAATCAATGTTCAAGATTTTAGGCATTGGGTTTCTGAAAAAAGAAACAAACCCAAAAACAATGGACATAAAATAAATGACTGATACATACCCAGCATCTTGTGCTTCATGGGCTCTAATTATCGATAATAAATTATTGTGCTGCAAAAAATCACAACATGCTGCATAGCTGAAAATAGAGAACAATTATTTAAATTTTAATTCAATTTGACAAACTTAAAATGAATAAGAAAAATCAGTATAATGAAGATTTATCTTTAGATAGAAGTATCCTACCTAAGAAATGAAGATTTTGTATGAAAAGATCATACCTACAGAAATATAAGACAGATCATATCTACAGAAATAAAGGATATGTCTTTTGATTTCCAATCATGACTTCACTTAGTATATAACACAATCTTTATTAAATTTAAATAAATTTTAGTTTTTTCAAAAGAACAGGTGAGTATAACAATACTTGTAGCTGGTATTAACTGCTCATGACTTGACACATCTTCCATTATTCTGAGGTGTGAAGTTTTATAAATTAATATCTGTAAAGTATATGTATACATACCTGTAAAAATATGAGCAACCTCTAACACTATTATGAGAGAAGTGTTCTGTTGTCTTTTCTGTGCCAAAATCTTCTAAAGGATCTGACCATAAAATGTCACACATTGGACCAAATGCTGGTGGTTCTTTAAACCTATCCAACTATTGAAAATAAAAAATGTTCAGTAAATTATCACTATATCACTTTGTAACATCTTCCACTATATTTAACAATGTCTATAAACAATCAACATTAATATTGTAAATTGGACTAGATCATCAAATTACAAACAAATAATTCTCATTTGTCACCATCCACAACATATCAAAATTCAACAAAGTAATATTTATTTCATATGTAGTATACTACATACTAAATATTAATCTACTGATCGAAGAAGTTACTGATAATTCCAGCAACAAATTCTGTTAAAATTTCCCAATAGTAAATAAGGGCTGTTCCATTAAAATATATAAGACACCCGGGGACGGCAATTTAATAAAAATATATGCCAGGCTGGTCAGAATGGAAAAACAAATCTATCGTATGTTGTGTTGGACATAAAAAAACATCTATGGGTGGTTGGTCTAACATAATCTCTCCAAAAACATTAAATATAAGTCTATGGGTTCGCGGTAATTTTATCGTTAAAATTTTGGTAATTTCTAGTGTTCCATATCGTAGTAAAACAGTCATTTCCGAATGGAACGAAATCCGTGTCAATTTGCCCTGGATACACTTTCGCCGACCCAGAGTATGTTCACCTACATCCGTTCATCCTAAGGTCCGTTCAACCCAAGAGATTTTCCATCAGAAAATAACTGATTGTAAAGGACAATAGTTTGAAGTCTTCTCTGCATTTTAAAATAAGATATGTCTTGAAAAAAATCAACTTATTGATAACGGAATAAAACCATATTAAAAGTAGGGCCAATGAATCCAGGACGAAACGTGAATGGGGCAAAGTATTTTTAGGACGAATAGACCCGATATTCAAAAGTACGAGTAGCTGCCCTTGTTTTCAGTTTTGTTCTGCATCGTGACTAACGCTGATAAAGACTAATGGTATTTTGTGCAAAAACATTCGAATATTAAGCTGTAGCGAAAGAAAACATCCGAGGAACTTGCATAAAGATGGCGCGAATGTCGGCAGACGAAGTTTCAAGTTTATATATCCATTTATGCCATATGAGGATGTAAGAGTTTTGGGATAAATAAAATCTTTGATTAAAAAAAAATGAATAAATAAATTCTATGGGGGACTGTAAATTGCAGAAAATTGCATATATGGGTGGTCATAAGAATTTGTAAATCTCTTCTATGGGTGGTTACCAAAAATCAAAGTGCCTTCCCCGGGTACCTCATATGTTTTAATGGAACAGCCCTAAGAAAAATATATTACAGAAATTATTTTGACAAGGATGTAAAATAAAGATGTGGTCCAATATCTTTACTTCACAGCCCTGTATTACATAACAATATAATTTTTCTGTTGGTTGTGAAAATTATGAATGTTGATACATAACAATCATTGTTTACTTACACAGTATTTAATTACACTTACTTTTCTAATATCATCTAATGTATGGATTTCTGGTGAAAGACCTCCATGTACACATAAAAATTGTTGATTCATTAAAGCTGCTAAAGGCAAACAATCAAATGCTTCCATACATGCATCATAGACTTTTTCTGTATACTTTATTTTACCTATAAGGTATGGTATATAATAAATTAAAACAAGGCATCAAAAGTTATAATACTTATCCCATACAAAAGAGTATTGTATATTTTTTATCAAAAAGTGACTGTATTTAGCTGTTAACTTGCATAATGCAATAATAGCATGCAAACAAAAAAATTACCCGAAAAACCTGTTATATATAATGTCCTGGGAGTTACTTTGTAAACGGTATATACCAAAAAAAAAAAAAAAAAAAAAAATGAACCTAATTGATAAACAAATAATGGCCATTTTTCTGGGTTTTTTTTTTCTATTTATAGTACAGGTGGTATGTCTTTGAGCAAGACATTTAATCTCTAACAGTACCAATTCAAAAAGCTGTTGAATGTTGAAATACCATCAAAAAAGCTTGTGACAGACAATTGCTATATGTAAAGGCAATTGTTATTTTGCATTATGATGACCCAAAGGAATCAAAATAGACCACGCACTTCAGCTCCTGTATACTCGACAATTTTCTTAATGGCCAGTAACTGACCAAAAAATTCAGTAAAAATTATCTTTGAACAAATGACATTCTATTAGATGTACTATGATGTATACATTATACAATCTATATTACTGTAACAGTGTAAGATTGAAGCCACCTTCAGTAACATGTAACACTGACAGACTAAGTGACAAAAGCTAGGATGTATAATGATGTTACTTACATTCTTGTTTAAATGTGAAATATTCTGTTAGATGCCTACACTCATGATTTCCTCTTAACATGAAAAATGTATTTGGATATAATAACTTCAAAGCCCAGAGATATAACACACACTGGAAAAAATAGAGATATATAAAACAATATAAAATAACAAATGTGAATTAAAAAAAACATGAATCATGTTATCCTAAATTAAGTCATGTACATGTGTGTGACTAATTCATTTATATAATATATACTTCAGAATTTATGTGCTTTCCAAATTTAGAATTAAACACACTTGTAAAGCAGTGAAAAAAAATAAAAACAAAAAATAAGAAATGAAATTTTGTCTAAAACAATGTCATATTTCATGGCACATTATATTTATGTTGGCTATAATTCAAGTTAAAATTATATATTTCATTGTTATGAGTTGTCAAACACAACCATCATTTCTAGTAAAAATGTTTATATGAGACAATAATACTGGGTAGTCATTTTTGTGGTCAGTAAAGGTCAACAAGTCAGATGTCAAAGTTTGACAACAAAACATGTGTGTGCCACACATACATGCTAGCAACTTATGAATAAATAGAATACCCCACTGCTATAACTGTTTATGAACTTTACTTATTAATCAGGCTGTAGATACACGTGTAATTTGTGTCAAGTTTCATAAAATTCACAAGACACAACTATACAGATACTATTATAGCAACAGGGTCAATGCAAACCCTATAATAATTATTACTATACCCATTTAAACTTTTTGGCTTCAAGAATAAAGACAGATATTTGGATCAACAGACACGGTGATTCAATTCCTTTTTAAACTCTAGAGGCAAATGTTAAATGAAGACAATCTTCAATTTAATAAACTTAAATTCTGGACACAAAGACATCTTCTCTGAAATAATGTACAGTAAAACAAAACATATATCATTCAACTAGAAATGAAGCAAATGTATAATCAAAGTGAAATCTGAAAATACTTACTTCTATGCTAAAATAGCCTCTATCAACATAATCTCCAAGGAAGAGGTAGCGAGTTGTTGCTGGTGGACCACCAACTTCAAATAATTTCATTAAATCGTAGTACTGACCATGTATATCACCACAAACTGAAATAAATCAATATTTTGTCATTAGTTATGAAAATAAAAGCAAACACCAGCTTGTGAAATACCAGACTTATGCACAGAAGCATGGTCTTGAAGAGGCTAAAACACCACTTCTCAGCAGCTTCATTACACAGTTTACACATTAAGCCTAGTTAAAAGACATTTTAGTAGGTCAATATTTGATCAATAAAATGCCTTTAGAATCCCCAAAAACACTGGCCATGTTTTTTTTTCAGCTAATCGTTGGGTTTCAGATTTCCATGAGCTACAGTGCTCCAATTATTTTTTGATATTTTTACCTCTGACATTGTAAGATGTTCATGGATTTCTAGGTGGAAGGTGAACTTGGGATCTGCTGTAAATTTGTGATTGAAACATTTTGCTGAATATGCTGCCCTATGAAATTTCTGATTCTTTTTTCTTTGTTATTTAATCAAAATTGCAATGAAATGCATTTTGTATTCAGTATTTTCTAACTAAATGACACCACATTCATATTCATTTGAATGCCATTGGCAATATATTTTCATACAAGAGTATCAAAATACAATGGCAGCATGTTTTTCATACAGGAATATCAAAAACCATTTCAATATGTTTTTCATGCAAGTATATCAATTATCTTTCTGTGATACACAATGACAACTGAATGTCAATATTGTAAAAGACAGTGATAATTTAAAATATATTGAACACATGAACAATAAAGAATAAATCCAACAAAAACCAACCATATTGCACAACTACTACTGTCTATTTCTAATTTATTAGTAAATAAATTCAGTTATTTCAATGGAAATATCAAACTAACATTTGGGGTCAAAATGTGCTTTATTTCAAAGTAAAAACCACATATACTCAAACATGTTAGTGAAATTTTTTTTAATCCATTAAACTACAGATATCAATATTATAATATTTTAAATATTGTAACCTTCAATGTCATAACTGAACTTATTGTACAAAAATTCATAAATCTTTTAAGAATTAATTAACTTTTGGTCTATGGCCACCAAAATAAATTGCTTTTTTTCCTTTTAAAAATAGATGGAATTCAATCAAAACAAACTTTAAAAGTTAATGTATAACCTAAGTTTAGGGCAGAGACAGAACAAACATTATATGCTTTTACAAAATATTATACAGTGGCATGATGTAACAAACTGGTATCACTAATTTAAATTTTCTACTGCATGAATGCATCAATGTTAATACCAAAACTTATCTACCTGTAACAGTATTCTTTAAGTACTTTATAGGGTTATTATTATTATTATTTTGCAAGGTTCTAACTATTTATTATTAAATATCTATTATTTTTGTTTCTCTACACAGTTCTGAATCTGGTAACTTTCTCAGTTCAATACCATGTAAGCAATTTTATTTGGTATCCATGCTTTTCTCAAACTTTTACAAATGTATGTATTTATTGTAATATTGTAATATTATTGTGTATTTGACCACTTTGATGTTTATGTTTTATATTATCTACCTATATACTGTAAGGTATTTGGTTTAATAAAGAACAGAATAATCGTCCAAAACCCTTCACTTAAATCAGTCAAGTTAAGTCAATTTATGACAGTGTATTTTGAAGAAATTCCATAGAAATTCTTATAAACATAAACAAATTTGAACTTAAATGTGCCTAGTTGAAATTGAAAATTACACTATATATCAAGACTCATTATCACTAAATAACATAACTAAGATTTTCCTGCAACAGGATTTTATATAACTTCTAGTGTAAACACCATGATTATCAACATGTTAAATTCCCAACAAAACTACATTGTCATTATTACAGCAATGTTTTATAATAAATGGGGATGTAATAATTGATTTCAGTTAATGCTAAAGTAAATAAATAATAACAAACTACATGTATTTTCCACCCATGTTCATTAAATTTTCTATCAATTTTTGTTTCCAGATTCACTGTCAGAAACACAAGGACCCATATAATAATGAAAAAAAAATTTACATTAAAAGGTAATATAATGTCAAAAAAAAAAAAAAAATTAAACCTAACATAAAAGTTTTTAAATAACTTATATACTAATACTGACTTATGAGTCAAGTTAAACCTAATTTGTAATATGCATAATATAAAACTTCACATTTTTTCTAAACCATGCCTCTAAAGAAAAATGTAATACTTGGTTCCATGATAAAACCTTTACTTGCATTGAAACTTGTGGGGAAATCTTTTGCTAATTTGATCAACCAAAGATCTTATTTTAGAACACAAACAAATGATTCTTTATCGAAAACAAGACAATGTCAAAGAACACAGCAAAGAAACAAGTTTTCTGAAAACAGAAGCAGTGATAAAATAAATAAACAAACAAGTGATTAAATATATCATCAATGACTGTGTGAAGGGATAAATAACATTATTATTATTAATAAATCTAGTTATTTTTCATGGATGCAATTAAACAATATTGTTCTCAAATGAACACATTTTCTTTCTGTAGATGCCATTGTTTACTACTTACATGTTACACTTCTGCACATGCAGCAAGCTGATAATTAACATATCAAGTTGCCCCTTCTATTTATTATTGGGGTAATAAGAGTGAAGAAAGTGAATTACACAGATCGAAACAACAACCAATTTATATTGACCAAAAAATATTTTTAGAACTCTTTTTTTTTCAACAATGGGTAACCTTAATTCAGCCTTAACATTGAATGCTGCTATAAATTTTCATGGAAAACATTCAACCTACAATGTTACGTGTATACTTTTTATTGCTTCTATTGTAATGAGACGGTCTTTTTTTTTTTTTTTTTTTTTAAAATCCAACCAATGAAGTGATCTATAATATACCATTACATCACTTTTTACACAACAAAACATCCATATCTCTCTCCATATTACATACTGGTCCAATTATATTGATTCTTGTAAATCAAACTTGTATTAAATTTCCATACAAAATCACATTACCTGTCCTTACAGAATGACACTAGGTATAAAAGAAATACTCCAACAATAAGAATACACTACCTGTAACAGGTGCTTCAATGTCAATCATGGTTTTTTCTGATCTCAATAAAGCAGCACCATCATTAATAATCCGAAGTGCTACATCTTCTGTAACTCTGCCTTCCAATACAAAATGCTGTTTTAATACATCAGGTCTTGGTTTTCCCTTGGCATCAAACACTTCACTCATAGAAAGTCTATGATTAGGGGGAAAGGGTACACCTAAAATACAGAAATTTAAACTACTTAGCATGGCATACACATATATGTAAACAATGATGTAAACATTAACCAACTTTTTTAACAAGTACCAATTAGCACACTGGGTCTAATCAAAGTGATATAAATGTAACTTCAAAGATACACATGGACTTCTGATACCATCAGTGATTTTGCCAGCCTATATTACTAATGGTTATATGTATTTTTCCCCAAAAAACAAATGGATAATTTTTCTAATTAGACCATTCAATTATTTCCTAATCTTCAAAAAAAAATCCTAAAGACAAAAGGTAATGACAAACACCTGTTAAAACATTTGTTAATATTTTTGATTGTCAACTTGCAATAATCTGCCATTTCAAGGTAAAACATGGATGATCTAAGCTAACTGGTTGCAAGCAAGTCTGAATTGACCGAGGTCAGTTTGATGGTGAGTATACTCACTATAAAAATTATGATTTTAATTTAAATTGTTTCAAATTAATTACATTGATTTAAGCACATGCAAACCTATAATTCAGGATTGAGGTCATTTAATATGAAGATAAACCTTTAGCTGATTTATTTCCTATTTTCACTTTTGAAACTTTTGAATGTCTTTAGTAAGTTTGGTATATAAATTTGACATTTGTTAAATTTGGCTATGAACATGAAAAGAAAATTTAGTGTCAAAAATGCACTCTTGAGGAAACACCTGTCTGATACACCCTATGCAATTCTTAAATACAAACTAATTTGACAAAATCAATCAAATTATCACGACAAATTGAGATAATGTCATGACTCCATGTGTTACTCATTTCATATTTTGAAGAATAAGTACAAAAGTTTTCATAAATATAATTTTAAAAATCTTTTTACTTTGTCAGTATTTCAATAACTGTATCTTAAATGCAGATGTTGCCATTAACTACCAGGCAATCCCTTAACATCTGTGTTACTTACATACAAAGTGTCACAGATTTAAAGTATTTAACATCTTTTTGTCTTATAAAACATCCTATGCAAATATATTTCATTTACATAAACTATCAAGTTTGCATGCTTTCATCTTTATTATCTTTAATAAAAAATAAAATAAAACTAAAAGAAATATATGTTTTAAAAATTTTGAGATAAACTAAATAATACATTTTATTGACCATAGAATAGCCCATGATATTACATCACTTCACCTGGTAAATATAAGTTCATAACCATAAACTGTTAAACAACTGTCTCAATCAAACAGGGTTTCCATAAACAAACTTTAAACACAAAGTTGCAACCAATACAAAAGATTGTTGAATAATGAAACAATTTTGGACACATCTCCCAAGATCAGCCATGGTCTTCTCTGTAAGTTGTGAGAGTGCAATTAATATATGTACCTGCAGCTATGACCAAGCTGATATGAACAAGTGGACAATGGACTGAAAATGCCATCAGAGAAATTATCAGTTGAAAAACTATCTTTAAACACTCACAGTCAAAAAATTGCAGAGAAATAGCAAACAAGGGATAAATATAAACTGTCAACAAAGCAATATCTCTCTAGTTTTGTCAGATCAGTACTGTATTACACACTTATATCTCTTCGAAATGACTTGAAAGCAAATGTTTTAATATAACTTTGTTGAAGCATCTAAATCATTTTGTTACATTTACAAAAAAAAAAAACAACCAGTGTTTCAATACATCTTTTATATTTTTATAATAAAATGAGCTGACAATGTTTGCTGCATTTAAGTATAGCATATGATCCCGACTAATTTTCACTTCTAATTAAACTGCTGAATGGCTACACTTTAAGATCTTGCATACAACACCAAATATTTAGCAAATGAAATAAATGTTACAGGTATTGGAAATACCTTTTCCACAAAATATATTTGTTACTGTGCAAACAAAATGTTTATCATGGAATGGAGAACATTCAATCGTATCTTCTAGATAAAGCAGTTTAAATGCACACATGGACATTTAACTGAGAGTAGTGTTATGGTTTTTTAATGCTCCAGCCAAGCTAATCAATGGAAATAATGGTTCCACACCAATATTGTGTTACATGGCTAAGCCCACTGTTACATTATCTAAAATATCTGGAAAGACCAAACTTTACATGATGAGGTCTGGAAAATCAAACCCCATTTCTCTGACAGGTAGGTATGTACTTTTTCAGTTCTTTGCACATACCTTTGTATATAAATGTTATCATGTTAGAAATGTATAACCTAGTAACCTTGATCTCAGCAACATAAATAATAAGCAAGATTCTGTTTAAATGATATGGCAGTTACACATAAGTCTTATCAGTTAGTCAAGTACTCGGTAGTGATCAGGATGATATAAGCTACTCGACCACCATGTTTCCTTCCTACAGTAGAGACAAAAATACCCTACTATACATCACTCATAAAGTCGGTTGACAATTTGATGCATAATCCATATATCGATCGTGAATAGATGTAAGAAACATGGTATCGCATACCGCAATATTGAAAAAATGTAAAAGAATCTAATTCGAAATAAAGAATGACAAAATATTTTTCAACATGATTGAAGATACATGAATTACATTTACAATCTACTGTCAAATGTCGTCAGGCTGACAGAAAGAAGTCGATTATCAAAACAATGAATACACAACCCTAGTAATATGCGATCAAACGCGCGTTTGGTAGTTTATTTACATCAAAATGAATATTGACTAAAATTCTATAAATTATAAAAGCATTATATTTATGTTAGCATGATAAACCAAAAAATTTTTCAACCATAAACGGAAAAGGGTATCAGTTGCATCAATAATGGCCGACAGCCAATATGGCGGACACAGGTACTATTTTTGTCACAAGTACCCTAGATACTTACTTTTAACAATTCTTTCTGTCGTAGTTAACTTAGAATCTGTAGAAGCCATGATGGGGCTTATAATCACAAATAACCATTAACCGGTGCCTCGGATGGCACACAATTTGGTTGATTCGCCCCGATTTCCCCAACGGTAAACAATTCCCTTCAAGATGGCGTTAACAACATCTTATTTGCATACGAAAATATCGTTCTGCGCAGTATGGTGCGCAACCTTGCCAACGCCCGGTGACGATGCCAGGATAATCTAAACGATCATTGAACTGTCATAACTTGTCTAAATATAGAATTTTCTCTCAATTCCATTACCATGGAATACAGTTTTTATTTGGAAATAAAAGCTATTTAAAGTGTAAATTAATAACAACAAGAGAACAAAAGAATAATTATATGACCAGTGCATTTTAAATAATACAAACATGTACGGCTTGCTCTTATGGATGTAGATTTTTAAAAATGAAAATGTTACCTTTTTAAATTCAAAATTAAATTGTGTTTAATTGAATTTAAGACCCATATATACAATTTGATTAAATAACAAATATTTAGAATGAACTAGAAAAATTGATTTTGATCGATGAATGCTTGCACAATAGGTTAAAAAAATTGAAAAAAGCATAAATGATACAATTATGGATATATTTTATCACGATAAGTTACACACTTGTTAGAAAGTTAAAATAATCCTTTCCTAGTTCGGAGATAGTGCTTTTCTCGGACAATGCTTGCTTAGTGGTATTTGATTATTAGTGTATATATAAAATTTCACAATTTGCAAGAGTTTAGATAAAATAAATAAATAAACTAGTAAATAAATAAATAAATAATGATGATTTTGGGAGTTGCGACTTTGGCATTGGACCTTATTGAAAATGAAGTCCTTGGGTCACATTCAACACAATGTAACATTACCAAAAAAATAAACTTAGATACTTTAATATTAAAATAAAAAAAAATTATAGCTTTTAAAAACAATATTTCCAACATGATTTTGCGAGACAAACTTTTGTTTTTTAAAAATAAATGACTGACTCGTGACACTTGAAGAGCTCCGGTTTTTAAAAAGACTTTAATAAGCAAACTAATGTCCCGCGATTTTGATTGATGTTAAAAAATTTTCCGTTTGTGAAACAGTATATATATTTCGTTTAAGAATCAGAATCCGGCATTTTTTTAACAGTACGCCTACTTAAAATTAACAGTTTTATATAGAAATCTATAGAATGATGATACAAATATCATCACTGATGCTTGGACCAAAAAGTGACAACAATAACAACTACCTGTGTCATTTAGTAAGACGGAATACATATGATTTAAGCAAAATGAAAAAAAAGAAGAAAATAATAAAAGACATACTGACGACATTAATATTAATGACCGGTCAAAATATAAAGCTAAAATTAAATGTAAGTGATCTATCTATCTATCTATCTATCTATCTATCTATCTATCTATCTATCTATCTATCTATCTATCTATCTATCTATCTATCTATCTATCTATCTATCTATCTATCTATCTATCTATCTATCTATCTATCTATCTATCTATCTATCTATCTATCTATCTATCTATATTATATTGACCTCCCTGGTGTAAGTGATGTATCACTTAACTTAGCCTGAACTATAGTACACACATTACAATCTCCGATTTTATTGGAGATGTTGATTTAGTAGAAGTATATCACTGTACTGGATTTGAAATTAAAAATATGTTTTTATCTTGTTTTTATATAGTTTTTTTAAATTGTGTTATTCTATTTAAGTGAAATGCTCACCTGTGATAAATTTGAACACCTTTGTTGAGCATTTATTCCAACATTAAAACTTTAAAATAAGTAAAATAGAAAGTTATAATTGATTCAGATTAAATGTAATACCAACATGGGATAGAAAAAAAAATTGAAAAATATATATACATTGTACAGCTACAACCATAGCAACTAAACAACAACACACCAAACAATCAAAATATGATAAACATATCTCAATACCACTGATTATAAAACGCCAGACTTTGGACGGGAAAAGTTCATAATATATAAATGATATCCAGTGGTGTGGTTAAAGACTTTTAAGTAGTTCCACTTAATTCACAGCAAGTGATCATAAAGACAACTGTTATCACGCCTCAGGACCCAGTATAGACTATATTGTTAACAAACACAACGCAAATCTGAAAGTTTATTTATATATCAAATTGCTTTATATATACCCTAACTCGTTCCAGATAAAACTATTTACAATGTACAATTTTATTTTCTTTATACAGAGGAACCACATAACTCGGACAATACATAACATCAAACACTATATATTATATCTGCACGTTATCTAATATCTAACAATATATTCTCCAGTATTAATAAGTCATCACTGTACACGTATATATATATATATATATATATATATATATATATTATTTTTCTATTACCACCTTTCTGAGATCGCGTAGTTATAACAATGTTCAGCTATTATGATTCAGATTTAGATGTAATAATTGACGAAAATATTATTGGATATTCTATAATATTACTTTACGTTCTTCCAGTTATGAGTTTTGTAAATAAATAATAAAGCTATTTACGAAAAAAAAAAAAAAAAAAAAAAAAAAAAAAAAAAAAACAACAACAACCAACAGCAACATACCCAGGTAGCTGTAAACATGAATCATAACAACATACTCCGAAAGCTGGAGATATGAAAAAAAAACAACAACAACATACCCAGGTAGCTTGCGATATGAATAATAACAACATACCCAGATAGCTGGAGATATAAAAAATAACAACATACCCAGGTAGCTGGAGATTTGAATAATAACAACATGCCCAGGTAGTCTGAGATTCGAATAATAACAACATGGAAATATGAAAAATAACAACATACCCATGTAGCTGAAGATATGAATAATAACAACATACCCAGGTAGTCGGAGATTTGAATAAAAACAACATACCAAGGTTGCTGGAGATATGAAAAATAATAACATACCCATGTAGCTGAAGATATGAATAATAACAACATACCCAGGTAGCTGAAGATATGAATAATAACAACATACCCAGGTAGCTGGAGATATGAATAATTATCATCATACCCAGGTAGCTGGAGATATGAATAATAACAACATACCCAGACAGCTGGAGATTTGAATAATAACAACATAACCAGATAGCTGGAGATATAAATAATAACAACATACCCAGATAGCTGGAGATATAAATAATAACAACATACCCAGGTAGCTGGAGATATGAATAATAACAACATTCTTAAGTAGCTAAAGATATGAAAAAATAAATACGTACTCAGGGAGCTGGAGATTTGAATAATAACAACATACCCAGGTAGCTAGAGATATAAATAATAACAACATACCCAGGTAGCTGGAGATATGAATAATAACAGCATACCCAGGTAGCTGGAGATATGAATAATAACAACATTCTTAAGTAGCTAAAGATATGAAAAAATAAATACGTACTCAGGGAGCTGGAGATATGAATAATTATCAACATACCTAGGTAGTCGGAGATTTGATTAATAACAACATACCCAGGTAGCTGGAGATATGAAAAATAACAACATACCAAGATAGCTGGAGATATGAAAAATAACAACAAACTTAGGTAGCTGGAGATATGAAAAACTAAATTCGTACTCAGGGAGCTGGAGATATGAATAATAACAACATACCAAGGTAGCTGGAGATATGAAAAATAACAACATACTTAGGTAGCTGGAGATATGAAAAAATAAATTCGTTCTCAGGGAGCTGGAGATATGAATAATAACAACATACCCAGGTAGCTGAAGTTATGAATTATAACAACATACACAAGAAGCAGGAGATATGAATAACTATCAACATACCAAGGGAGCTAGAAATATGAAAAAATAACAACATACTCAGGTAGCTGGAGATATGAATAACTGTCAACATACCCATGGAGCTAGAAATATGAAAAAATAACAACACACCTTGGGAACTGTATGAAAAAAGCAACATCATACCCAGGTAGCTGAAGATATTAAATAATAACAACATACACAGGGAGCTGGAGATATGAAAAAATACAACATAACCAGGTAGCTGGAGATATGAACAATAATGACTTCAACATACACAGGGAGCTGGAGATATGAACAATTACAAAATAACCAGGTAGCTGGAGATATGAACAATAATAACGACTTCAACATACCCAGGGAGCTGGAGATATGGACAATTTCAACATAACCAGGTAGCTGGAGATATGAACAATAACAACATCTCATGGGAGCTGGAGATTTGAACAATAATAACGACTTCAACATACCCAGGGAGCTAGAGATATGAACAATAACAACATACCCAGGTAACTGGAGATATGAACAATAATAACGACTTCAACATACCCAGGGAGCTGGACCATTATAGAAATTTCTGAATTTGAATAGAAGCTGAAAAAAATTAAAAACGAACAGGCAATTCTGGAAACCAAAAAGTTAGAATGTATCATAAACAGAAGACACCACAGTTTATCACAGGTTTTCATAACATATACAATGATATAATGCATCAGAAAGTTATGAACGTCGACACCTATTTTATAATTATCAAACGGTTTAGAAAATGATTATATATATTAATATTCTGTAAAGTGACACTAAAAACGTCATATATTTTTCTATTCAGCAATACGATTCTTATTACACTTTCATTATTGTTTTGTAATAATATAACTTGCGATTATATCAGAAAAACAACATCATGTAATAATTCATATTGGATTCTAAGTTACATAATTATCATTCGTAATCAAGGCTATTTATGACAAGAATATTAATTTCCGATAGAGACATTTTAAATGTTATAAAGATGTAAGCATTTAAAGAAATTTATTATTGTTTCTAGTTATAAATGCACATTGTACAAAAGTTTTTTTTAACACGCTTTGAGGTCAAGTTGCAAAGTAGTCTCGTCGTCACACAATGGTAACCTTAGAAACACAATATTTTGTACTTAGAAAAGAAGAAGAAATCTGTCACTGAAACATGTAGTTGGCAACGACCACAAGAACTTAAACTCGTACAAGTTAATGATACAATCAATAATACAAGTAAATGATACAATCAACAATACAAGTTAATGATACAATCAACAATACAAATCAATGATAAAACCAACAATACAAGTCAATGTTACAAACAACAATACAAGTTAATGTTACAATCAACAATACAAGTCAATGTTACAATCAACAATACAAGTCAATGATAAAATCAACAATACAAGTTAATGTTACAATCAACAATACAAGTCAATGTTACAATCAACAATACAAGTCAATGTTACAATCAACAATACAAGTCAATGTTACAATCAACAATACAAGTCAATGTTACAATCAACAATACAAGTTAATGATACAATCAACAATACAAGTCAATGTTACAATCAACAATACAAGTCAATGTTACAATCAACAATACAAGTAGATGATACAATCAACAATACAAGTCAATGTTACAATCAACAATACAAGTAAATGTTACAACTTACAATACAAGTCAATTGTTACAATCAACAATACAAGTCAATGTTACAATCAACAATACAAGTAAATGTTACAATCAATAATACAAGTTAATGTTACAACTTCCAATACAAGTCAATGTTACAATCAACAATATAAGTCAATGTTATAATCAACAATAGAAGTTAATGATACAATCAACAATACAAGTCAATGTTACAATCAACAATACAAGTTAATGATACAATCAACAATACAAGTCAATGTAACAATCAACAATACAAGTCAATGTTACAATCAACAATATAAGTCATTGATAAAATCAACAATACAAGTCAATTTACAATCAACAATACAAGTAAATGTTACAATCAACAATACAAATTAATGTTACAATCAATAATACAAGTACATGATACAATCAACAATACAAATCAATGATACAATCAACAATACAAGTCAATGTTACAATCAACAATACAAGTTAATGATACAATCAACAATACAAGTTAATGATACAATCAACAATACAAGTCAATGTTACAATCAACAATACAAGTCAATGATACAATCAACAATACAAGTTAATGATACAATCAACAATACAAGTCAATGTTACAATCAACAATACAAGTCATTGATAAAATTAACAATACAAGTCAATGTTACAATCAACAATACAAGTAAATGTTACAATCAACAATACAAGTCAATGATACAATCAACAATACAAGTAAATGTTACAATCAACAATACAAGTTAATGTTTCAATCAACAATACAAGTTAATGTTACAATCAACAATTCAAGTTAATGTTACAATCAACAATACAAGTAAATGTTACAATCAATAATACAAGTACATGATACAATCAACAATGCAAATCAATGATACAATCAACAATACAAGTCAATGTTACAATCAACAATACAAGTCAATGTCACAATCAACAATACAAGTTAATGTTACAATCAACAATACAAGTAAATGTTACAATCAACAATACAAGTAAATGTTACAATCAATAATACAAGTACATGATACAATCAACAATACAAATCAATGATACAATCAACAATACAAGTCAATGTTACAATCAACAATACAAGTAGATGATACAATCAACAATACAAGTCAATGTTACAATCAACAATACAAGTAAATGTTACAACTTCCAATACAAGTCAATGTTACAATCAACAATACAAGTCAATGTTACAATCAACAATAAAAGTAAATGTTACAATCAATAATACAAGTAAATGTTACAACTTCCAATACAAGTCAATGTTACAATCAACAATACAAGTCAATGTTATAATCAACAATACAAGTTTTTGATACAATCAACAATACAAGTAAATGTTACAATCAACAATACAAGTTAATGATACAATCAACAATACAAGTCAATGTTACAATCAACAATACAAGTTAATGATACAATCAACAATACAAGTTAATGTTACAATCAACAATACAAGTCAATGTTACAATCAACAATACAAGTCAATGTTACAATCAACAATACAAGTTAATGTTACAATCAACAATACAAGTTA
This sequence comes from Tegillarca granosa, assembly GCA_029721355.1. NCBI lineage: Eukaryota > Metazoa > Mollusca > Bivalvia > Arcoida > Arcidae > Tegillarca > Tegillarca granosa. The sequence continues at coordinate 56,477,851 of CM056594.1, read as the reverse complement.
ATGTTACAATCAATAATACAAGTACATGATACAATCAACAATACAAATCAATGATACAATCAACAATACAAGTCAATGATACAATCAACAATACAAGTCAATGTTACAATCAACAATACAAGTCAATGTCACAATCGACAATACAAGTTAATGTTACAATCAACAATACAAGTAAATGTTACAATCAACAATACGAAGTTAATGTTACAATCAACAATACAAGATGATGATACAATAAACAATACAAGTCAATGTTACAATAAACAATACAAGTTAATGTTACAATCAACAATACAAGTGAATGATACAATCAACAATACAAGTCAATGATACAATCAACAATACAAGTTAATGTTACAATCAACAGTAGAAGTAAATGTTACAATAAACAATACAAGTCAATGTTACAATAAACAATACAAGTAGATGATACAATCAACAATACAAGTAGATGATACAATCAACAATACAAGTAGATGATACAATCAACAATACAAGTCAATGATAAAATCAACAATACAAGACAAAGACAAGGAAGTACAAGCACACATTAGGACCACTGACTTCTATTTTTAACGGTCAGTCGGTTAAATGTCAAGTTGTGTATTTACAAATAAATACAGGTTCTTACCATAACTGATAAAAATTTAGGCTTAGATACTGGATAATAACCAAAATATGTTTTATATTGCTGCTGGTATTTCCGGACTTTATAGTTTAAGTTCTATCATTTTATTTTTCTGTTTCTTTATATTATTCTTTATTGGTTAGACTTCTTTGTTACTATATACTCATTTCGTTCGTTCGTTGTTTCATGTTTTTGGTTACACTGATTATTAACAAGTACACGTTTTTTAGATACAGATAACGTTACTTCATTTTTCATCCAGCAATGCGACATGCAGCTGTATTGAATTTGGTTTTCTCTTATAAACAGGTTTTTAGAATAAAAGGTTAGTAAGACATGTAGTTGTCAGACAATATTAAGGAAATTTCTTTGCGATCTTACAGCTATAAATAAGGCGTTTAATCGATAAAGTTTTAATATCTGCATGTAACGTTTAGTTTGTTACAATGTAATGTGGTTAACACTTATGTTTATTTAAGATTACATAGCTACCAAGTAAACGAACATCTCCAATCAAATACGAGATATTAAGATATTTGGATAACAGCGGACTGTGGTATGGTTGTTCTTGTACAAGAACTGTTATCCAAGCTTTCACATCCAAATGATAACAGATACGAGTAGAAGAGTCCTTAAAACTACCCGATGGTCAATGATCCTTCATTGTCAACTAATTATGGAATAGTTTGCTATGTTAAGTTTTATTAGAGTTGTTCATCTAGGCGATCATCGTGAGAATGTTTATGCAGTAAAATAGCAAATAGACGCCTCTAGCCCCTTATTAAACTGAAAGAAAAATAGCAAATATTAAACAAAGAAGTTTAGTTATGACCTCACTGAAAGTTTTCCGTCTTATCTATTATTTTTCGCTCACTCTGGTTTATATAATCTTAGAAGTCGTCCGTAGCAGTTTCATTTTACCTACTATATTTTTTTTTACTCTACAGAGCAGTTTATTCATGAACTAAGACACAGGACTATTCTGTACAGGAGCTGTTTTCAGATCCAGTATGGGCAGAAGATAGTATCACCTGAGAATATTTATCTAATTCCCAGAGATTTGAACACACAGCTCTTGACTGTAAAAGGCAATGACAGTACCACTCGACCATGTCCGCCCACTATTTTGTCTATTACTCGACATAATACCATCTGTTGTTTTACCAATAATGTAGTAATATACACAAAATACAAAATATACACATTTCACATTTTGTTGTTTAAAAGAAATCTCATTTTTAAGTTATACTTAAGTATATACAGCGATTCATATCTCGTCGGTTGATCTATTTTTCAGTCTGCGCGTCAGTCATTAAAAGATAAAAAAAAAAAGTTTTCTGAAAAAAAGAGCCTAACAGTATTTGTCACAAAAATCCAGATCAATAAACATAAATTGTATTAAAACCTATTTCCATACAAGTTAAAATAATCGATTGTATTTGAATAGGAAGAAAATGCACAATTGGAATACAATTTCCTTAGGTAAGAAACAAATACATATATCAACAAATATTTGTCCATGCCAACTGTAAGAGAAAGAAAGGGATCTGCAAAAAATAAGTTGACAGAACGTGCAACAAAATTATCAACCAAACCCTTATAATGTTTTTGTCATTGGAGATGTTTATCTTATTAGACATGATAAAACTGGAAATATGACAGGAAGTACATGTACTACCGGTAGCTAGACGCCCCCGCACTGCAGTTTGAGTGGTTTTGTTAAGGGTAAAACAAAATAAAGTTAAAAATATTAAATATTTTTTAAACACCGTATAATAAACTGCTGGTAAGAAATAGTTGTAAAAAGAATAAAATTATGACTTATTTATACTTTTTATATAAAATTACCTGATAAACTACTGATATTACACAGCTGTTTTACATACCTGAACGTATAGAAATATTAATTATATTTTAGACCTTAATAATTTGTCAATGTTTATTTTGTTCGTATCATTATTCTGCTTGATTGAACAATTATTATGAATATGGAATCTTCATCTGCCAGCTAGAGGGCACTATACCTTTTAAATTGACCTATATAATTGGTTGATGATAAAATAGATAATTATTGATGTACTTATTCAATTAATGGCTTAAACTGTATACTTAGTTTGATATGGGAACCCGATAGAATCACCACAAGAGACTTTGCGTACCCGAAAACCTTATGACATTATAAAGGACCCCAATGGCATTTCCTCAAGACTTTATATACTAAAATTGCGACCCTAAACATTACCAGTTGGTATAGAGCCCTCTTGAAAATTGCCGAAGCTGACTTCATATTTTTTTTCGTGTTGCAATGCGGAAAGAAATTTTAAATGAAATTGCAGCTGAAAAACGTAAAGACCCACTGCAAAAAAATGTTCTATTTAAAAAATGGTGATCAGTTTAACTGCGTGGTTAGTGAAAAATATATTATTGTTCTCATGGGTGTATAATTCAATGTCTAGTAAAAAAAAAATCTTTATTTTATTTGTCAAAGTTAAATGCTAGGGACAACATGATGCATGGTTTGGGTTTTGACCTTGATATATGGTCATAATATTCAGTTCCTATCCAAATTATAAGAATTTATTAACCATCAGTCTCAATATGTAAATATGTATATTGAACTTGCTTGTCTTTTTTCATGTTTCATTTGTTGTCGCTAAGTCTTAGTTCTTGAATCTTTGCTAAGTATATATTTGTCACCTGTAAAATGTTTTCTTCTATTTGCAATCACTTGGATAATATTTGTTGCAAGAAGTACCTGTTATATGTCGGGAATCATACATACATTCAAGATACCTCAGTACTTGTCACATAAACATCTCCCATATAATCTCAGTTAGTAACCTGGTTAGCTATTTGAATTATTTGGATTGTTTAATTAGGCATACATAGTTATTATTTATTAAACATTTCATAACCTGTTTATTTAGATATTAAATTTTGTTGAATTGATAAGAAAAACTAGCATGCATGTCAAATATAATCAAAAGGAAGTCTATGATGTTTTAACCTATACACAAAGATGTCTGAATTATTGACTTACTTTTTTAGTCGGAATAAACAGAAAACCCCCGATTATTTAGAGTGACTATAATCTTATTGTTGAGAGAATAAAACAGTTCAAGTAGGACACCGTGTAATTTGACTTAGTCTACTCGGCCAATATCATCATCAAGACATGTATTTGGATTGTAGGCGGTAGCAGACGATCAATAAATTCTGGCGGCGAACAATTCCAATTTGACATGATTATTGCGAGATTACAGATATAAATCCGTGTTTCTGTGCAATGACATCGCAGCCACACTACTTTTAGAAAAAAGAAAATAAGTTTTTTTTTTACTCGATAGCTGAAATAAAAAAAGGTGTGATTAAGTTTTCCTCCGCAAAACATCATATAACGGCTTTACGCCCAATACCGAACTGGTTAATCAATGATAGATGTCATCATTGTGAAAATATTTACATGAAAATAATTGATTACGTCTACAAACAATGACCATGTTGATTAGCTCGACTTCAGAAATATAAACTAAAGCAAATTATTAAAAAAATAAAGTTGTCATTATGGTAAGCGAAATTCTTTTCGGGTAATTAATTAAAAGAGTAAATGTATTCAATCTTTACCAATAAACTGCTTTATCAGAAAAGCTGCTAAAACACCCCGAGCTTGAATAAATAAGGTTTATCATTTCCTGATGGTGTAGCTGTTTTCTCATCTCACGATTTCTGATATTTTTGGAAAACTATAGATATACAAAATAATTATTAAGCATATTTCATGTTGTAATGATTGATTATAAGATCTAAGTATAGAAATATATGTCAGAAAAATAACAAACTTAGTATTACACAAAGACAATGATGAAATAGAACCAGACGCAGAACAATGTTTCATAAGTATTATCATTTTTTGGAGAGAAAGTAGTTGTACTGGTGTTATGTAATTACAGATTTGTAATTAATAAAAAACTACTAGGGAAAAGAGAAAATGAAAGCACACACCATCACCACCACCACTAGCAGCTTACACAATAACCACCACCGCCACCACTAGACCATCACCACCACACCGCAACCAGCACTAGCACTACCACCATCACCACTAGCAGCAGCACAATCATCACCACTACCACTACCACCACACAGCCACCAACACCAGCAATACCACCATCACCATAATAACTACCACCACACAGCCACAACCACCACCATCACCACCAACACACCAACTAACATCAATACAGATATATTTTACTGATACAATAAATATACAAATATTTTATACATTATTTTTATTTCGTCATAACACATTATTTAAAATTTTATCGTTAAATACATTAAACGATACATAAAAAATGCTTTAGGACAATTATATAAATCTAAATCAAGTTAAAATGTCAAAGATGTTTAAAACTTACAATCACATACTACAGTAACCATGTAGACTTAGTAACGTATTGTAAACATAACTTATATGTTAAATACTCGTTCAACAGTTCCAATAAAACCGGAGATGATGATTAACTATTTGATTATTGTTAATCATGTTTATGATTGTTCTGGCTCATCAAACATTTTTATTTTTAGAACCATTCCAATGTGTTAATAGTAAGGACTGATAGAGTATCTATAGGAACATGAGGCCGATATATCTAAATAATAAATGGTTTTACGGTAGTTGGACCATGTCGACAATCGTGTAATGTATCCAGAGTTGATTATGTAATGTAACAATTGCTGCCAATAATCGAACTTAAGCAAATCAACTGTCTAGCAGACAATAATTGTCTTGTTTACACCTCCATTAGATCATAATCGGATTATCATCGAGTGTAAAAAGTGTAAACAAAATAAACTGAGCATCCAGACTTAGTCTTGTATAGAGTTAACGAGATTATAATAATGACTTAACACTTGTAATTATGTTACAGAAATATAACAGTAAGTACAATTACCTAACCTGCTAGTTAAAATTTTGTTTTGTTTCTCAAAAGAGAGGTCAAGGTCGAATGCATGTGTGTCTGTGCATGCATGTGCATACAGTGTCGTCTGTCAACATTCTTTAAAAGAATTCAAAGTAGAACACAAATTCTGTATTCTGAACCTAACACCTAAAAATAATACCAAATGAAATCCTAAATAACGTATGCAGAAAATAATGCCAAATTACATGCAAACAATGTGAATCGGACAATGGTCAAAACAAAATGCCAAACAATATAAATCAGGCAATAGTCAAAACAAAATGCCAAACAATATAAATCGGGCAATAGTGAAAACAAAATGCCAAATGCCAAACAATGTGAATCGGGCAATGGTCAAAACCAAATGCCAAACAATGTGAATAGGGCAATAGTAAAAACAAAATGCCAAACAATATAAATCGGGCAATGGTCAAAACAAAATGCCAAATAATATAAATCGGGCAATGGCCAAAACAATATGCGAAGTAAAATGCTAAACAATGTGAACCGGGCAATAGTCAAACCAAAATGCCAAACAATATAAATCGGGAAATGGTCAAAACAAAATGTCAAACAATGTGAATCGGGCAACGGTCAAAACAAAATGCCAAATAAAATGCCAAACAATATAAATCGGGCAATGGTCAAAACAAAATGCCAAACAATATAAATCGGGCAATGGTCAAAACAAAGTGCCGAATAACATGCTGAATAATGTGAACCAGGCTATGGTAAACAATATGCCAAATAAAATGCCAAATAATGTAAACCGTGCAATAGTCAAAACAAAATTCCAAATAAGACGCTGAACAATGTGATTCGGGCAATGGTCAAAACAATATGCCAAATAAAATGCTGAATAATATGAATCGGGCTATGGTCAAAACAAAATGCCAAATTAAATGCTGAATAATGTGAACCGGGCAATGGTCAAAACAATATGCGAAGTTAAATGCTAAACAATGTGAACCGGGCAATGGTCAAAACAAAATGTCAAATAAAATGCTAAATAATGTGAACTGTACAATGGTAAAAATATAATATAATGCCAAATAAAATGCCAAAAAACGTGCATCGTGCATGGTCAAAACAACTGTGAAATCGACACAGCGAATTATTAATGAATAAATAAATAAATTAATTAAAAATTAATTAATTGTCATATACTATTTATAATTTTTTCATTCAATACATTTAAAAATGAGTTTTTATTGAAATATACTATTTATTAAATGTATTGAATGATATAACTTAATGGCAGAATGAATGAATGAATGAATGAATGAATGAATGAAAAGACGTCGAAACCCAAATTGAAATTAATGAATTATAATACTATGACACTGAATATGATAAGTTCATAACGAGTATGTCGGGTTGACGACATTATGTATTTTTGCTGCTATAAGATTTAACATTAAGTATATCAGTTACCATTGTAAACAGATCATTGTTCAGTATTTTAAGTAACTTAGAAATAGCGTACCTTTGTGTCTTTGAGATATAGATGTTGATATGTTATAAGCTATATTTAAGTTAATATTCAGATTTCTGCAGTGTCATCAGCTATATGGGGGGGGGGGGGGAGTATACACTACACCTGATTCTCTCAGGGGGGGTCGATTACTTTCTCCTTCGACATGTCGTGTATCTAGTTCTAGGGTTCTAGGTTCGTTATAAAATCACACGAGTTTATATAAGTTTTAATTTTATAAATACTTGATAAAATAAGATATCAATGCATTTAATAAATAAAATCTATTCACAGGAAGACATTTGTATTAGTGTTTAAGGAAACATATCTGGAAACACTTACAAAGAACTCCGGTTTTCCATCCTATTCATAATTTTATATAAAACACAAATATACCAGTTTATGTCCAAATCACAATCCCAAAATACAAAGTAAAAACTTTGAAAACTGACCAATTCAGTTATACACGTGAACTTCCATCGGGGAAGCGAGACCGGGTGCTCCGGAAGGATAAGCGCCTCCTGTCTAGCTATAAGCTATGTGTTTATATCAAGACACAGCTAAACCGGTTAAAATTACTGTTGTCATTTTAATTGGAGATAAATATTTTACGCTTAAAGAAATGTACTAATGTTATTCATATATTTATATGTTTTTTTCTTGATATAAGATCTAATAGCCATCTAAAATCTGGAGTCCTATTATGGGTGGCCGTCACATTACGCTATATCTGGTAGTTTTTTTTTTTGTTTTTATGTATTTTTATTGCTATTATTACTGTCAAATACCACTTTTTGAATGTATTTTTATGATTAAATTCAAAAAGTGGTATATGACATTACTATAAAGTAATGTTTTGTAGCTGGAAAAAGGAACTCGCCAGTATACCACGTGATCAATACCTCTTAACGTTTGTGCGGAATGAAATGGATAACGTTTACGTCAAATATTCCCGAAAAACGTCGTTTTTACGGGAAAACTTCACTTTATGCGATTCAATTGCCAATAGAAATATTTGAACCACACAAACTGTATGAGGTATTACGTGGAGCTCGGGGGAATTTCATTGCTCAATCTATGACAAAGGTAGGTGGTAAAGCCTCTTGTTATGGTAAAGTAGAACAGTGCAAAATGAAAATCAAAGAACACCAATATACATGTAATAGATAATAAAGGCTTGTATCGTCAAGATAGGTACATACACATTGAAATCAACATGTTTCTTTTAACACATTGTATCTTAGTCAAATTATGAAGAAAAACATTAATTGACATTTAGTAACGTAGAAGGTTATCATACGGAGAAAGACGAGGAAGATAGTGGACGATCTGATCTGGAAAACCAACCTAACTAAAATAAGACGGTTAGCTTATCCGGGTACGCAAATGTTGAAATAGAAAAAGGCTCTGAATAATGAACCAAAAACCATACAGCTCTCTTCAAAAACTTCTCAATTGATTCAATTACTTTGTCAAAACAGATGGAGGCAAAAGTGTATGGCCAATGATATTTGATGTTACGCAGTATATTACATATTATCACGGATTATGCTATGGCGGTTAAAAGAACCAGAGAATAAAGGAAAGTAAGAAATACAAAAATTACAACGATTTAACAATAGAATAAAAAAAAACGCCACTGACATATGTGCACGTTGTTATAGGAAACATTGTATATATTTAAGTTCTGTATTATAGTAGAGTATATATGTCCTATTACACGTGTTAGTGTCTTAGGTTCAGTGAATACTTCTCATTGTTATCGGCGGATTTATAAGTCCTAATAGAAAGTTTTATTGTGACATAATATCACCATCACAAAATAATCAACAGAACATAAACCTCTATAAATAATGGTACTAAGGAATCATTAAGTCTGTATTGGTTCAAAATTAACACAGGCATTTTTGTTAAAACATTTAGATATAAAAATCTCTCAGAACAGATATAGAAATAGTATACAAAATCCTAAAATAGACATACAATAATATCTAGTGTGCTTTGTATATACGTAATTATTGAAGCATTTGACTTTATTAAAAACTATTCTATATCAATACGAGAGAGAGAGAGAGAGAGAGAGAGAGAGAGAGAGAGAGAGAGAGAGAGAGAGAGAGAGAGAGAGAGAGAGGGGGGGGGTAATTAAAGAAGCGTGCGTGATAAGTAGTTAAGACTTATACTGTGAAGTTCTGATTGCTATGACAACCTGGTTGTTATTATAATTTTTTTTTGTCATTTCTCATCTTCTACACAGCACTGTTATCCATACTGCAATTGGCGTATTGCTTATACCACAAAACTATATAGAAGATAAATAGTATTTGACGCAGCATGTGTTCGCCTTCTCTTTGTAACTAAGGAAGGGAGAGTATTTTACAATATCCTTGTAACAGATCTTACTATTTCTTGGAAATGTCATTACAAACACCGGTTTACTTAATTCTCAGGAGAACACTATCCTATAAAATGTTCATTACTTTTGAAAGCTCGTTTTAAAATCTTTGAAAGAAATGTATTTGGGTGATTTTTAACAACATTACTTAGGGAACTTTAAGCATAGATGATATGGTACTTTGTCAATTATTTAGATTAAATATCTTTTTGTTGTTTAATTAGTGTCATATACCATTTAAAAAGGATGGTCTGTTAACACACACACACACACAAACACACACACACACACACACACACACACACCATTATATATATATATATGATGGCATTTAAAGATGTAGTTGATGTGGCGTATGAAAACACATTCGACCTAATGATAAAATGATATCCAGTGAATAAACTTTAGTATAATTGTAGTCTTTGCATTCTAAGTCGCCTCCGAAATTATTTGAAAATAATTTGTGTGACAAATAACTCGTAATAAATGACACACGTGTGAGCTTCAAAATCCGAAAAGTGTATAAACTTAATACATGATTATTTATTTATTTCAATTATACGATATACATGAAACATGCTTGTTGTTGTTTAACTATTTAGTAGATGCATGTTACATTATCTACTGCAATAAAAAACAATTGGATGATTTTTATACAATCGTGGGAGGATTTCAAAAAAAAAAAAAAAAAAAAAAAAAAAAAAAAAATGATGATGATTACGATGTTTTTAACTTCTTTTCGCATCAAGACATTTACATCTCGTAAAAGTTCGCAAAATGTCGGAAATATGCGTGTTATGTACCTTGTGGCACTGATGATGTGATGGTGTAGCCGATAGCATACATCGTACATTTTTTGTCTAATTGTAGGAGTCAGGAAGGCACGAAGACATAGATGATTGTTATAATATTATTCTTCGTTATATGGACATTATACTCTTATCAAAACATAATTTGAAAGCTCATTCTCAGCGGCTTAACACATTACGTTAGATATCTATGTATGGAAATTTGAAATTTATGCAAATTTTATCGCGCAGATATTGAAATGTTCTTTTGTCTAGGTTCAATCAAAAAGAAATTGTTATAAAGAATCTAGAAAGCTTTATCACCATGGCCGCTCTGTTTCCTGTTGTTATTTCATGAATAAAAAATGTCGTGGGTGCAGAATAAGAAGTCGCTTTGTCTTTAAAGATAAAAACCCCGTGTCTATTCACTAAAAAAGACATTTTTAAACTGATGATGAATCATTTTCACAAAATAAATTGCATACAAATCATTTTCAGAAAATAAACTGCTTACACTTAAAATTACCCTCAAAACCATCGACAAGAAAATTAAGATCGGGTACTGTTAAAGATAGACATACGTTTTATGTGGCATTCATTTAATTCTATGCATATTTTAGCTTGTGAAACTAAACATACTAATTGCATTCTTCCCAATGTCATTTCTGCTGATATAGATACCAACTTTTCCCGAACAATGTTATGTGCCGCAGAAACATTTTGTTTAAGAATACTTTCTTCTGTAGGCATAAAAGAAGTCCCCCTGTTTCCATCGGTATGAAAACCCACTCTTCGGAAAGACCTTACAATTTGTGTATAATACCATTTTGGTACAGAAACCACCCAGTCTTTCCGAATATCATTCCTGTTCGTATAGAATCACACTCTTTAGGAGTACAATTTTCATTCCCCCATCCTTCACGTTTGGAAGTAAAGAAACACCATCTTCCCGAATACCAATTTTGTTTTCATAGAAACAGACTTCCATGTTGGTGTAGAAACCCATTTCAGCCAAATACTATTTATTGAAGTACAAAAACAAAATCTTCAAGACTTCCAATTTCGCTGACATAGAGAGACAATTCTCTCGATTCCGTGAATGCTATATCAGTGGTTTTTTTTAATCATTCTCCTACGATTTCTCCGATTGATTCACTTTAAGATCTGTCTTTTATTGAAAGGAATTTAAACACATATTAATTTAACAACTATATTAATATACAATTTATATGGTATTAATGAAATATATTATATAATTGAATAGAAATATAACTGCAGAGAGAGAGAGAGAGAGAGAGAGAGAGAGAGAGAGAGAGAGAGAGAGAGAGAGAGAGAGTATTTTATTTAACAAACTGTTTTATGTTGAGAGAGAGAGAGAGAGAGAGAGAGAGAGAGAGAGAGAGAGAGAGAGTTTATTTTACTTAACAAAACTGTTATGTGAGAGAGAGAGAGAGAGGAGAGAGAGAGAGAGAGAGAGAGAGAGTTTATTTTACTTAACAAAACTGTTTTATGTTGAGAGAGAGAGAGAGAGAGAGACAGAGAGAGAGAGAGAGAGAGTATTTTATTTAACAAACTGTTTTATGTTGAGAGAGAGAGAGAGAGAGAGAGAGAGAGAGAGAGAGAGAGAGAGATGTTTAAAGAGACGTACTAATATAGAGTTATGAAATTTATGAAATACGTTAATGAATAATAATAACCAGTAATACTCTTAATCTCCCGTTGTTATTTTCTAATAAACGTAGATATTAAAAAAACTCTGATCTCACCGACTTATTATGTTTAAAACACTTCTATGGTATAATATGTAACATTCATGTTACAAAGCTGTCTTTGAAACAAGAGCTTCACAAGTAATACATTTTACCCTATTACTATTAATATCATTTAAATATTTTGTAATATCTGCGATACATATGAACTGCTTGACTGATGTTTAGGTAGATGTACTGTATGTAACATATATTTAAAACTAAGGTTTGTTGCCTCATACAAAGCATTCCTTAGCTGGATTTGGTTTCATATAATTTAGGAACTTTAGATTCAGTAATTTTAACTGTTTGGCATATATTTTTTTCTCTATCAAACTTTTCGGCCCCTAGTGTCCCTGATGAGGAATGAATTTCCGAAATGTGCACATATGGCACATCAAAATTTAACAGATATTTGTGTTATATATAGTGACTGAAACATGACAATCATCACTGGATGTAAATTAAGTTGACCGATTAGAGTTTACAATTTAAAAGTACTTTCACTTGTACCAAATAAATATGGAAAAATATTTGCTGCGCCCATCCAAAGTCGGGGGTCATGTTGGAAGTTGCTAAGGCTATTGTACAGCTATAATGACCGTGGAAAGGACTTCATCATAAGAGTTAAATAATGGTGTTTAACGCCCAAATTACGCGTTTCTTTGCAACAGGGAGCAACGGTGATCTCGGTCAACAGTCAACGGTGATCTATTCGGTCAACAGTCAACGTTGATCTATACGGAGTTCACAAGTCCAAAAATCTGCATCATCATCTAATGGATTGGGAAGGCTGTTAATTTGTTGCAGTAAATTCTCGTGTATAACATTAGTAATTTTGTTCACACATGTGGACGGGGTTCCACCACCCGTTTTCTTTTGTTCTCTCCTCTCTCCTTTGCTATATTTGATTTTGCCCTGGCTTTTAAATTTTTCCATAAAGATTTTATTTGGTTCAGTGTTCTATTAAATACCCCATGCCTAGAATTAAATTCGCTGCATAAAGCAGACCATTCGCCGTTCTTTTTACATTCGCTTTTACCCTCATTTTGTTTCTTCTCTAAAATATTTTTCCTTTTTTCTACCAATTCTTTTAGGATTTCTTTTTCTAATTCCGTAAAATTCGGAGATTTTGATTTTGAAGTCATTTTCCGAACGTGTTTCACATGTAACCTGAGCTCAGTTCACGTAAGAAGGAATTACTTTTCAGGTGTGCAACCCAACTACTGTTTACCTAAGTATGGGTTAACTCTAGTTTAAATCTGGATTACTTGATCTCGAGATCAACTGGTAAGCTAGGCTTACGTAAACTAAAGGTACACAACCGGCCATTAATCTCCCGTTGTTATTTTCTAATAAACGTAGATATTAAAGAAACCTCTGATCACTGACTTATTATGTACAAAGCACTTCTATAATATGATATGTTACACTCATGTTACAAAGCTGTCTTTGAAACAAGAGCTTCACAAGCAATACACTTTCCCTATTACTATTAATATCATTGGAATATTTTGTATAATTATACCTCATGTAATTTTCAAGTAATTTGATTGGATAACTAACTGTTTGAAAATAAAATAATATCACCCTTAGATTTACTAAGAATAAAGAATGGCGCGCGTGCTTCAGGGTAACATTAGTTGAGGAGTTATGGTAACGGGTAATATTACAAAAAATATCACATGCGCAAAAGGCATCCTAAATCACACAACCGAAAGCATTTCGATCACAAGCAGCTAAACGTTTGATGGATACGATCTTTTATTAATATACATTTTATTCATATGCAAGCGTTTCCTTGATCAAGACTACCTTTCATCAGACGACAAACGAAAAATCGTGAATGGCCAGCCTGAGATAGTAACCTTTTTTTTTTTTTAGCTCAACTGGCTAAAGCCAGATGAGCTTATGGCATGATGCGCGCGTGCGTGCGTGCGTGCGTGCGTGCGTGCGTCAGTCAGTCCGTTAACAGCAAAAACTCAGAAACTATTGGGCCAATTTTAACAAAACTTTGCAGGAATGATCCCTAGAAGACGTAGATGAAAATTTGTACAATTGGTTTCCATGGCAACCAAAAGTAGGTCACAGCGATCTAGAATGTAAAAAACCTAAAATAAGCTTCTTCTCTGAAACCATAGGTTATATGCAAAATCTGATGTGATATTTAGCTTCTAGACACCCTTAAACATATAGGTTTTACATTTCGTGAAATTATGTCAAAAACTAGGTTACGCGTTTTTAGCGTTTTTCTGTCATACTTCGTAAAAAGTGAAAATAAGGCTTATACTGAGATATCAACTTTGAAAATCTTCTCCTCTGAAACCATAAAGCCTTCAGCTTTCATATTTGGCAGTTAATATCAGCTTGAGCCCCTTTACCAAGTTTGTACAAATGGTAGCCCCCGGTCTATGTTTGGCCAAACCCCAGGGGTCCATATATCTGCATATGCATATATGGCTTATAATGGAAAATCAACTTTGAAAATCTTCTTCTCTGAAACCATGAAGCCTTAAGCTTTCATATTTGGCAGTTAATATCAGCTTGAGGCCCTTTACCAAGTTTGTACAAATGGTGGTCCTGGGTCCATTTTCAGCCCCACCCAAGGGGTCCATATATCTGCATATGCATATATGGCTTATAATGGGATATCAACTTTGAAAATCTTCTTCTCTGAAACCATGAAGCCTTAAGCTTTCATATTTGGCAGTTAATATCAGCTTGAGGCCCTTTTCCAAGTTTGTACAAATGGTGGTCCTGGGTCCATTTTCAGCCCCACCCAAGGGGTCCATATATCTGCATATGCATATATGGCTTATAATGGGATATCAACTTTGAAAATCTTCTTCTCTGAAACCATGAAGCCTTAAGCTTTCATATTTGGCAGTTAATATCAGCTTGAGGCCCTTTTCCAAGTTTGTACAAATGGTGGCCCCTGGTCCATTTTCGGTCCCACCCCAGGGGTCCATATATCTGCATATGCATATATGGCTTATAGTGGAAAATCAACTTTGAAAATCTTCTTCTCTGAAACCATAAAGCCTTAAGCTTTCATATTTGGCAGTTAATATCAGCTTGAGCCCCTTTACCAAGTTTGTACAAATGGTAGCCCCCGGTCTATGTTTGGCCCAACCCCAGGGGTCCATATATCTGCATATGCATATATGGCTTATAATGGAAAATCAACTTTGAAAATCTTCTTCTCTGAAACCATGAAGCCTTAAGCTTTCATATTTGGCAGTTAATATCAGCTTGAGGCCCTTTACCAAGTTTGTACAAATGGTGGTCCTGGGTCCATTTTCAGCCCCACCCAAGGGGTCCATATATCTGCATATGCATATATGGCTTATAATGGGATATCAACTTTGAAAATCTTCTTCTCTGAAACCATGAAGCCTTAAGCTTTCATATTTGGCAGTTAATATCAGCTTGAGGCCCTTTTCCAAGTTTGTACAAATGGTGGCCCCTGGTCCATTTTCGGTCCCACCCCAGGGGTCCATATATCTGCATATGCATATATGGCTTATAGTGGAAAATCAACTTTGAAAATCTTCTTCTCTGAAACCATAAAGCCTTAAGCTTTCATATTTGGCAGTTAATATCATCTTGAGACCCTTACCAAGTTTTTACAAATGGTGGCCCTCAGTCTATTTTCGGCCCCAACCAAGGGGTCTATATATCTGCATATGCATATATGGCTTAAAATGAGATATCAACTTTAAAAATCTTCTTCTCTGAAATCTTGAAGCCTTAAGCTTTCATATTTGGCAGTTAATATCAGCTTGAGGCCCTTTTCCAAGTTTGTACAAATAGTGGCTCCTGGTCCATTTTTGGCCCCACCCCAGGGGTTCATATATCTGCATATGCATATATTGGAAATTAAGTTTAAAAATTTTCCTCTCTGAAACTGTAAGGCATAATGCTTTTATATTTGGCATTTAATATCAGCTCAAGTCCCTTTACCAGGTTTGTGCAAATGGTGGCCCCTGGGCCATTTTTGGTCCCACCCCAGGGGTTCATATATCTACATATGCATATATGGGAAATCAAATTTAAAAATCTTCTTCTCTGAAACTGTAAGGCTTAAAGCTTTCACAATAAGCTCAAGTCCCTTTACCAGGTTTGTACAAATAAAGGCCTCTGGGCCATTTTTGGTCCCACCCAGGGGCACATATATCTATATATACTTATATGGGAAGTCAAATTTAAAAATATTTTTTTTTTGAAACTGTAAGGCCAACAGCTTTTATATTTAGCATTTTACATCAGCTCAAGTCCCTGTACCGAGTTTATATAAATGGAGGCACAAGAACCATTTTTGTCAATTGAGCTCCACAGGCCCTTTTGGGCCTCTTGTTTTTTCAAGTAACAGAGAATCTCAGTTTAAGAGAATATCTGGAGAAAGACATTTGGCATAATGAAATAAAATATAACATTCATAAGAGGGTGATACTGCATATTTTCACCCCCTCGGAAACCATTGTCAACCGAGGCGTCGCGGAGAAACATTGAAGCTTTAGAAGCTTTACAACACCGTCCTTTCAACGTCTTTACTGCATCTTCATTAATTTGCATTACTGCAACTTAGTCCCTCCGCCTCGGTTGACAATGGTTTCCGAGGGTGAAATTATGCAATATCACCCTCTTATGAATGTTATATTTATATAATATCTGCGATACATATGAACTGCCTGACTGATGTTTAGGTAGATGTACTGCATGTAACATATAGTGATTGTAACATGGCTATCATTACTGAACGTAGATTAGTTTGGCCGGTTAGAATTTACAATTTAGAAGTACTTTCACTTTTACTAAATAAAAACTGAAAATTATTTGTTGTGCCCATCCGAAGTCGGGGGTCATCTTGTTCACGGCTCAGGCTAGTGTACAGCTCTAATAACTGTGGGTAGGACTTTATGATAACGGTTAAATAATGGTGTTTAACGCCCAAATCATGATTCTTTAACATATCGCTGCTGTGTGTTCTTAGATGGTGGAGGAAATCGAAATGCCCGGAGAAATCCAACGACCTATGTTAAGTGAAATAACACACCTTCTCCCTCTAGTGATCTGCCAGAGAGGGATTTGAACCTAGACGATAAGAGGCATTGTGATCTGTATGTACTATTTTATAGAGAAGTAACCCGGTAATTCATTATATTAAAGACAAAGTTATTTGTATAAAAATAGTGTGTAGAAGAATGTCTCAATCAGGTTATCGACGGGATTGTAGATTTATAATGGTAACTGTAGAAAATGCGTCAACCAATCTAGTAGTCCATTAATAAATAAGTTAAAGGTTGTATAGAAATAAACGTAGTCTATAGAACGTGTGTCAACCAATCTGGTCTTCCTGAAATCATACATTAATAATGGCTTGTATAAAAAAAACCCGTATCATGAATGAACGAAGGCGGAGGAACATTGAAGCTTAAGAAGTCTTACAACTTCGCCCTTTCAACTTTTTTACTGCAACTTCATTTATTTGCATTACTGCAACTTCGCTCCTTCGTCCCTTCGCCTCCGCACTCACACATCTTCGTTGTTTCTTTGCATTACAACAATTATGCGCATTATACCTCTTCGCTATTGCACTTTCGCTGCATGATCTTCGCGGTTTCGTTTCTTCACTTCTTCGCATGTAGTTCGAAGGAACGAAGGCTGATAATTGAAAATGGCACTAATCGGACACCATAATATCTATAAAATCAGGATTTTATTGTGTAAGAACTAGGACATGAATGGTTTAAAATGAAGACTTGAGAGGTAAGGATATGTACCAGACATAAAGCTTATCTAGCATCGCTGATATCGATTAAATATTGTGTCGTATAGTCCTCCGGGGCAGAAAAACAGAATTATCACACGGCAAGGAGACCGCTGTCTATATAAAAGAAAATGTGAACTGGACTGGAATTAATGGCAAAATCAATTCTGAAGACCAAATTGAACTGATATAATACGATCTGGTCAAACTGTTACCTTTACCACGTGGTACGACAAAAATGTGCTTAAATTGTTAAAAAATCAAATATTAGTAATATTGTTTCATTGTTTGGTATTTATGTAGGGTTCAGTGACGCCACACTATATACGTGTTGTCAATATGTCAGAGGTCCGTTATTTCAGTGTACGTATGTGTTTGGCTTGCATTGGTTATATACGTTTTGTCAATATGTCAGCTGTCCGTTATTTCGGTGTACGTATGTGTTTGGCTTGCCTTGGTTATATACGTTTTGTCAACATGTCAGATGTCCGTTATTTCAGTGTACGTATGTGTTTGGCTTGCCTTGGTTATAAACGTTTTGTCAACATGTCAGATGTCCGTTATTTCAGTGTACGTATGTGTTTGGCTTGCCTTGGTTATAAACGTTTTGTCAATATGTCAGATGTCCGTTATTTCAGTGTACGTATGTGTTTGACTTGCCTTGGTTATAAACGTTTTGTCAATATGTCAGATGTCCGTTATTTCAGTGTACGTATATGTTTCACTTGCCTTGGTTCTATACGTTTTGTCAATATGTCAGATGTCCGTTATTTCAGTGTACGTATGTGTTTCACTTGCCTTGGTTATATACGTTTTGTCAATATGTCAGATGTCCGTTATTTCAATGTACGTATGTGTTTCACTTGCCTTGGTTATAAACGTTTTGTCAATATGTCAGATGTCCGTTATTTCAGTGTACGTATGTGTTTGACTTGCCTTGGTTCTATACGTATTGTCAATATGTCAGATGTCCGTTATTTCAGTGTACGTATGTGTTTGACTTGCCTTGGTTGTATACGTTTTCTCAATATGTCAGATGTCCGTTATTTCAGTGTACGTATGTGTTTGACTTGCCTTGGTTCTATACGTTTTGTCAATATGTCAGATGTCCATTATTTCAGTGTACATATGTGTTTGGCTTGCCTTGGTTATAAACGTTTTGTCAATATGACAGATGTCCGTTATTTCAGTGTACGCATATGTTTCACTTGCCCTTTTTTTTTTTTTTTTTTTTTTTTTTTTTTTTTTTTATATTGTTATTTTGGCATTCAACATAACATATATACATGTACATTTATACTTATTATCAACATAATATCCATACAATATATAATGACATATACAGATATAAATGGTCATAAACCAAGATATAGTTAATAATAACAATTTTTCAATAAATTATCTACAGCAAGGTTATGTTGAATGTTTAATGAGAGAGAGAGAGAGAGAGAGAGAGAGAGAGAGAGAGAGAGAGAGAGAGAGAGAGAGAGAGAGAGAGAGAGAGAATACCTCTTATCTTTTATTTCTAGTTTACAATGCCAGAAATTGGTCCCATATCATTAAAAAATGTTCGTCATCCCCTTTTTTTGTTGCAATAGATTTTTGAACATTTATCATATCTTTAATAGTATTTTGATAGGCACTAAGAGACAATATTTTATTTAAGCATCTTGATTTAAAAATGAAATATTTGGTATGTGTAATAATTAAATTTTTAACATTATTTCTCATGACAAAGTCTCCAAAAATTATTATTTTTTATTTAAAGATATGAATATATTGTTTTTTAGGAACCATTCATCTATTAGATATAAAAAGTTCTGGACAACTTCACATTCCCAAAATAAATGGATAATAGTTTCTTCGTGCTGTTTACAAAACGTACAAAAGGAATCATTTCTTTGTTTTATTTTAAATAAAAGATCATTAGTACCAAGAATATTATGTACGATTCTATACTGGAACCAATGTAACTTGGTTCCAGCTAGAGGATTAAATATGTTTTGGTATATTCTGTTCAAGTTTTCATCTGTTAAATCGTTAAATAAGTTGTCCCATTTAAATCTTGAAGTTGGTTTACATGAGTTGTATTTCAGTATGTTATACATATCTTTCGATCCACATTTATTTTTTAACAGTTTTTGGATGTTATTTGGAATAAAGGGATAATGAACTTTTTTCAGTTTTTGGCAATTAATTTGCTTTAGCATTTGTTTTGTGGCATTTATTAGGGATAAATAGTTAATGAAGTTTAAATCACACTGGAAATTAGTATTAAGTTCGCCACAAGAAAGAAAATCATTGTTATTATTAATTATATCATTTACATAATAAATGCCTTTAGAATACAGGTTTTTATAAAATGCTGAATTTTTCCCAGCTTTGATATTTGAGTTATACCATAGACAAAATTTCGCCGGTTCGATCCATTTATTAATTTCAGTGTCTTTCTCGATTAGTGTTTTCCATGCAATAAAAACATCACTCCAAAATTTGTTTTTTAACTTGTTTGCAACCTGAGTAAGAAACGTTTCCCCAACCTTAAACATCTTATCAAGATTAACTTGAGAATTAATTATGTTGGTCCATTTGCCTGTAGTTTGAATCAGTCTACGGATCCAAGTTGTCTTGAGAGCTAGGACATATGAATTTAGATGAATCATTTTTAAACCCCCTTCTTGATGATTTTTTATCATAATATCTCTTTTTATCATATCCACTGGACTGT
Source organism: Tegillarca granosa (assembly GCA_029721355.1). Classification (NCBI taxonomy): domain Eukaryota; kingdom Metazoa; phylum Mollusca; class Bivalvia; order Arcoida; family Arcidae; genus Tegillarca; species Tegillarca granosa. The sequence goes on along the minus strand of CM056594.1, from coordinate 56,457,359 downwards.
TCCAAACGAAATTATAAAATAATCTATTTAATTCTTTCAGAAATTTTTGGCTAGGGTTGAGAATTGAAATAAACAAGTGATTAAATTGAGATATTAAAAATGTTTTCAATACAGATATTCTACCTATGGGAGTCAAGTTACGTTTTTTCCATGTTTCAAGTAGAATATTTACTTTTGTCATGTTTTTATTGAAATTCAAGTCACAGATTTTATTCATATCAACATCAAAAATAATTCCGAGTAAGTTAAATCGTGTTATTCCCCATTTAAGTTTGTATTCTTACAAAGTTCCTCACTACTATATTTTTTGCTACCTATCCAAACGTTTTGTGTCTTCTCAAAATTAATTTTAAGTCCTGATATACGAGCAAAGTATTCTAATTCCAACAAAGATTCTTTTAAAGATTTTTCAGATCCATCTAGTGTAAGAGATGTATCATCTGCAAATAAAGATATTTTAAATTCAAAGTTTTGTATATTTATTCCAGATATGTTTTTATAATTTCTTATTTTCTCTGCCAAGATTTCAACACAAAGCAAAAATAAATAAGGAGATAGTGGGTCACCTTGTCTGCATCCTCTTCCAATGTTAAAGAAGTTCGATAAATTTCCCCCTTGATTCACAGCCGATTTAATATTTTTATAAAATGTTTTAACCCAGTTTCTGATGGAAACACCAAAATTAAAAAATGTTAAAACTTTATCCAAGTAAGACCAAGAAATAGAATCAAAAGCTTTTTCAAAATCCACGATCAGTAATAGACCAGGAATATTTTGTTCTTCGGTGTATTGCATAATGTCATAAATTAATCTAGTATTCTCACCAATATACCTTCCTGACAAGAACCCAGTTTGATCTTTTTCAATAATTTTTTCTAAATAAGGTTTTAATCTATTTGCTATTACACCCGAATCAATTTTATAAACGACGTTTAAAAGCGATATAGGTCTCCAATTTTTAAGGATTTTTTTTGGTTTTCCCTCTTTTGGTATACAAATAATAATTCCCTCTTTTTGTGTACTAGATAGTTCTCCGTTTTCATACCCAAAATTCAAAGATCTGACGATGAAAGCCCCCAAATCTACCCAAAATACTTTAAAGAATTCTACTGTGAAACCATCGGAACCTGGGCTCTTATCATTTTTCATTTTGATTAATACTAGTGATGCTTCTGTAGTAGAAATGGGACCCTCCATCTGTTTCGAATCCTTGTCTGAAAGTTTAAGGGTGTTATTATCCTTAAGGTAATCTTTTAGATCAATGTTAATGAGGGTTTCATCCTTTGAATAAAGATTTGAATAAAATGATTCTAATTCAAGAAGAATTTCATTCTGGTTAACAATAAGATCGCCATTTGGTTTTTACTAGGAATAATTTTATTTACAAAATTTTTTGTTTCTAAATTGCAAAAGTACTTTGTCGGTTTTTCTCCTTCCATTACCCATTTAGCCCTTGATCTTATGACGCTACCTTTCAATTTATCTTTTCTATAATTTTCAAGTTGTTCACGATTTTCTTCAAAAATATCCAAATTTGAATCTATTAAATTTTTCTCTAATTCGCTAATTTCTTAATCAATTCTTTTTCTATTTTTTCTTTTTCTTTTTTTATATAACTTGCATAAGATATTGTTTTTCCACGTATTTCCATCATTAGTGTTTCTAAAAATAGTTGATCGTTTATATTAAACTGAATACTATCATTTGGAATATTATCAATATTTTCTATGTTATAAACAGGTAATAAATATTGTTTTTTACTTCTCGAATAGTATTTTTAATTAAATCTAAATATTCCAGAGACGACAGTAGTGAATTATTAAATTTCCATAAACCCTTTCCTTTTTTGAATTGTGTAAACTCAAGATTTAAGCGGATAATGGAATGGTCTGACCGATAGCTAGGCTCTATATGGGTAGTATAATTGTTGGAAGAAAATGATTGGGATAGTAGAAAAAAAATCGAGATGCGCTTGCTTTAATGGGTTTTTTCTCCAAGTGTATCGTTTAGTTTCGGGATTTTGTTCTCTAAAGGGGTCTATAATGCCATTTATTTCTATAAGTTCTAATAATTTTTCTCTTGCGTTTGGGTTATTTACACGTAAATAGTTGAAAGTATCTAAATCAGGGTTTAAACACAAATTAAAATCTCCACATATAATATAATTATTATTATTATCAAGATTCTGTATAATTTCAAAAATATTGTCATAAAATGTTGGTGAGTCTGAGTTAGGTCCATATATGGTCAAGAGAGTAAATTTTGTATTATCTACTAGGAGATCAATAGCTAAATAGTTTCCGTTCTTGTCACTTTTAACTAATCCAATTTTGTATTCAAAGTTACCGTTAAAGATAATGCAAACCCCCCTTGCGTTTGATTTATAACTGCTGAAATAACATTTATAATTTCTACCTATATCATTCCTAATTTTAACTTCCGAATCATGTGTAAAGTGTGTATCTTGAAGACAGATAATGTCGTGTTGAAATCTTTTTAAATAATTAAAAACATCTTTTCTTTTATAAGTGTCTCTTAGGCCTTGGCAATTCATTGATATTAATCTAACCATTTTTTATGTAAATATTTTCCCCCATATTTCCACAAATTTTTACACTAAGATAATGTGTATAAGAGGTTAAGAGTTTTAGATGGATAGATAGGATTGAAAAATAAATAGCTGAAAAGGAAGGAAAGATAAATTAAAGGGAGGTAATTAATGTTGTCGATAAGAAAAATCTCCGTAATCTGGTTAAGTCTCAATATCATAATTATAAGAGTTATATGCAATATGGTTAATTTCATGGTACAAACAGCGTCAAAATACAAATCAAGAAAATGAATTATTTCGTATAAACCCAAAGGTTTTTTAGATTTTGAAATAGAAAGTCGATAATGATGAGATATTATGTAGATGTAAATATGTATATGTTTGACTTGCCTTGGTTATATACGTTTTGTCAATATGTCAGAGGTCCGTTATTTCAGTGTACCTATGTGTTTGACTTGCCTTGGTTGTATACGTTTTGTCAATATGTCAGATGTCCGTTATTTCAGTGTACGCATGTGTTTGACTTGCCTTGGTTATATACGTTTTGTCAATATGTCAGATGTCCGTTATTTCAGTGTACGTATATGTTTGACTTGCCTTGGTTATAAACGTTTTGTCAATATGTCAGATGTCCGTTATTTCAGTGTACGCATATGTTTGACTTGCCTTGGATTTATACGTTTTGTCAATATGTCAGATGTCCGTTAGTTCAGTGTACCTATGTGTTTGACTTGCCTTGGTTGTATACGTTTTGTCAATACGTCAGATGTCCGTTATTTCAGTGTACGCATATGTTTGACTTGCCTTGGTTATATATACGTTTTGTCAATATGTCAGATGTCCCTTATTTCATCGACGCATATGTTTGACTTGCCTTGGTTATATATACGTTTTGTCAATATGTCAGAGGTCCGTTATTTCAATGTACGCATATGTTTGACTTGCCTTGGTTATATACGTTTTCTCAATATGTCAGATGTCCGTTATTTCAGTGTACGTATGTGTTTCACTTGCCTTGGTTCTATACGTGTTGTCAACATGTCAGATGTCCGTTATTTCAGTGTATGTAGGGGTTTGACTTGCCTTGGTTGTATACGTTTTGTCAATATGTCAGGTGTCCGTTATTTCAGTGTACGTATGTGTTTGACTTGCCTTGGTTGTATACGTTTTTTCAATATGTCAGATTTCCGTTATTTCCATTGTACGCATGTGTTTGACTTGCTTTGGTTATATACGTTTTGTCAATAAGTCAGATGTCCGTTATTTCAGTGTTCGCATATGTTTGACTTGCTTTGGTTATAGTACGTTTTGTCAATATGTCAGATGTCCGTTATTTTAGTGTACGTATGTGTTTGACTTGCCTTGGTTATATACGTGTTGTCAACATGTCAGATGTCCGTTATTTCAGTGTACGTATGTGTTTGACTTGCCTTGGTTATATACGTTTTGTCAACATGTCAGATGTCCGTTATTTCAGTGTACATATATGTTTGACTTGCCTTGGTTATATACATTTTGTCAATATGTCAGATGTCCGTTATTTCAGTGTACATATATGTTTGACTTGCCTTGGTTATATGTGTTGTCAATATGTCAGAGGTCCGTTATTTCAGTGTACATATATGTTTGACTTGCCTTGGTTATATACGTTTTGTCAATATGTCAGATGTCCGTTATTCAGTGTACGTATGTGTTTGACTTGCCTTGGTTACATTACTTCTCTTACGAGTGTGTCGTTTTCTTCGTTGCGTATTCAATTGTCAGTTACATGTTTGAGCTATTCAGTGTTATAACTATTATTGCAGGATTGTCAGCACGTAGCTTAAAATCAATCAACTTTACCCTGTTTGTAACATAAAACTTAACAAGTGAAACGCGCTTACAGTTACACAAGAAAATGCATTAAACATGTAACACGTGTTTTGATCTTAAGTTGACGATTTTTATTGACTCTATATACATAAATACGTATACAAACATCTGTTACTTTATGTATTTTTATCTTCCTAGTTAATTTTCAAGGTTCAATAACGATTCAGTGGATTTTTTATTTGACTGAGAATGATCGTAATAAAGTAAACAAGAATGTGATTATTTTCTTTGTCTGCCATTAACAAACGAAAAACGAAATAAACAATAATAAATTTAAAAAAAGCTTTCTGTATCTGACCATAAAATACAGTTGTAATCGTGAGATTTGTCCAAGTTGCCAAGATACCATTACTTATAAAATGACCACTTTGGTCGCTCATTGTGAGAACGTCAATGTCCAGAACGGTAGGTTATGGGTTCACACTCATGCCGGGACACTTATAAAACTACTAGTTAAAATTTTAGATACTGTTTCTTCGTTTATCGCTAAGGAATAAGATAAAATATCGACTGGTTCATGTGTCAAAACAATGTTACTTGGGGATGGTATACTGTCTGCGACATACTGACTCTGTTTTAAAGTGGTACAAAGACCACGCTGCTTCATGAGCAGACCATAAAGAAAACGCATTCACCTATTGCAGGCATTCACGAACTCGTTATTAGATAAATTCTTTGCGGTAAATAAACAATTTATTGTCGCGAATAGCTAAAAATTGCTCGTGTGACGTTAAAAACATTAAAACAACTAATACAATTAAAAAAATAAGCAGATGTATACATTTTACATTATCTCTTTGCTTTGCTAAACCATTAACTTTACACAACATATATATTGTACACTCTTCACAATCAGCCATGATTGATATGATTAATTTTAAGCGAGGTAGACAATCCGAGTGATGTCATTTCAAACAAGACTTGGACGATCAAACGTTTAGAATCACGCGGATGAACAGCGGATGTACGATCAGTCGTATCCGTTTTAATTTTAAATTAACGTTTGATAAAGTAAACTAACAATTAATATTTGATTCTTATTGTAAATTCAATGATTTATCTAAAATTTTATACTTTATAAATAATTAGCGTGTAAGTGCGGAAATCCTTAGGCAGGATATTTCTGAACAATAAGACAAACATTATCAGCTAAATGATGTCCTATCGACACACGCCTATAACACGTGTAACTATACACGTCTACTATACTATAATAATAATAATATAATTTACATTGAGGAATCTATATAATAAGTTTGGTGAAAAGCACGTTATTAATTATCATAGGGATACAATAATGAAAAGATCGTGATGAACGGGCACCTGCTAATTAAAATACTATATACAGTAACTAACTAACCTATTTTTAAGCAGTTTTATAATAAAATTGTAATTAAAAATGGATTTCATCGATAATTCAGAAAGAAATGCCACGATAGTTAATGAAACAGTAACTGTAATTTGTATATCTGTTTTCTCACGTCTTTGAAATTAACTCCCCCACACCCTGCTGCAAATCGAAGTATGAAGAGTTATTTCTATAGTTGTAACTATTGAATAAGTCATCGCGTAAATGAATGACGCAAATTGTCATAATTGATAAGATAGAAAGGATCTGACAATGTTTAAACAAGATGTAGAGAGAGAATCACACTAAATAAAACACTTATTATCTTTGTCAATATTATATTTCAAGGCATCTTAATTTCATCTATAGCATAAAAATATCCGTATATTCATTAAAAAGGCGGTTGTTTTACAATCACAGACGTTCGGTGGATAAATGCATCATTCATGTTCCACCTGAGATCTTTGATAAAGTTCTTGCAAGAATAGAGGCGTTCTGTGGCTTGATACGGAAATATTTCGTAGTAACCGATTAGATGATCAACTTCAATTAAGCAGGAGATTGTAAGCTATTTGGCTTACATAATAATTAATAATAGTTATAGTCCATCAAACATTTTCTTAATAATTTATCTCGAAATAAACAAGACTGAAGCTGTATACAATGTTATTTACAGTAGCGCGAGACATCATTAACCTGACAAAATATTAAACATCAAAATGCCAGACATTCTTGTGAAATGTTTACCCTATCAGTTCCGTACAAACATTAAAGTGCGACAATAAAACACATTGTTGTACATAACATTATTTAAATATTTTTCACGATTTACACTTGACAAACTTCTACAAAATATTTTAGTACATTGTATTTAATTATGTAATATGTCATTTGTTTAAAGTGTCCAGGGATTGTTATGATATTTAAATTATAGTATAAAATTACAAGAGTTTTAATGTAAAGCTGAGAAAACTGGTCTCTCCATCTGTTCCACTAATCAATGTCCGGTATAAAGGGACCTCGAATCTCACTCAGACAGATCCTGGTTAAAGAAAGCTTGTCAGTTCGTTTAGTTGGTTTCCATGGCACTCCAATCTCAGAACTGACCGCTTCGTTACAAGTAAAAATAACTTGATTGGGGGCGTAAACACCATTAGTCTTATTAACAATCCGTTATACGTTTTGATGGGAGTTATATATTTAAATAAGGTAAAACACAGATACTGGGATATCTCATGCTATATGTTCCAAGAAACCATCTGAATAGTTTATGCTAAGCTTTTTAACACAAAATTGCACATGTGTATACAAAGATTTGAAATTTTCCAAAAGCAGTTTGTTTAAATTGCGAAAAATTATTATAAAATCTTTTTGTTATTATATCTCTGTTTATTTTTTTTTTATCATCAGTGGCTTGTCTTTGATGTGTGATTGGTTGCTGTGTCTAATGTCATGTTATTTTGCTGCAGTTTGAAGTTTATATTATTTCATTACAAGAAATCTATAAGAAGTTAAGACCCATTGTCAGGATTACAGTTTATCTCTGTAACTCGGACATGTACGTCGATTTGTGTCTGGTTGTATAATTATACAGAAGATAGATCGTGTTGGTCTATCTGTAATACAGACAGTGTAACAACACAATTCACTGTGAGTTGTAACACTTCATAACAGTGATAAATAAAAAATATATTGTTTAGGGAAATAAAACAATATATTTGTAATTTTTTAATGGTTAACCGAACTTCTTTTTAGAAAGGTATATTTGCTTATACAAGAAGCACAGCTAGAAACCTATCCATCTTGTTTTACGAACACCTTTGATCTCCGTGCTCGGTTATAAAACAGTAAAATTATCTTCATTAACGTCAGGTTATATAACCATACAAACTGTGTAAAGTGTAATATTAGTCTGAATCATTGACTTAAGCTTCCAAAGACAAAGGTCCCCTGAGAGGCATAACAATACATTTATAACGTAAAAACACCAGTGAACAAAAATAGTTTTTTAAGAACAAAAGTCAATTTATGTTTTAATTTTTCATTCATAGACTATTGTAATTATTATTTCTTTCTGTCTTTTTTCTTTTTCTTTTTCTTTTCTTTCCTTTTTTTTGCTACTGTTAAATCATGAATAAATAATATGGCGGTTGGTGGTGCTTTATTTAAACATGTATATATAACAACAACAACAACAACAAATGTTTTGTTACAAGAAAATGTTTACTCATGACACTCTAGCTAGCTTACGTAGTGTTTTAATCTCTTTATTTGAAGATACCTCCGTAATATTCCAGTTAGTGATGTGCTTGCTTCGTATGTGAAAGGTCGGGTATCAAAAAAGACTTGAAAATTTACAGCAACTATTCTATAGCCAAAATGCTCGGTTTTAAGACTCGGTAGTATTAGGTGCTTTCTTTGTTTTAAGAGGAATGTGTTTTGAACTGTTAAGAGTTGGTTGTTTAATGAATGTTAATCCGTGATTGTTTTTATATATAAGTTGGGCATGTCTTATGTAATATGTAATAATTATCCAGTTTAACTAAGACACTTGACAATGAAGTTTGATATTTATCTGATATATATATCTGAATACATAATTTATCTTATACACCGATACCTCAGGATAGATAACTACCAAGGGAGTTGGTCTTGATCAAGTTTATAAAGCCAGACAAAATGTCAGCAATTCACATACAGTCTTACACGTCAACATTTGGGACATGATTATCGATTTGTATCTTATACAGCTTAAAACTAATTTGTTGCAGTTCATTGGGAAATGCTTTACAATATATAGATATAACAAACAGTTATGTCTAAGGCTTAATTGTTACGTTATCAAACAGTTATTGTTAGTTCCAGAGACCGTAAAGGACAGCTTATTTAAAGTCCACCGGATGTTATTAAAATAGAATAAAGGTTTACCAGTGAGAAGTTCATGAGAATAAAAATAAAACTTGAGAAAACAATTGTTTAGAATATTGGTCATTTAACTGTCACCGGACCGGTCACTGGTTCCAATGCAATAACAAAATAATATTCTAGTGGTATATAAATATATATATATATATATATATATATATATATATATATATATATATATATATATATATATATATATATATATAGGAAGCCTCAGATGAGTTCACAACACATGGTCAGTAAACACGTACTATTATCAATGAAAATATAAAATTTATTATAACAATTCGGATATTTTAACAATCAAGTGTGTACTGATGCTACATATAAATGTTTAGTTACATTGATATAAACTCTATTTGCTCTAAAAAATGTCTCTTGTACTTATTTTGTTCTTTAGTTTATTATACGAAATGGTTCAAACATATAACATGACCTACTAGAAAAACATCTCCAATCAAACTTTGTAAAAAATTTTATTGCGTGTGTGGATTTGAACCATCAAAATTTTTCGGTCGTCATTGTCATTGTGTCACGTGTGTGGATTTGATCCATCAAAATTTTTCGGTCGTCATTGCCATTATGTCACGTGTGTGGATTTGATCAATCATACTTTTTTGTTCGTCATTGTCATTGGGTCACGTGTGTTGATTTGATCCATCAAGATTTTTCGTTCGTCATTGTCACATGTTCTTTCTGCATTATTTATTCAATATATATCAATGCTATATATTATATATATATATATATATATATATTATATATCATTATTGTTATTTCAAGTGTATTATTTTACTTTTAATTGTGTTGTTTTGTGACGATATTGTTTTATCTGGTTATATGTATGTATAAGTTATATTTAATACTAAAAATTATGCAAGGTTTTCTTTGATGCTAGTTTATTAAATGAAGTTTATATGGTAAACACATGTTTGCGTAATAACAAAACATGTGAGATGGTAGTCAAATGAACCATGACGCAACATGGCATTGCAAAACTTGACACGACACAGGACTGCACTGCACGACACACCACGACATGAAAAAGAGCGACACAACATGACAAAACACGTGAATGACATGACACGACACAACATAACATGTTATGACACGGAACGACACAACATGATATGAGAGAGAGCGACACAATATGACAAAGCACGTGAATGACATGGCACGACACGACATAACATGTTATGACACGGAACGACACAACATGACATGAGAGAGAGCGACACAATGTGACAAAGCACGTGAATGACATGACACGACACGACATAACATGTTATGACACGGAACGACACAACATGATATGAGAGAGAGCGACACAACATGATAAAACACGTGAATGACATGACACGACACGACATAACATGTTATGACACGGAACGACACAACATGATATGAGAGAGAGCGACACAATATGACAAAGCACGTGAATGACATGACACGACACGACATAACATGTTATGACACGGAACGACACAACATGACATGAGAGAGAGCGACACAATATGACAAAGCACGTGAATGACATGACACGACACGACATAACATGTTATGACACGGAACGACACAACATGATATGAGAGAGAGCGACACAACATGACAAAACACGTGAATGACATGACACGACACGACATAACATGTTATGACACGGAACGACACAACATGACATGAGAGAGAGCGACACAATATGACAAAGCACGTGAATGACATGACACGATACGGCATAACATGTTATGACACGGAACGACATAAACGACATGAAAAAGAGTGACACATTATGACAAAGCACGTAAATGACATGACACGACACGACATAACATGTTATGACACGGGGTGACACAACCTAATTTTAAAAACCCACAAACGATAGTTTCATTGCAACCACTGAGTGAAAAATAAAAATATGATTGGCTTATTTATTTCTGTAGAAACCAAACTATCCCTCTTATTTCATAAACAGAGATTAAAAATCCCCAGGTATTAAAGAGACAGACATAAAGTGACATGTGTTACAGACATGACTCATACCATTACTATCTTATTAAATATAGTTTTCTATTGTTTCACTCAGCATGAGGCAACTACAGAGAAGAGGTAAATGGTTCTTAAAGAGTTCACACTGCTGATAAAATCGGCTCAAACATAAGATGGGATACAGAGTTTATAACACCATAAAATCACGTCAAATTTATTTTGTATTTTTAGGGATAAAGTCTGCTCAATTATATCTTGGGATACGAGGTTATAACACCATCACATTACGTTAAATTTATTTTGTATTTTTTGTGATATTTAAAGTGTGCTCAAATATAACTTTGGTTACTGGGTTAAACACCATACATCAAGTCATTTTTTATTTTATGTTTTCGGTGATAAAGTCTGCTCAAATATAACTTGGGACACGAGGTTATAACACCATCACATTACGTCACATTTATTTTGTATTTTGGTGATAAAGTCTGCTCAATTATAACTTGGGTTACGGGGATACAACACTATAACATCACTCCATATTTATTTTGTATTTTTGGTGATAAAGTGTGCTCAAATATATCTTTGGTACAAGGTTATAACACCATAATATAACGACATATTTATTTTGTATATTTAGTGATAAAGTGTGCTCAAATATAACTTAGATACTTAGTTATAACACCGTAATATCACGTCATATGTATTTTGTATTTTTGGTGATAAAGTCTGCTCAAATATAACTTGGATACGGGGTTATAACACCGTAATATCACGTCATATGTATTTTGTATTTTTGGTGTGAAGTCTGCTCAAATATAACTTGGATACGGGGTTATAACACCATAATATCACGTCATATTTATTTTGTATATTTAGTGATAAAGTGTGCTCAAATATGACTTAGATACTAAGTTATAACACCGTAATATCACGTCATATGTATTTTGTATTTTTGGTGTGAAGTCTGCTCAAATATAACTTGGATACGGGGTTATAACACCATAATATCACGTCATATTTATTTTGTATATTTAGTGATAAAGTGTGCTCAAATATGACTTAGATACTAAGTTATAACACCGTAATATCACGTCATATGTATTTTGTATTTTTGGTGTGAAGTCTGCTCAAATATAACTTGGATACGGGGTTATAACACCATAATATCACGTCATATTTATTTTGTATATTTAGTGATAAAGTCTGCTCAAATATAACTTAGATACTAAGTTATAACACCGTAATATCACGTCATATGTATTTTGTATTTTTGGTGTGAAGTCTGCTCAAATATAACTTGGATACGGGGTTATAACACCATAATATCACGTCATATTTATTTTGTATATTTAGTGATAGAGTCTGCTCAAATATAACTTAGATACTAAGTTATAACACCGTAATATCACGTCATATGTATTTTGTATTTTTGGTGTGAAGTCTGCTCAAATATAACTTGGATACGGGGTTATAACACCATAATATCACGTCATATTTATTTTGTATATTTAGTGATAAAGTGTGCTCAAATATGACTTAGATACTAAGTTATAACACCGTAATATCACGTCATATGTATTTTGTATTTTTGGTGTGAAGTCTGCTCAAATATAACTTGGATACGGGGTTATAACACCATAATATCACGTCATATTTATTTTGTATATTTAGTGATAAAGTCTGCTCAAATATAACTTAGATACTAAGTTATAACACCGTAATATCACGTCATATGTATTTTGTATTTTTGGTGTGAAGTCTGCTCAAATATAACTTGGATACGGGGTTATAACACCATAATATCACGTCATATTTATTTTGTATATTTAGTGATAAAGTGTGCTCAAATATGACTTAGATACTAAGTTATAACACCGTAATATCACGTCATATTTATTTTGTATATTTAGTGATAAAGTGTGCTCAAATATGACTTAGATACTAAGTTATAACACCGTAATATCACGTCATATGTATTTTGTATTTTTGGTGTGAAGTCTGCTCAAATATAACTTGGATACGGGGTTATAACACCATAATATCACGACATATTTATTTTGTATATTTAGTGATAAAGTGTGCTCAAATATAACTTAGATACTAAGTTATAACACCGTAATATCACGTCATATGTATTTTGTATTTTTGGTGTGAAGTCTGCTCAAATATAACTTGGATACGGGGTTATAACACCGTAATATCACGTCATATGTATTTTGTATTTTTGGTGTGAAGTCTGCTCAAATATAACTTGGATACGGGGTTATAACACCATAATATCACGTCATATTTATTTTGTATATTTAGTGATAAAGTGTGCTCAAATATGACTTAGATACTAAGTTATAACACCGTAATATCACGTCATATGTATTTTGTATTTTTGGTGTGAAGACTGCTCAAATATAACTTGGATACGGGGTTATAACACCATAATATCACGACATATTTATTTTGTATATTTAGTGATAAAGTGTGCTCAAATATAACTTAGATACTAAGTTATAACACCGTAATATCACGTCATATGTATTTTGTATTTTTGGTGTGAAGTCTGCTCAAATATAACTTGGATACGGGGTTATAACACCGTAATATCACGTCATATGTATTTTGTATTTTTGGTGTGAAGTCTGCTCAAATATAACTTGGATACGGGGTTATAACACCGTAATATCACGTCATATGTTTTGTGTATTTTTGGTGTGAAGTCTGCTCAAATATAACTTGGATACGGGGTTATAACACCATAATATCACGACATATTTATTTTGTATATTTAGTGATAAAGTGTGCTCAAATATAACTTAGATACTAAGTTATAACACCGTAATATCACGTCATATGTATTTTGTATTTTTGGTGATAAAGTCTGCTCAAATATTACTTGGATACGGGGTTATAACACCATTACATCACTCCATATTTATTTTGTATTTTTGGTGATAAAGTCTGCTCAATTTTTAATTTTTTAATAAATTGTGCACAAACATATGATATTATACTAAGGTTATAACAATATTGGGTCACGCTATTCCTATTTTGTATTTCTTGTAATAAAATCTGCACAAACATTAGATGTTATACTAAGGTTATAACAATATAGGGTCACGCTATTACTATTTTGTGTTTCTTGTAATAAAACCTGCACAAACATTAGATGTTATACAAAGGTTATAACAATATAGGGTCACGCTATTACTATTTTGTGTTTCTTGTATAGAGTCTGCACAAGCATATAATGTTTAACGAAGCATCATTCAGTTACATCGCTTTTTTGTGTTTCTGGTAATAAATCTGTGTATAGATAAGGAGGTCCTTACCCTTCCGGAGCACCCGGCCTTACTTCCTCGATAAATGTTCACATGTATAACTAAATTGACTAGTTGTCAAAGTTTTTACTTTGTTTTTTCGGGATTTTGATATGGACATGGACTGGTATGTTTGTGTTTTATTATATAAATAGATGTTATATTATGTCGTTTCATTGAACTGTATCCATTTTGTAATAATTTAAATGTTAAAGGACAATGTATACAGACACGTCTAACTATATCTATACATTACAATAAAATAAAAAAATAAAAAATTAAAAAAAAACATTAAATGCTATATTTATTGTCTGTCGATGGTATATGACGTTATATTATGTTATGTATTGTTGATTTTATTCAACTTTCACCTAAAAAGTTCACATTATATTACACATTCATTCCATGACAAGATATAGAGAGGAACAAGTTAAACGTCCTGTCGTAATAAACACTCTGATATCATAAAGATTTACATGAACATTGTTTATTATTCAGAAATCTAGTTCATATAAGGTATCTAATATAACCGATTTGTAGAAGCTTTCTAAAATAATTTCTAACCTCTGATAACATTCAAGTTAAGAGCGATGTTTAGCTTGGTTTAAACTTTTTATCGTCAATCGTAGTTACATAAAATGTAATTTGATGGTAGTAAAATAACGTTTGTCAAGATATTTCTAAGTTTTTATGGATGAAGTGTAGTCTTATATTGTCGAATTTAGTTCAAAATTTGATAAAAATGTTTACTTGTATTTTTCACCTGTTTATTTTTAATTATAAATATAAAACACGGGGCTAGTGACAACAATTTGGTTGTAAAAAAAACACATCTCTTTGAAAGACATCAATCAAACACCACGACAAGCAATTTTATATCAGCATGGTATGTTGAAACCCAGTGGTTGATCCTTAAAAATATCCACAAAAAGACAAACTAACTTAATTCTTTGTTTCAGTACCTACGACGAGTTCTTTTTATAATATTTTTCATCTAAAGCCTTGATGTATTAGTTTTGATTCTATATGTATTGTTTGTATGTAAATCATGAAATTAATCTTATAACAGTCATACAGGCTTGTCATGTTAAAATTTTTGTCATGCCGTTTTAAAAGGAATATTTTTTTTTAAAAATGTGACACTTAAAGACATTTGAATCAGCAACATATATTACAATGTGTGTGTGTGTGTGTGTGTGTGTGTGTGTGTGTGAAAAGTGTCCTCGATTTTAACCTTTTTTGTAAATATATATATATATATATATATATATATATATATATATATATATATATATATATATATATATATATATATATATATATATATATATATATATATAAACAAACCATATTTTACAGACATTTCGTGAATGTGTTTCACAAGCAGAGTCACAAGTGGGGTAAAACATAGTAGTTATAATTGATTAAACAATTAAACAGTCTCAATGTTTAAAGATAATTAGGTGATACGGAATCCTGATTTGATTGTGTTCGATCTACGAACTATTGACCTGAGCTTTATATGAAAATGTCTGTCTGTAAACACTATACAACAGAGGGAGGTAACACTACATAAATGTTTCTTTATAACTAATGTTTGTTATTATCTATTAAATGTTAATTGTTCAATTCACAACTATACAAAAGTCGGACATAAATTACAAGCTAATTAAAATAAGCACAAGACCGACTAATTCAGGGTTATTTATAGTTTATTATGACATCGTCAAGTGTGTGTGTGTGTGTGTGTGTGTGTGTTGTGTTGTGTGTTGTGTGTGTGTGTGAGAGAGAGAGAGATGTGTGTGTGTGTGTGTTGTGTGTTAGAGAGAGAGAGAAGAGAAAGAGAGGACTGAATGGAGTAATGGTGTTTTACACTTATTTCGAGGCAGTCAGGAGGTGGTGGAGGAAACCAGAGTGCCTGGAGATAACCACCGAACTTCAGCAAGCGAACTAACAAACTTTCTCACACTAGGATCTGTCCCTAGTGGGATTCGAACCCAGATGGTGAGAGGCGCTGTGATCCGTGAGCGCGCGCTTAGACCATTCGGCCACCGAGGCCCTGTGACGACGGAATGTTATTAGATAGTGTAATTTTACGTAGATTATTTCTAATAAGGTTTATTTTCTGACTGTTTCAGTAATTTATAATAATAAATGATTAATTATTGTCTTTTAATTATATTCATTCATAGTGAAACTTCATTTACCGTCAACCGATTTAGTTACTTATATTGTAATTGGACTATATTGAGGAGTTAGACACAATGTTTTCTGAGGCTGAAGTTTAAAAAACTATTAAAAACCTAAAACGTGGAAAGAGCTCTGGTTGTGACGATCTTACTGCGGAAATGTTCATTACTGTGGCTGAAATCTTGGCACCAGTGTTATGCAAACTGTTTAATTATATGTTCAAAAACTGCTGTTTTCCCGACTGTTGGACTAATGGAATCATAGTACCCATTTAAAAGAAAGGATGTACATCTGATCCTAATAACTATAGGCCAATAACTTTGGTTAGCGTTTTTTTCAAAAATCTTTACATCCATGATAAACGAAAGATTGTTAAAGTGGACAGAATCATGCGAAAAGCTCAGTGATACTCAATTTGGGTTCAGACCACAAAAATCTACAGTCGATGCCATTTTCACACTTCATGGATTGATATCGCACACTTTAAACAACAAAAGAAAACTTTATTGTGCCTTTATCGATTTTCGAAAGGCGTTTGATCGCGTTAATAGACGACATTTATGGTTTAAACTAACTCAAATCGGATGTAGCAGCCATATGATTAATATGATTAAAGCGATCTACCACACAGTCAACATTACTGTTCGCTCTAATGGACAAAATTCAGATTCTTTCCAAAATTTTGTGGGTGTAAAGCAAGGAGAACCTCTTTCACCACTTATGTTTTTATTCTTCATTAATGACATGTCAGAGGATTTACGGATCAATAATGGTGACATTATTGATATCAATGGGTATTTAATGTACTTGATACTATTTGCCGATGACACTGCACTGTTCGCAGAATCATCGGAAGCCCTTCAAACTCTTCTAGATAAACTTTTTTTTTACTGTATGAAGTGGAACGTGGAAGTGAATATCGACAAAACAAAAACTTTAGTGTTTCACAATGGGTGGCGTAAATTTAATTTTACTTGGAAATATGGACCTGACAGTCTAGAAAAAAATGATTTTTATATATACCTTGGAATAAGTCTTCATCGAAATGGAAGATTTAATATTACCCAAAAAAGATTATCCGAGCAAGGCTCAAGTTCGTTATACCGTCTATTAAGTGTTTTTTAACAGATTACAGATGTCAGTGAAACAGAAATGTGAACTTTTTGACTCCATGTGTATGTCTGTCATGTGCTACGCATCCAAAGTAGGGGGTTTTCATAAAGGACCTGACATGGATTTAATACATAATAAATTTTGCAGGTATGTGCTACACACAGGTAAATCTACACCCATCGATGCCATGCTTGGTGACTCGGTCGGTATCCTTTATATATAGTACGTTATGAACGTATTATCAAGTACTGGTATAAAATATTTGTTAATAATGACAGTGTTATCAATAAAGTGTATAATTTGCTATTATCAGATGTTAGAAATGGTAAAAAGAACTGGGTATATGATGTTAAAAACCTAGTGTGTAGTCTAGGGGTTCCAGAATTCTGGTACAGCCAAAACCCTACTTATGTTGATTGTAATGTATTGATACATAGATTACATGATCAGTTCATACAAAGTGGTATGACGCAGTTAATGACAAAACTAAATTATTGATATACAAAAATGTGAAAGCTTCGTTCCAGTATAAATATTACCTAGATGTATTGTGTTTTAAACATTTACCGCTTTTTTTTCAAATTAGGTCTGGTACATTAAAACTGAACGTAGAAACGGGTAGATATAAAAATATACCTAAATACGAAAGATTGTGCATTTGTTGCAACATGAACATGATTGAGGACGAATTTCACTTTTTACTAGTCTGTCCTGCATATAGGAATATCAGGTTACAATATCTACCAAAATATTATAATCAATTGGCCAACTGTTTCTAAAATGTATTATATATTAGGTTCTAGCTCCAATACTCTGTTGTCAAATGTTTCAAAGTATTTGTATTACACTTGGAAACTAAGGGAATCTCTTTGTACATAAAGTTATAAATATTTTGTAACTCTGTTTTTGTATTCTGACGCTATCTATGTATATTGTTTAAACTTTGCTATAAGCTTTATTGCTTAATGCTAATAATAAAGTAATAATTTGTTTGATGGTCCTCGTGGTCTTGTTGGTCAGCCTTCTAAACCGTCATTTTAAGGATCACAGTCTTCCCTTGCCTATGTTCGAACTGCAGTCCGACAAATCAGTAGGAGAAATTTTCTTGTCATTTTTCCATGTGTTCCCGGGTTGGGGAGGGGGAGTGGGAGGGGGGTTCGGAAGTTCTCTAATATCTATTCAAAGGGAACCTTACACAAATTGAAGGAATCTTGAATGGGGCCTAACACCATTTAAAGGTGTTAACAATATTGTAATTAGAATGATAGATAGGTTAAATATTGAGATAGGTAGGTTTTGAATAATGATTGACCAAAACCAAAAATATTGTATACACTCAAAAGTCTACCACTCGTTTTCTTGATTAGAAATGAAGGTGGTCAGAATCTTTAATGTACATAACTAAATTTTCATTAATTAGTTGTACAGGACGAAGTGGAAAAAAAATAAACCAGAATTAAACGGTAACTCGAATTTGAAACAAATCTTATAAGGATACGTTTGATAATCGTGATTGACAACAATTAAAAGCCGAAAATAATTGATTGATGGAAAAAAATTTACCTTATATAGTATGCCTGTGCCTAAGTCACGTGCACATTCACGTTTAAGAACTTGTGATGCGTGTGAGATTAAGCGATAGACTATGAGTTCTGCCAAATATGTTGTTGAAAATTGAACTACCGAGGAAGAACAGTGCAGAACATTCAATTAAAAATGTTAATCTTTACAATGTATCGTATACGAAAAAAAATAGCTGGAAGATTTTAATTTGTTAAAAATATATATAATAAACTTAGAGCAAAGTTACCAAGAAACAAAAGCAAAGAATGAATAACATCAAATGATTCCCATTAACAAATGTAATTAACAAGTACAGGTCTTCAATATAACAATGCTGCACGTCTAAATTTATGTACACGCGGATTTTTCCTATTATCTTATTTTGTTTGACATTTCTCACATAACAAATAAAATGTATAGTGAATTTAATAAATGTAAACTGATTTGGCTGAATATTTTGCTGAAGGTACGACGGCTTTTTATCCAACAAATGTCATTATTTCACCCACCTCTTCAATTTAAATTACACCTTGTCTATATCCAAGTACGATGAAATTTATTATTGTGTTGGTGAAGGGAATGCAGCATTACAAAACAAAATAATAACATCATACAACGATTGTGTTTTGATGTATTGGATCTATTTGCAGCTTGTTATTGCTGTCTTTTTTGTTTTGCTGCGATTGTGATTAGAAATTACGCGCTAATTCCCGCCTTTTTACGACTATAAATATAAAGAAAATAAATTTCTCATAAAGGGTTTTCAACAAAAATATTACACTTTTGTATACGATCAAATATTTTAGAAATCATTAGTGTCCTTATTTCGTTTGAAAAAATACACTAGAGGAAAGTAATTCGCAACATTTTGCTGGTAGATCTATTGGAAATTCACCTTTAATATTGTTCTTGATAAGTTTTAGATGCAATTTTAAAAAGAAAATTAAGAAAAATGATTAACAAGGTCTCCATTGTTTTATATAAAAGAATAGATATTTTGTTGGAGTTTCCTTTATTTTTTTTTATAAACTATAACACTTTCTCTCTCTCTCTCTCTCTCTCTCTCTCTCTCTCTCTCTCTCTCTCTCTCTCTCTCTCACACACACACACACACACACACACACACACACACACACACACTATTAATTTATTGTTTATTAGATTGCAAAAAGTGCTTGTTTTTATGACTCGAAGATTCAATCTGTTTATTGCTCCATTGAGGATAGGTATAACACGTAATCAATATTCAATCTTAAGATATTTACTAGTGAAAGTTATGCCGATCATCAACTAAATTAACCAAACAAACGTACTAGAATATTCTTGGACAGCAAAACATGTCTCAAATCGAGGTCAATGATACTCTCATTAGTTATAAGAAACACTTAGCAGTTACACTGCCTTAGTACGAGTATAAACATACGTAAATGGCCAAATATGTGCAGGTGCTGAAGCCTTTCATAAATTGTCATACAACCATTTTGACGACAATTATTTTTTATATACTGTACACCAACCTACATGATTTCTTCTACCTAAAGCCTATTGCAAATTTTTACAAAGCCTAATTAAATTTTAAGTGATTTTAAAGGTATTGCTAAATTTAATATCCCCTAATCAATTCCGCCTTCGTGTGCATTTCGGTTCATGTATTACTGGATCTTATAACACGAGTAAATGTTGTAACCTAAATCAAAGAACCTTAATTTTGTGTGGTTACAAAATATATATATATATATATATATATATATATATATATATATATATATATATATATATATATATATATATATATATATATAATCAAAACAATTTCAATGATCGTAACTTGCGCGGAAGTACATTATAGGTAAGAAAATGACGATTTCTTTCTTGATAAAGAGTTTTTTCTCTACATGTTTGTAAAATTAAACAAAAACGAAAGAAATACAGAATCAATGCTTCAATAAGACCATGCGAACTTCACAGTCAGGGTCAAATTACGTGAATATGTAAATCATTAACAATTGAAATTGAAAGCAGTGATCAAACAATCAAATTTCAAAGCAAAAAGTTGGAAAGGTTAAAAAAAAAACTTTTGGAAACTCTCACAGATTAAAGTCTTACCTCCACTTAAATAAAAAACATAAGTTGAAAATTTATGAATCTAAAGTTCCAAAATTATATGAATCCAAATCCAGCTAAGGAATACTTTGCATGAGTGAACAGACCTTAGTTTTCAATAAATTTCAAAAATTAAATGTGTGTGTGTGTTTGTGTGTGTGTGTGTGTTTACTAATGCCATGTTTATTATCGATGAAAAACTTTTATAGAATTAAATGGTATAAACATTGCATCAATGTTAAGTGTAAACATAAAACAAGTGTTAGTAACCATTTCAATACCGTTAAGATTGTAGAAAATGTCCTATGATGTTTTGTTAGTTCATCAATGTTAAGTGTAATCATAAAACAAGTGTTAGTAACCATTTCAATACCGTTAAGATTGTAGAAAATGTCCTATGATGTTTTGTCAGTTCATCAATGTTAAGTGTAATCATAAAACAAGTGTTAGTAACCATTTCAATACCGTTAATATTGTAGAAAATGTTCTATGATGTTTTGTCAGTTCATCAATGTTAAGTGTAATCATAAAACAAGTGTTAGTAACCATTTCAATACCGTTAATATTGTAGAAAATGTCCTATGATGTTTTGTCAGTTCATCAATGTTAAGTGTAATCATAAAACAAGTGTTAGTAACCATTTCAATACCGTTAATATTGTAGAAAATGTCCTATGATGTTTTGTCAGTTCATCAATGTTAAGTGTAATCATAAAACAAGTGTTAGTAACCATTTCAATACCGTTAATATTGTAGAAAATGTCCTATGATGTTTTGTCAGTTCATCAATGTTAAGTGTAAACATAAAACAAGTGTTAGTAACCATTTCAATACCGTTAATATTGTAGAAAATGTCCTATGATGTTTTGTCAGTTCATCAATGTTAAGTGTAATCATAAAACAAGTGTTAGTAACCATTTCAATACCGTTAATATTGTAGAAAATGTCCTATGATGTTTTGTCAGTTCATCAATGTTAAGTGTAATCATAAAACAAGTGTTAGTAACCATTTCAATACCGTTAATATTGTAGAAAATGTCCTATGACGTTTTGTCAGTTCATCAATGTTAAGTGTAATCATAAAACAAGTGTTACTAACCATTTCAATACCGTTAATATTGTAGAAAATGTCCTATGATGTTTTGTCAGTTCATCAATGTTAAGTGTAATCATAAAACAAGTGTTAGTAACCATTTCAATACCGTTAATATTGTAGAAAATGTTCTATGATGTTTTGTCAGTTCATCAATGTTAAGTGTAATCATAAAACAAGTGTGAGTAACCATTTCAATACCGTTAATATTGTAGAAAATGTTCTATGATGTTTTGTCAGTTCATCAATGTTAAGTGTAATCATAAAACAAGTGTTAGTAACCATTTCAATACCGTTAATATTGTAGAAAATGTCCTATGATATTTTGTCAGTTCATCAATGTTAAGTGTAATCATAAAACAAGTGTTAGTAACCATTTCAATACCGTTAATATTGTAGAAAATGTTCTATGATGTTTTGTCAGTTTATCATTGTTTATCACGAAATTAGAATTAGAAATCAAAACATGTTCTCGTACTCATGCCAAATATTACTGAAGTTAGATATAAAGATAGTAAATCTATTTTCTTTAGACTTTAAACTCCATTCTTCTTTGCCAATATTATTGCACCTACCCTTTTCCTATCTTTTCTATATTTTCTTTTCGTATCTTTTTTCCCTATGGATATCTTATAATTTTCCTCACTTAATAAAATTCAAAATAAAAATCTAAAAAACATTAAGACATTTTAGTCTGTACATTCATTTATGCCATCTCGAATTACTTGAAAGAAAATAAACGTTATTTGATAAAAATAACTTCCAAAAATTATGAGGGTATTTTAAAGAATAGCAGGAATCGCTAATGGAAACAAAAAGGATGCATACCTGTATTAACCTTAAATTGTGCTATTCTTTTCAACTTGTCAGTAGCAAATTATTATAATATGTATAATTTTCACGTTAAATATTATTTTTTCGGTTTTTTAGTTTCTGAATAAGTATTTCAGAGTAACCGTCCAAACCCTGGATGGAGAATGGACCAAATTTGGTTACAGAAATGCGGCAAGGTCTTCGAGCATTCCCTTTATTTTTAAAAGCAATGTCACATCTAGGAACATTTTACTGAGAAAAAGACCCTTGTTAGGAGTGAATTTGGGAGGGTCTTCAAGCATCCATTTTATTTTTACAACCATTGTCCCATCTAAGAACATTTTACATAGACAATAAGCCTTTGTTTTAAGAAACAATGAACCAATACTCTTACACGCATTTGTTATCCTCTAAAAATATTAAAAAACTATATATTTTGATTATTATTTTCAGAAATATATAATTTGAATATATTTTTTCCTATTTGTGATTTAGTTATACTGGAATGACTTACAATGTTATAAATAAGCTTCAAATCGTCAATATCGGTATATGCATATAACAACTACCTGTAAATTGTTCGAAGGATGACTCATGATAGGTACCAATTAAAGAGGAAAAAGGTGGAAGTTTACAATTAGTAGTTACGTTGTTTGTTTGTAATTTTTCTTGTGTTGTAGCTGTTTTACCATTATTATATTGAGTCATGTTTATGATTAATTTGTCTATTGCCAAGTACATGTTTTTCAATTGCAAATTTCTTCTTTCACCATCACATGTTTCAGACATACAAAAAGATAGCAAAACGAATGAACACCACCTTTAAGAAATTTTCTTCTTGTAATAAAAATAAAACGCAAACATAATGTCAAAATAAAAAAAACAAATAAATAAATAAAATAAACTGACCAATTCAGATATACACGTGAACTTCCATCATGGAAGTGAGACCGGGTGGTCCGGAAAGATTAAGTTGCTTCAGTCTAGCTAGCTATACCCGTACAAAATTAAATTTGAGAATGAAAGAAATTGGAACTATTGTACGTAATATACCCAGTATAAGTTTGAATAAAGCGACTTCATACTTACAAACAATATTATGAAGACGGCAAGAAAACTTTTGTTTGCTAAATGGCTGTGTAATGCGTACAGTGTGTGTCTGTCTGTGTCTGTGCTTTCACTCTCGCTTTCAGCCCCACCCCTGGCTAACAGTTCGCTGCGAAAGAGTTAGCAAAATATGTAAGTCTTCTCTGCCAGGTAAAGCCTCTCCGCAGTTAGACCTATGTGGCCCAGATATGGGATCCTCCTCGAGGTAGCAGATGGACATTGGGTACCTTACAGCCCAAGCAGAACCACAAGGTCTTGGAAGAGACTAGGCCCCTAAATGCACAGCATGCATGGCCCATCGGCGTGTGGATATGCCCTGATGCCTGCAATCCTAGTCCCGAGTTATGGGTTAAATAGCATTACTGCCTTGTGAAAGGCTTGGGAAAGTCAAAGGCTATTGAAGATAACCCAGACAGAAAATCCGTGTAGATGAGCACGAAAGCAAGGGAATGCAATCATCTAAGGGAAGGACAACCTGAAAGAAATCCACTGGCCCTCCGAGTTCAGGGGGTTTTGCTTAGGGCCAGCAATCCTAACATGTCAAACAATGCAGCTACAGAAACCTTAACCAGAGAACAAAGTGATGGAAGACGGATTGATACCACTCAAGATACTGAGAGTATGACGGGTGAATCTCCCACCTTGATAGGAGATGTCCTTCGACCAAAAATAACACTTAGAGTGGGCTGCTGGAACGTGCGGACCCTCTGCCAAACAGGAAAACTAGCACAAGTGGTGAGAGAAATGGAGCATTACAAGATAGAGCTTCTTGGAGTAAGTGAAACTAGATGGACATGCACAGGGTCAAAACAACTAGTATCAGGACATCAAATACTTCACTCTGGAAGAACTAACGAACATCACAGAAGAGGAGTAGCAATCATCACAACAAAAGAGGTTTATAAATGTCTATTAGAATGGGAGCCTGTGGATGAATGGATCATAACAGCAAGATTCAACTCAGCTTTTGCCAAACTTACTGTAGAGGTATGCTATGCACCAACAGATGATGCAGGAGACGATAAAAAAGACTCTTTATATGACAGCTTACAAGAGATAATAGACAATACACCATCTCACGATGTCCTGCTTATCTTGGGAGACTTAAATGCAAAAGCAACCAAGGTAAAGAAAGCATCATGGGTAAGCAAGGCTTAGGAGAATGTAACAGCAATGGAGAGAGTCTGTGCACTTTCTGCCAAGAAAAAAACTCAATAATTGGTGGGACTATATTTATGCACAGAGATATCCATAAGACAACATGGAACTCTCCAGATGGTTATACGAAAAACCAAATTGACCATGTCATCATAAACAAGAGATGGAGAAGTAGCCTCCTGGATGTCGTTGCAAAACAAAGAGCAGATGTAGGAAGTGACCACTCATTACTATTGGCTAAAGTCAAGTTGAAGCTGAGGAAATCAAGGAAAAAAGATCAAAGACCACCTCCTCTTAACATCCAAAAGCTTAAAGACGCGACAATTATGAGATCTTTTCAATTAAAAGTCCAGAACAAGTTTGCGGCTCTTATGGAACAATCAGATGAAATTGATATGGAAACATTTAATGAGGTTCTTTTAGATAATGCGCAGCAAATACTTGGCCCAAGAAAAAGGAAAAAAAGGAATGGATCTCGGAGATTACATGGAAAATATTAGAGCAACGTAAAGAAAAGAAAAAGAAAATCCTGTCCACTAAATCAAAGAGACAAAAAGATCAGCTCCAAGAAGAGTATCGGACTGTAGACAAAGAAGTTAAGGAAAATGCAAGAGCAGACAGGAAGGCATACACTGAAAAACTAGCTAATGAAGCAGAACAAGCAGCTTCTAAACAAGATAAGCAAACCCTCTATCGAATAACCAAAACACTAGCAGGTAAATTTCAGTCACCAGATTTACCAGTAAGAGACAAAAATGGAAATGTTTTATCAAAAGAAGAAGATATACAGAAACGATTGAAAGAACATTTTGAGGAAGAGTTCAATATAAATGATACAGGAAATGAGGTCCTGATAACACCAGTCAAAACAAATTTTATATTAATACAGATCCAACCAGTGTAGAAGAGGCGAAAAAGGCAATAGGGAAATTAAAAAAAATGGAAAGGCTGCTGGCATTGACCAGATAAGTGCAGAGCTCCTCAAGGCCGAAGAACACTGGACACCTATCATCTTGACAAATATTCTACCGAACATATGGGAAACAGAAGAGACATCATCTTTCTGGAGAACAGGCCTTATAGTAAAACTTCCGAAAAAAGGAGACCTTTCCAACTGCAACAACTATAGAGGGATAATGCTGCTCTCAGTATCCATGAAAGTACTAAGCAGAGTGGTATTGAACAGAATCACAGCGTAGCAGACCCTTTACTGCGGAAAGAACAGGCAGGTTTTAGAAAAGGAAGGGCATGTGCAGATCAGATATTCACTCTCAGACAAATATAAGAGCAGAGCAATGAATGGAACTCTCCACTTCACATCAACTTTATAGACTTTACTAAAGCTTTTGGCAGTGTTAATCGCCTAGCCTTAGAAAAAATCCTCAGTCACTATGGCATCCCAGATAAAATCATCTCCATCATTAAGATGTTGTACATGGATATAAATGCCAGAGTTATCTGTGGACCAAACCTATCAGAGGAGTTTAAATTGATGACTGGAGTAAAACAGGGGTGTCTGCTGTCCCCTTTTCTCTTCACATTCTGCATGGACTGGATCATGCGAGAAACCACCAAGGAATAAGCGGACAGGAATTACTTGGGCTATGACAGAGATGCTAGAAGACCTAGATTTTGCAGATCACATAGCACTACTATCACACCGACATCGTTACATGCAAGAAAAAGCCAACCAACTAGCGGAAACAGCAAGGAAGATTGACCTGAAAATCAACAACACCAAGACTAAGATCATGAAGGTCAATACTAAATCAGACAAGCCCATCACCCTAAATAATGAGAAAATAGAAGAGGTCACAGAATTTGTCTATCTAGGAAGCAAGATCACCACGGAAGGGAATTCTGAGGTAGATGTGCTAGCTCGGAATTTCTAAAGCCACAGGAGCGTATGTTGCACTAAGAAACATCTGGAAGTCAGCAAAGATCAGCATAAATACCAAATTAAGGATTTTCAAGAGCAACGTGCTTGGGGTCCTCCTATATGGTGCTGAAGCATGGAAAGTTACAAAAACTATTTCAGACATGCTAGATGCCTTCCAGACACGTTGCCTTCGCAGAATTTTACGCATCTTCTGGCCTAATACCATCTCGAATGAAAAGCTGTACAAAAAGACTAATACCACTCCACTATCCCAAGTTATAAAGAAAAGAAAATGGCTGTTGATAGGACATATATGTAGAATGCACCCAACCTCCATCTCAAGGGTTGCATTGAGATGGACACCATCTGGCAAGAGAAAAAGAGGAAATCCAAAAGATACATGGAGAAGATCTGTAGAGAAAGAGATAAAAGAAAACAACTGGACATGGGGACAGATCCAAAGATGAACGCAAGACAGGCCAGCATGGAAGTCTCTGGTGACGGCCTTATGTGCTAACCAGCACGAAGAGGAGTAAGTAAGTAAGTAAGTAAGTAAGTAAGTAAGTAAGTAAGTAAGTAAGTAATAAAACTTTTAAAGGGCCTTGATAAGCCTAGGCATGCAATAACTCTGAGTCAGCAATTTAAATGTAACTAGTTTTCTTCGTTGTAGAAAGTCCCTGTAGTGAGAACAAGCTCTACCATATAGTATTTATCGTGATTTAGGTCGAACTGTTCAGTGTATGGTTTCTATTTTGTATGGAAGTAAACTGATATTTTAACATGTTGTTGGTGACTTTGGTTTTTTGCACCCCTATCAACATTATTTTTCTTTTTTAAGTATTTTGTTGAGGTGTATACTAATGTTAAAAGGTTTCTGTTAACTGATCACCTATAGTTTTTGAAATCAATATCAGGTGACTTGGTATTTGATGTATTACCAAAGTTTAACATTTGTAGATCGAGCTGTAATTATAAGATAAATTATATTAATCCTCATTAAAAGTTAACTTTTAACTTTCACATGTATATTGATGCCCAAAAGACAACAAGCTGTTTTATGTGAAATGTCAGCTTAATTCATGCATTATCGCACTATAAATACAGCCAGCAGTCATCAACTAGTGGCTCTTTATCTGTGTACAAAGATAAGGGCAGAATAATGAATGACATCAGGATTAGTTTAAATAGCTTTGATAAGACAGAATACACAGAAATTATTGGTTATTAATGTAATCATTGTAATGATGATAATAGCTTAAACTGAGACAATTAATGAAAGTAAATATTCACAATTATAGTCGATAGTGGATACAGAGATATGAAGGCCCTGTAGTAATATGTGATCTGATAAAGATGTGTGTGTGTGTGTGTATGTGTTGTGTGTGTGTGTGTGTGTGTGAGAGAGAGAGAGAGAGAGAGAGAGAGAGAGAGAGAGAGAGAGAGAGAGAGAGAGAGAGAGTTTGTCATGGTGAATCAGTGAAAGAGTTGTAATGGTTTTGATACTGATAATAATTTTATTAAACTTTTAAGTCCTAATCCTGATGTGTGGTAGGAATAAAAATTAAGGTTTCATTCTAGTTCATTGAAAATTAGGAAAAATAAAACGAAAAGAGAAAGGTGCGTGGACATGTGATAGTAGAATTGCTTAAGATTCTACAACAAGTAATGTGTTTTAGTGACTGAGATCTGGAACATCTAACACTAGCATATTGTCTTATGTGAAATCAATGTAAAATGATTGTGTTCAATAATGAGGAGGTACTAGTAAAAAGTAGGATAGGAGATCAGATAACTTATGTAAAGCATAATAAGCAGGCTTTACCATTTTACACCAATTACCAAGCCATACATCATTTCAACGTAGTCATTTAAATGAATCTCCGATGTACCCCTGCAGAATCGAGTGTTAAAAAGAACTGGATAGACAGGCTTGATGCTCAGGTCCCGAATAAAGTAAACAAATCGACTTTCAAAGCACGGTTTATTTATTCCCACCCCTCTCTGCAGCATACTCAACAGGTAGCTAGAATATATTTCTAAACCATAGATTGAAGCAACCACATGAGGAATGAGTTTACTTACCTATAAATGACTAAACAATCAATGCAACCTTCATTAGATTATTGGATTGAACCTCGTGTCAAATCTATAGGTATCATATAACCCATTATAAAACATTTACAATAAATATAGAAAATAGAAACTTTAATTGAATAAGTCATTAATAATAAAATTTAATAAACATGAAAAATTATACTGTTTTTTTTTTTTTTTTTTTTTTTTTGTTGTGTTTTTTTTAAGTTTACCATTTTTGACTTAACAGCTGGTATCTAAAGAGTAACATTATTATGTCTTCAATACGTACACATCGTTAGTTTAATGCACCTAAGATATATATTTTGTTTTAAAATATTGATTACCATTAACCTGCAAATTTCTATACTTTTGCGAAATGATTATTTACATCCAAGAAAAATTCCTAGTTTCCTAGGACGGAACAACCCCATACTGGTTTATAGGCGAGTTTCTACAGAACAAAAATATGATAAATAAAAATACTTCATTACATGATTCAGCGGTGTATCAGCATGTCATAGAATATTGTATTTCTAAATAACATTTAGCGAATACTAAATTATGACAATTTACACCTGTATCAATACAACCTGTAATTGATTTTGTCGTTAATTGGAATGGATATCTATATATCACAACAGAGTATTACCTGAAACGGCTGTCATATTATAACAATTATATAGTACTATATTAATCAAAACGTCAATAACAATGGTGGATTACTATTGCTTTCCTATGCAAATAAATGTTATGTTTAAACTTTTGGAAAAAAATCAAAGCACAACAAAATTTCCGAAAAAAATTCATTTATTTTTAAACGTACATTTGTACAAATGAAAATGAAGCTCTTTTGTGCCAGTAGTATGATTATAAAATAATAATAAAAATATGTTTTTTACCTATCAAACTTTTCAGGTCTTAGTGTCACTGATGAGGAATGAATTTTCGAAATGTGCACATCTGGCACATCAAAATTTAACTGGTATCTGTGTTATATATTTATATAACAATATGCCCGCTAAATAATCTCATCCTGTAATAATAAATTTTTTTATGTTCTCAAATACCGTTTTTAACTGGAATCTAATCTATTCATATTCAAATTCTTTTTAAATCTTATAAACATATTTACAATAATGTAAAGAGACAATATTTATGTACAAATCATAAATGAATAACGTATTTTGAACTTTGAACCTTTGAATTCGGGCCCCAGTTTTTCTATCATTCACTCAATTAAACAGGATTCAAATTGGGGAATATTTCAATGTCATTTTAAGATATTCCTTAGCTGGATTTGGATTCACATAATTTTAGAACTTTAGATTCATTAATTTTCAACTGTTCGGCTGATGTTTTTAATCTATTTAACTTTTTGACCCCTGGTGTCATTGATGAAAAAATATTTTCTGAAATTTGCACATATGGCTCATCAAAAGTTATCAGGTATTTGTGTTATATATTTACTACCCCTGAGCGGGTACTGCTGCTGGGGGAGTAAACTCCCCGAGGGTATACATAACTCAGTAGGTAGTATTTTGTGCAGTCAGAAAATGTACCATTTGGCAAAATTTTCAGCTGTCTTAATTTAAACGTTCGGTCCGTAGTGTCACTGATGAGGAATGATCTTTCGAAATGTGCACATATGGTACATCAAATTACAAATAAAATACATTTGTAAATAAAATTATTTAGATGATTGAATAATGACCTCTAAAATAATTACACACTTAGGCCTAAAGAAAAGCTCATTATGGTTAACAAATAAATTACCAAAATATAAACAATGTCATTTTATCTTTTTCCTTTAAGTAAACAAAATCTACAAAAGTATTTTGTGAACTAATGAGTTATTTTAATTGCATGAAATAATCTAATAACAGGTATTTGTGTTATATTTTAATACCCCTGAGTGGGTACCGCTGCTGGTGGAGTAAACTCTCCGAAGGTATCCATAACTCAGTAGGCAGTACTTTGTGCTGTCATAAATTATACCATTTAGCAAAATTTTCAGCGGTCTTAATTTTTGAAATTTATTGAAAACTAAGTTTTGTTCCCTCATGCAAAGCATTCGTTAGCTGGATTTGAATTTTTTTAGTTTTGGAACTTTAGATACATTAATTTCCAACTATTTAGCTAATATTTTTTTATCTAACAAACTTTTCGGCCCCTATGTGCCACTGATGAGGAATGATTTTCCGAAATGTGCACATACGGCCCATGAAAATTGTATAAGGATTTGTGTTATATATAGAAGGAAAACAGAATATTCGCCATAGTATTAAGATAGATTACTATTATTAAAGGGCGAAAAAGCATCCTAAAAGGTTAATGTGTAAATGTTATAACATGCACGTGACGCAAATTGTTTGTATAAAGTCAATTTTTTTATTGCAACTCTGTCAATTTTGATGGGTTTTCATCAATATTTTTCCCATTTTGTGTTCTAAGAAATTAGGAAAAAGAGTCATATAATTTTCGCATATTTCTAATGAAAAACAATGCGGTGACACTATGTACCGATTTAGATAGTGAATGACACTTTACACGTATAGATTTATGTCTCAAAGCTTGAAAAATGTGTGACAAACAACGGTATTGTAGATGAGAAAACATGAAGTATTTATTTCTAGGTATGACGTATTTCACACCTGTCATTCAAAATATTTCTGTTTTGTTTTTCTTTACATACATTACGTTCTCTCTATAAGGAGTTTTAGTGTAAATAGCAGAAAATGATTGACGTTTCTCACTGACGGATAAATTTGATGACACTAAATGAACAAATTTGTAACATACAAAGGTATACTTTTCATTAGTAAGTAATACTAAGAACACAAAAATACAAACGATAGACATAAGAAAATAAGCCAAACCCAGTGAGATGCATTTTATTTAGAACAATCATTATAGAAACATCTTAAGAACAGACCTAAACACCGTTATAGAAAACATATGTCTATAAATATTGTTCAATCTAACTTAAAAGAATGTGTTCAAAGAGAAAAAGGGTTTAGTTTCACTTTGAAAAATTGTAGTATAATTAATGCTTTATTCCAAAAAGATAAAAGTAAAAACATATGATAATTGATTTTAGAATATATCCTACAGTTTTAAGTTTTTAATTAAGTGTGCAGTATTAAGTATAGCGATAATTAATTCAATATGTGAATGTAGAATGAAATTAACCTGAACTTTTAATTGTTATAATGTTTTATGATAATAAATATTATGGTACATTAAGAAACTGTAATCATAGAAACATTTATTTCGAATCAGTGGTGTTTGTGGATACGTGGAACGAAGGCAGATTGATATGTCGTAAGCCTTGTTACTATTCCCTGACCATTTAAAGCCAAGAACCCAAAGAGGTGTATTTGACCGTTTTTATCGACGAGATAGCAAGTGAAGTTTGCAAAACTGGACAAAATCGGTGACACAGCAGTGATCAAATATTTGCATAAATAGGTCTAACACCTAAGGATAACTATACTAATATGGAGAATACACAAAGGAAAAATGCCTTAATATTTGCGAAAGTAAAAAAGGGGATGGCGGAATTTAAACGCAGCAGGCAGAACCTTGAAAATGAGCCCCATCCTAAAACGTTTCAGTGTTTGAACCGTAGAAGTGGTCAATAAAGTTCATCATATTGTAATAACTGACAGACGAGTTACAGAAAGATATATAGCCAATACAGCCGGCATTTCACAGAAAAGAGTACAAGTCTGACAGAGGATCTTGCAAAGAAAACACTTTCAATTTTTTGGGTGCAAAGACATCTGACAGAGTCATCTCAGGCTCACTTTGTCACGTGCTTATTTTAACCTTTTAGAGGTAGACCCTGCAAATATTTTCAGATATTTGTAACCGTGAATGTGACGTGGGACCATCATTTCACCCAAGAGGCTAAACAACAGTCTGAACAATAGAAGCACACTGGTTCATCCTAGCCAAAGAAGACAATGACTGTTCCATCAGCTGAAAAGATTTTATGACCCCTTTTCTTGAATGCTACTTATATCATGATAGTAGATTATTTCCAAAGAGACGAACAATCAGTGACACATACTATGCATCACTTTGAGGAACGGGAAAAAATTAAACTCAAGCACTAAGGAAAACTCAGTAAAATGTGTTGTTCTTTTTTCAGGACCATGCCCCTGTTCAGAGGTCTTGCATTGTCATAGCTGCTATTAATGATGTGGCTTAAAATTGATTGAGCATCCGCCTTATTCGCCTGTTCTCGCCCCATCAGACTTTCATCTCTTTCCAATAACTGAAAACGACAATTTTCGATGATCATTTTCAGTCAGAAGATGACTTTATTCATGCTGTAGAGGACTTTCTGAACTATGAAGAATAGGGCTATTTTCATATTTGATATTAAGGCCCTTTAACAATGCTGACAATATGTTTCGAAAATAATGCAATATGTTCGCCAAAATTCAAACCCTTACATATAAGGTAACCGCATCAGCCCTTGTATCATTCTTACAGCTCAAGTCAAATAGAGTCTACCAGAAATATTTTTAAAGAAAAATATTTTAATGCGATGGATGGAATCATTTTAATCAATTTACAGGAAACATAACCATTAATCAAGTTTACTTACGTGAATACATAAGTATTGCGAGCATGCTATTTGTCCTTAATTAAATAAATATCTAAAGGCTGTGATCTAAAGTAATTTTTTTCTGGTGTTCTTTTTTATTGTTGAGAATAAGTCGATGTTTCATAAAACTTATTTTTATTAATTACAGAGAGTAGTTGATTGTTTGTCATTTAAAATAATTAATTTTTGGTTTTAATACATGCACCAATTGTAATAAACTGTAATTATTGGAGCAAATAGTTCCGAATAAAATATTTAGTGATTCTGACATATTAAAGATTAGAATTTGAGAGTAATGAAGAAAATCATTGGCGGACATACATATTGTACATGTACTGCATTCTTTCGAGTTTTTATAATTAAATACTACGTTTAAATGACAACAGATAAGTAACGGTTGGAAGAACTATGCTTCTCAGATCCACTTATCAATATAATGGTCTAAAATATTACTTGGTTGACCGATGTTATAAAATCAACACACGAAGGGTATATTACACGTTTGTAAATATTATGTTATTGCATAATAAAATCAATTAAAATTACGTGATAAAACAGATTGTGATCAGAATTACCTTTGTTAGAACTTTGATAGGATTCTACATTGATTAAAACAAGGCCGTAACTGGTGGTAACAATATAAAAAGTTACGACTGATTTTATCTCATTTATGCAAGAACCTTGAAATTCAATAACATTGTTTATTTCAATTATTTTACATTGTTGGAAATACATATTTTCCTTCTTTGAGCTGTTAATAATAATATAAAATTGATAAATAAAATGTCAAATGTTATATCAACATAAAAAATCTCATTTTAAATAGTTCTATTGAAATGCTATAAAAATCCATTGCAATGATAGAATATTGAACTATAACTTGTTGTGCCTTAAGTACATTTGGAAATAAAATGTTATTTACACAAAAGTACCTACAGGTGAAACAGATAACAGAAATTAAAAAACCCCTTTGAATTTGAAAAAAAAAACAGTCGTTGTAAAGTCTAACCTCAAGAAAATAATTATGCCATAATAAAAATCCCCTTTATTTTGTTGTTTACAGATAGCTTGCCTTTATGGTATTTTAAATGCTATGTAAAAAAATGATTTGACTCTTTGAATACTATTTATTGGACAAATTGCAGATGTTTATGATTTATTTCGGGCAGTTTTTTCAAATGAGATGAAAAGAGTACCGACCTTCGGCAAACTAACAGACATTCATAAGATAGGATCCGTATGATTGGAGTTCGAAAATATTTAACAAAAATACCTGTTTAATTTTGCTGTGCTATATGTGTACATTTCGGAAATTCATTTGCGTTGACAGGCTCTGTAATCAGCAAGTTTAAGCTTTAGACCATGCGGCACATAGTCCCGAGTGTAAAAATGCTTATTTGTAAAACAATATGTTGTTAATAACGTATTGATTGTGCACGATGTAAAACAAGCTGTGACATCTTTGTATAGTGTTTTTTTACGTTTATGACAGACCTAATCAGATGCCTAATATTAACTCATCTTTTATAAAAACTTGTGTGTGTATATAAGATTGTATGATAATAACCCATCATCAGATTTCTAAACTCTGAGTAAGCAAGCAGAAGAAAGAAATTTGTAACTGAAAAAATTTACTTGTTAACAACCAATGAATTTATAGAAAACAAAAAAAAAGTTTATGATAGAAACAGACGCAATAAGAAACTACATTGCATTCGTAGACTTTTACTATGGTATACTCATTTACTCTAATGCACATAATATTTAGAAATACGGTAAAAAAGCATCATTAACCGGTTTTACATGGACTTTTTTGAAATACTCTCCATGGCGTTCATTGAACTGCATATAGAAAGCATGCGTATTGCTTTAAACAATACAATTAAGAACATTACCAAAAATCACTCGAAAAACATTGATATTAACACAGTTGAAGAGTAACATTAAAATTTCTACCTTAATCATATAAGAAATCGTCACTTGAAATGTGGTCAAAATATGATTTTTTTATATTATAAATGAAAAAAAATTGAAGTTTTGAAAATAAACTGGAATTAATAAAAAATAAAAATAAAATAAAAAGTTTCTGAAAAAAGCAGAAAGTGTCACAAAAATAGACCAAAATGTATATGTTTTACGGTAAAAATGTCATAATAAAACAAACATACCAGTCCTTGTCCAAAAATAAAAAAGACCAGAAGTATTTATTTGAAAAGATTCTATGTAACTTAAAAACAATAGGAAAATAATGTAACGTAAAATACTTTCGGCACCATATTTGAACATTCAAATATATTTTATATAAAGAACATTTGTTGTATAAATGACATGTTAAAAGTCATACAAATGAACTTAACTCACATTCCTGGATACAATGTTACCTTTACAACTATTGCCAGTCCAAGATAGGGGTATTTTAGTGTTTTACTTGAGTTTTTGTATTGTTCGTTTTCTGTTACATGCACGTGTATATGTATGTAGTAGTTGTGATTATAGCTGCGTACATAGAGCACATGATATTTTTTTATCATGGTTTGATTGACTAGAAGGCAAATGATATACAATCTTATATATCATCAAGTAAACGTCCATTCTGTTGATTTAATAATCTAGGTAATATTTTACCTGTAATTATGTTATTATGAGCCTATCGGTGGTCTCCTGGTCTTCTGTATGACTATTAAACTTATAATTCATCTAAACAACGGAACAATTATCGGGAATCATGGAGCTAATATCAACATCTAAATCAATTACAACAATATTAGTATTGCAGTACATCAGACACATAATTGATTTGTTAGATGTCATTAAACTCCATCTGTGAAAGTAAATTATCAATAAGCTTTGACTTCACCATCTAAATGCAAAGATAAGAATACTGAAATAAAATTTAGATTTAGCAAAATATAGCACCATTGACAAGTGACTAATACGACCAAGAACGCAAAAGAACAAGTAAATAGATCATACAGACGAATACAGAGATACCAGATAACATGAATTTGACTACCTGTTGTTTGTAACTGATAACATGAATTTGACAACCTGTTGTTTGTAACTGATAACATAAATTTGACTACCTGTTGTTTTGTAACTGATAACATAAATTTGACTACCTGGTGTTTGTAACAGATAACATGAATTTGAACTACCTGTTGTTTGTAACTGATAACATGAATTTAACTACCTGTTGTTTGTAACAGATTACATGAATTTGACTACCTGTGTTTTGTAAACTGATAACATGAATTTTGACTACCTGTTGTTTGTAACAGATAACATGAATTTGACTACCTGTTGTTTGTAACAGATATTATAAATTTGACTACCTGTTGTTTATAACAGATACATAAATTTGACTACCTGTTGTTTGTAACAGGATACCATAAATTTGAACTACCTGTTGTTTGTAACAGATAACACGAATTTGACTACCTGTTGTTTGTAACAGATAACACGAATTTGACTACCTGTTGTTTGTAACAGATAACATAAATTTGACTACCTGTTGTTTGTAACAGATAACACGAATTTGACTACCTGTTGTTTGTAACAGATAACATGAATTTGACTACCTGTTGTTTGTAACAGATAACACGAATTGACTACCTGTTGTTTGTAACTGATAACATGAATTTGACTTCCTGTTGTTTGTAACTGATAACATAAATTTGACTACCTGTTGTTTGTAACAGATAACATAAATTTGACTACCTGTTGTTTGTAACAGATAACACGAATTTAACTACCTGTTGTTTGTAACAGATAACATGAATTTAACTACCTGTTGTTTGTAACAGATAACATGAATTTAACTACCTGTTGTTTGTAACTGATTGTTCTGTTTGAATAAAACAAATAAGAATTCATAAGAATTAATCAGATAAAAAATAAAATTCCCCCAAAAATGAACCTTTTAACCTCATTTCTCTTGTAAATATGATTGCTATGATTAAGAATTTTAAAGAAGAAAAAACTAGCACATTAAAAATAAAAGAATCTCCGATCTCTTCTTGAATGGAATAGAATTTTTCGGAATAGTAGAGTGTCTGATTTATATCCTAAGTTAGCTTTAGCAAGCAAGGGACATTAATTAGACACATTCGTTTTCAGAAATTATATTCAAGTTAGATGTGGTCGAGGATTTTTTCTCTTCCATTTTCTAAAATTAATACATATTGCAAATATATTCTTTGCATATAAGGTACCAAAAATCAATGAATTGCGCAGGAATCGATGTATATGCTAATTAAATTCCTTTTTAAAAAGTAAACCCATGAGTACGTTTCTTTAAATAAATCTATGTTATATTATTGACGAAAGAAATTAATTTTCAATGAATAGAAAAATACAATCTGTTTGTTCAACTATTTAGAAAATAACCTTAATGCGCAGTTAGCGGTGCTTTGATCCGGAAGCGAGTGTTCACTTAATGATAGCTTGATTAGTTTAATCAACAATTAACACAATAATTAGGTAAAAAACATCACAATTCTTTAAAGAGGGGCTTCTGAAAATGAAAAGGTAAACAAACAACGTTTTTGCAAAAAAAAATAAATAATAAATAAATAAATTACGACGAGTAATAATAGGAAGACGTATACTGATACTGTAAGTTCATTACATACTGTGAATAATTATGAATAAAGTACGCGTTTTTATGCTTTGAATATTTGAATATTTGTCCCCGTGCGTGAACGGAACAAGACGGATTTTTTTTGCCTGTGGCTGAGGACACTACTCTGTTATCTCTACCTAAACAAGTATAAATTAAAGAGAAACAGAAGAAAGAAATTCGTAATCTAAACAATAAACTTGTACAACAGCCAAAATAACAAGACATCTTTATAAAAAAGATTGACAATTATTGAGACCATTTATAATACACGTTCAATCGTACTGTAATGATTACAAATATACAATCGTACCGTAATGATTATAAATATACAATCGTACCGTAATGATTATAAATATACAATCGTGCCGTTATGATTACAAATATACAATTGTACGTAATGATTACAAATAAACAATCGTACCGTAATGATTATAAATATACAATCGTACCATAATGATTATAAATATACAATCGTACTGTAATGATTATTAATATATAATCGTATCGTAATGATTATAGATATACAATTTTACCGTAATGATTATTACTATAGAAATCGTACCGTAATGATTATAAATATACAATCTTACCGTAATAATTATAAATATACAATCGTGCCGTTATGATTACAAATATACAATTGAACCGTAATGATTACAAATAAACAATCGTACCGTAATGATTATAAATATATAATCGTTCCGTAATAATTTATGTCTACAACTATCTTTGATGTTCAAATGTTCATTATATTTTTTCAAAATTTTATTACAAAATTGAACTGAAATCGTTAGTTCAGAATAAATGTATATTTAAAGGACAATGAACTCCTGTTTCATTTTAGGTTGAAATCACTATCTAACATGTAAACATTCAAGTATTGATTTAAAAACCATTACCAACACAGTTTTTATACCTGTGTGATAAAACAAAAACAAGCACTACTTCAAGTACATCCCTTCGACATTAAAAGAAACTAAACCGAAGCATCCTTTAGATTTTCAGTATGAAAAAGCGGCTACATTAAAAAGTTTTAAAAATAATGAAAAATAAAAATGAAAATAAAAAACACCAATTTTCAAAGTTAGAAGTTGTCTATGTAAAATTCGTTTGCTACAGTGTAAGAAAACTGTTACCGAATAACAACAACAACAACGATAATAATGATAATAATAATAATAATAATAATAATAATGTACATGGTATTTTTGCGTACCTATTTATTTTCCGTACGTGGCATAATTGGCTGTTGCCTATGCAATGAAGAAGTTGAGTAATG
Source organism: Tegillarca granosa (assembly GCA_029721355.1). Lineage (NCBI taxonomy): Eukaryota > Metazoa > Mollusca > Bivalvia > Arcoida > Arcidae > Tegillarca > Tegillarca granosa. The sequence continues at coordinate 56,417,760 of CM056594.1, read as the reverse complement.
TTGTTTAACGTTCCAGTCAAGAATATTTCACTCATATCGAGACGTCGCCAGCTTTGGGCAAAAATGCAGAAATTTTACCTGTGCGTTGCGCTGATGGCATTATACAGCAGGGTTCTTTATCGTGCCACGCCTACTGTGACACGGGACCTCGTTTATTTTAAGTTCCCATCCGAAAAAACCATGACTTTCATTTCGTAATGCCGAGTGCTTAGCGAAAGAACAGTCACTACCCACTTTCAAGTCTTGGGTCAGACCCGGTCGAGGACAATAAAGGAAAATAATTTTTTAATAAAATGATTAAAAAAATTAAATGCATATTGATGTCACATATGTTTTCACATCTTATAATAAGACTCTTGATTTTAAAAGGATTACTAAATCTAGCGATTAAATAGTACGAATGAGAGTCCTAAAGGATGTTACATGTTAAATGAAATTTTAAAATGCAGCTGATGCATTAACAAAACACCAACATACCAGTCCATGTCAATAATTTAAAAAAAAATTAAAAAATTAATTAATAAAAAAGCATCAAACCACTTTCTCTATAATACATGAAATACCAATATAATATCTTCATTCCCTGCTTGTTGTCTTGGAAACTGATTAAATTTTGTTATAATTCAATTTAAAATTTCCCTCGAGTATTTATATAAATTGCTACCAATATTTATGATTTAGTACTATTTAAATAATCAATATATCAAACCAAATAAGTTGATAACAAATTGACTTTGTTAACTTTTAAAATTTAAAAACATCAATATCATGCTACATCATCTTGGAGCGTTTCTGCCTGTAGTTTATGTTGCAGAGATGTTTGGAAAATCTTCATGACATGTATAATGTGTTTGTTAGTTTTTTATATAAAATAACAAAATTAACACAAATTGAAACCACTAGTTTATTTCAACTCTCTCTCTCTCTCTCTCTCTCTCTCTCTCTCTCTCTGTGTTTATGTGTGTGTGTGTGTGTGTGTGTGTGTGTGTGTGTTTGTTATCAGATCTTTTGCGAATTAACATGAAAACAAACGTTTATTTTTTATATAAAAACGAATTGTGTCTCTAGGTCTATAGCAAGAGAAGACTTACTATTGACAACGGATTTAAACTTTTGCTGAAAGAGATCAAAAAGGTGAATTAATACAAGTATACACACACATACATTGATCCTGAGTAAAATTATTAGATCTTTTTATTCAAAACAATCCTCTGCCAACTATCATTTACCGGTCGACAGTCAAATAGCAACATCTGTTAGATGTGTTGTGTTCATACATGATATATTACAACACGTGAAAAAACACTATTGCACTTTTTTCTATTTTTCTTTTTCACATCATACCGCCTATAGCTAATGCATTACTGAAATGTTACGAACGTGTGTCATTTGTAAATTACAATTCGGAACATCCTCGGGCTTGTCTCAGTAACATATAACTCCAACATGGATTAACATTATTTGTGTAATTGATCAAAAACGGAAGATGATTTTAAAAAGCTTGCGGAAATAATTTTTTTATCATGTAGTCTTGCTGAACAAACCCTTTAATGCAATAAATCTTTCTGTTAAGGCTCGCTTCATTCATTTCCGTTCATAATGTAGCAAAGTCTATGGGAAACCGAGTAATCCAAGCATATACCTTGCGTTTAATTTTGTTGGATCATAATGAAGATGTACAAAATCTTTTATACAGAATCTCCAATACATTTTTGTATTAATTTTGATTTATATATCGTGTTCATTATTGTTCTTCTGCATCAATTCAATTCACGAAAAGGTATTGAAATTGAGTTTCTTACGATTTTTTCTGCTCTTTTTTATAACAATTATTTTTCAGTATCTTGACTAGCAACTATGGAAGCTTAATTGTGTCATATCTTTATTTCAATCTTTTTTAGAAAAAGACGTAAATGAAAAAAAAATTAATGTAAAAAAGGATGATAGTAAAGAAAAATACAGTAGAAAAAATACAGCGAACATTTGAAAATATCCATCTACACAAACAAGAGAGGTCAGACGGTTTACACACACACACACACACACACACACACACACCACACACACACACACACACACACACACACACACACACACATATATATATATATATATATATATATATATATATATATATATATAACCACCACTGTTACTGATTTTGTTTGGCCCATACAGTTAATTTTTTGTCGGAAAATAATCATCATTAGTAACTGGTCATTGTGCGGTCATAGACCATAGACACTTAAAATCTCTATACATCTATAAAGTATATTACATTACTCGGATAGCTGTAATAATGTTGATGTGCACTTTCAACAACAACTCACCCACTTATAGCCATTAATTACATAATGACGATATATCGGTTTTACATAAGGATTAATAGACAGATTGAAGTTTTCCTTTTTGATGCCGTTTTTAGTCTATGTATTTTAGTTCAAAACGTCAATAAAAGGCATTCAATAATGTCATTCCATAAAGAATGTTAAGTCATCTGTTTTATAGAATGCACGTAGATAAGGTTTAGTGGAAACAGACAAGATGAATATCTCCAACAAAATCAAGATTGTAAGCTGTTTGGTTTACATTTCAGGCTATGTCGCTGGTTCATCATACCAGTACCATCTCGCATACTTATTATTACAAAATGGGTTAGGATTAATTTAATTATTCATTTATGAAATTTACAACACACACACACACACACACACACACACACACACACACACACACACACACATGACCGGTGTTTAATATATCCCGTTCTTAATTTCAGTAATTAAATATTTGTATATGAATCTTAGCGAGTTAAACTTCAAAACATATGTATGCATCTATTCCTTTTTATGAACATGTTATAGGAAATTCCTGTAACAGATATTGTACGAACAAGTTCAGCGCTTTTACAGCCGACTGCTTCCTGGATATACATGTAGTTTAAATTCGACGTTAATTTTAACGGATTGGCTTGAGCTATGTTTTGTAACATATGCTTAATGCTTGAAACTCAAAACCGGTACAATTTAAACAGCTTAATTCAGTGAATTTCCATTTTGACACAACACATTAATGAATAGTTATTTTTTAAAGTCGAGGTTGTGAAATATAAAATATTTGGATTAAAATGTTTTATGAAGTGTTAAAGAAAGCTTATTAATTTTTTAGTTACGAAAAGTCAACTTCACACTTTCAGTCCATTAAATTGAGAACAATTTGATAAAAGGCACGCAATGTTAGCTTTAATGTAACACTTGTATTAGGTCCCATTACAGTCTGTATATTGATTATACGACAATGCGGCGATACTTGGTAGTGTTTAGTGGTGTATCACTCGAGGTTCTGTCGTGCTTTTCCTCAATTAAACACAAGAACAGCATTATTTTACAGGCAATAATTTGATTCACATACAGTTTAAGTTGGAGGTATTTTCCATTTACTGACTTAGAACATTCCTGTAGGGACAATTTAAGTTTATTTTTAGAAGTGTTCTAAAAGCAGCTTTATACAATAGGGAATATTGATATTAACTTATTCATTCCACTTAAAATTGGCGAAAAATAGAAATCTAATTTAATAAATGGATTCAGAATGACTTTATCAGTAAAAGTATGTTTATTTACTGCTTTCTATTTCATGTAAAATGTTTTCCGATTTTTCTACGGATATCTTTTTTCATATATCAACTTTTTCGGCCCCTAGTGTCACTGATGAGGAATGAATTTCCTAAATGCGCATATGTTGCACATGAAATTAAACAGGTAATTTTGTTAAATATTTAGAAGTGTTTGGTATATTTCTTTGGATAACACAATTTCCTTCCGACTAAGTTTTTTTTTTAAAGTTGTTGTTGTCGTTGTTGTTGTTATTATGAACTAGTAGTGAGCAAGATTTAAAAAAACGGAAGCTTCAAGATTATTTTAAAAACTAAATTATGATCAATAAGCTTGACGTTTAGTTTACCTTAGAATCACACTAACAATGTCGTAATCAGATTATTAGTTGTCGTAGTCCAAAATCTTCTCTATAGACAACGTGTGTGTAGTTTTTTAAAAACCTATAAGAATAACAAAATAATTCTACAACATAGCATTTTGTATAGTAGTGAGGTATATCATTTATCAGTTCTAAAAGAAAACTGTGTTAACGTCGCCATATCGACAGATATTTTGATTTCTTCTTTTCTTTTTAATATTCATTACACTGAAAAGCACACGTGACTGAATAAATCAACGATGACACAAATCATCACAATAAGATAGTAACAATCTGCTTGATATTTGATTGTGATTTAAAATTTAAATTTAAGATAGTAATGTCATAAACAATTTTGAAAATGCGGCAATCAAGGGTTATTCATAATGTATAGCACAGAGTTTTTTTCTAGATTACGTTTATTTATTATGCGTCAATCAAAAATATTCGTTACCAAATTTAGTTGTTTTTGGCCTAGCGTTATTACGGAAAAGGATTTTCAAAGAAATTGCCTAAAATAACAAAAAATTTGCTAAAAATGCAAAATACTGGTCATTTTAACTAAATATGTCATAAATTAACCCTTAATGGGTTTTTTTATATGTTTTTATCCATTTATATTTACGGAAGCCGTGGACAATTTTAGACGGTTGTGTTGGATACATGTGAATGCAATTTATCCAAGTGAGCTTGAAATTAAAGACTTCACATTTAGACTTATACCTCAATTATGACACATACGAAAGGTTACATCTGAAGCTATGCGACAATCGTGATGACTTTAATTTTTCTATTGTCAACTTTCCGTTTCTTTGCAGTTATATCCCTGCTTCTCCTGTGTATGGTTTATATGTTTCACAGTTAATACGTTATGGAAGAGCTTGTTCCCACTATGGGGACTTTCTACAACGAAGCAAACTGCTTACAATTGAATTGTTGACGGAAGAATATTGCAAGCCTAGGCTAATCAAGGCCCTTAAAAAGTTTTATGGCCGTCATCACAATATTGTTGATAAGTATGTAGTCACTGTATCCAAACTTATAATGAATATATTTGACTTACCATAGTTCCATGTTCCTTTCATTCTCAATGTTGACTTGCACGTGACGGGTGTAGCTAGCTAGACAGAAGGTGCTTACCCTTCCGGAGCACCCGGCCTCACTTCCTTGATGGAAGTTCACGTGTATAATTAAGTTCGCCAGTTTTCAAAGTTTTTACTTTGTTTTTGGGATTAGGATTGGGACAAGGACTGGTATGTTTGTGTTTTAGTTATACAATTCTTGATTCTTTCAAGAAAAACTCTCCTCGACAAATTTAGTTCATTTCGAAAAAAATTGATTTCGGGAGTTATGTTATACCTCGTTTTTAATTTATTTGTTTTCTTAGCCTTGTTATTTTACTACAAGTATGTGTGTTGTATTATTGGAATGATGTAACTTAGAATCTGTAGTATTTGCTGACAAGGTGTCTATCTAAGTACAGCATTGTAATCTTTTTGTTATGATCATAATTACAGTTATAGCAAGTAAAATGTAAAGTCAGTGAAATTAAAATTGATTTGAAACAGCTGTTGTATACACGCCATAATAGTCATGTAAATGTCAAAGTTTCAAACTTGTCATCAAAAACCGTAAATTATACAGTTTATAATTGTACAGAAAGTTAAAGAAGAAAGTGATTTTATTTTAAATCACAGATGTTGTAGGTGGACATTAATTATCTATGTGACGTAATTAAGATTAAGTATCTTTTTTGCTTCTACATGTACTTTAAAAATCTTTTTATAACTAAAATTTCAATATTATGTGTAATTCCGTTTTTTGAAATATAACTCATAAATATTTAAAGATTTTGTTGTTTTCTGAAATTTATGGAAATATATACCAAAATCTGGTTTACCGTTAAGTAAAGTTATAAAATATTAGCTTACGATAGTATGCTAAGCGGAATGGATCGGATATTCCAACGTACTTTAACCACGCTACTAGATATCATGTACCTATTTAATACACAGCCTGCACAGTATGGGGAGTTTAATTATTAGTGGTCTCAACATTGGTACATATAGTGTTTAATAAGATCCTGTGCCCTTAAAAAGTCAAGGGGATTAAAATCAGAACTCCCCTTTTACATTTGTCTTGTGTTTTGTTTTTTAGATCCAATGTCCGTGCAAACTCGAAAGAAAAATAATACATGGTCTCAATATGTGTTTATCTATTGTCTTGTTTCTAGACCCAGTGTCCGTACTAAGCCAAGAGTTTTATAAATAATGGTCTCAATATGTGTTTATCTATTGTCTTGTTTTTAGACCCAGTGTCCGTACTAAAGCCAAGAGTTTTATAAATAATGGTCTCAATATGTGTTTATCTATTGTCTTGTTTCTAGAACCAGTGTCCGTACTAAGCCAAGAGTTTTATAAATAATGGTCTTAATATGTGTTTATATATTGTCTTGTTTCTAGACCCAGTGTCCGTACTAAGCCAAGAGTTTTATAAATAATGGTCTCAATATGTGTTTATCTATTGTCTTGTTTCTAGACCCAGTGTCCGTACTAAGCCAAGAGTTTTATAAATAATGGTCTCAATATGTGTTTATCTATTGTCTTGTTTCTAGACCCAGTGTCCGTACAAAGCCAATAGTTTTATAAATAATGGTCTTAATATGTGTTTATTTATTGTCTTGTTTCTAGACCCAGTGTCCGTACTAAGCCAAGAGTTTTATAAATAATGGTCTTAATATGTGTTTATATTTCCTTGTTGTCTAATGTTCTTAGTATGTTGTTTTGTGTCCTTGGTTACATTGGCCGTAGTTAAACACATTTATTTTTCCCGCCGTTATGGGTTTGTTTATCTGAACACAAGACACTAAGATTTACTTAGGGATCAGGATACAACAACAGTCAAAGCTTAACAATGATATAATTGTTGGTAGAAAAACCGAGTATGAACTCTTGATGTGTTTATAAAACCTTGTCTATTAGTCTACCAATATTTGGTATAGAAAATATATCTGTTGGCGCCGATAAAATGGCTTCATAATAAGGCATCATTGTTCAAACTTTTTTCATTCTGGATTAAGCTAAAATAGTTGACTCGCCACGCAGTTTTATTGTTTTTCTTTTGATCTGCATCAATCAAAGATTTAAGCTTAGGCTATCTGATCTCATGTATTCAGTTTGGTTATTGTCCTACGGTTTCCATCGAAATGCTATTTAGTAATGTCAGTGTTATAGTAATAGTTGTTAGTGATATGCTGTAGAACATGTACAAGTAAACAACAACATGAAAATAATATTACACGATCTGGTACATTTATAGTATATATTATCAAGAAAAAAGAAATTTGATATTGACAAAATTCCAGATTAACGATCGATTTTACTATTCTTAAAACAGTGTCAAGCACGACATTTGTCAGTGTATACTACATTGATTGTTAATAATATTTTAGGTTTTTAACAGAAACAAGAAGGTTTTTTTATAAATGTGCATACTTCAACTTTGTATTACAACAAAACATTAAGATACCTACAGTGCAGTATAGTTGTTTTGTTCTCATTCTGCATTGACCTTGTCAGTATTACCTTGGTATCTGTAACACTCCTGTCATTTACTACTTTTGAATGTATTCTTTTATAGAAATATCCAAAAGAATTACATGACAGTTGTGTAATATAGCCCTGACATGTTGGATGTACATACCAATCATAGAAGATGAAGTGTAACACATTAATCTGTTTATTTAGACGTGATGTGTCATAACGCCTCGACTTGGAATCTTCTCCAAGACAAAACAATCTGTACTTATCGTTTATTCTTAATTATCCTTCATAATGTTTTGATTTAATTAAAGAAAAACACGCCATATTTCCAATCTAAACAATGAACTTCTTTTGAAAAATCAAAAACATTTTAGTAATGACTACAGCTGGATTGGAGATGTTCATCAAACATGCCAGTGATATATGTTAGAGAGTTCTCCGATTTAAAGGCCTCTGGTACGTTTAACGATAGTGTAAGTTATCTATATAATTGAAGAAAACGTCTAAGTAAGAAACAACGTTAGTTCTAACAAATAAACTAATAAATAAAGTCTAAGACTTGGTAGAGATACCATCATGACCGACTTGATCTTCTTAGGTCAAACCAAAGCAGATAAACTACACTATATAAATGTGGTTTTTGTTTATTGTTTAGAGCCTCCTAATTAATTCACTTGAACAAAAATTTTCATCCATGCATCGAATTGTTTTTTTGCGTTTTAAATAAATATTTATGATATCAATAAGTTCAAATACAAAATAGTCTGAATAAAATAAAATTAAAAAAAGTACACGTAATTTCATTATCAATATATGTACATCTGTCCTCCTTTTTTAAATTTAATTATTTGTTGTGACGGTTGCTTCGGAAATAGTCAAGTACCTAAACCTGTTTTTCCGCTTCTGTTTGTATTCTAAATGAAATAAAAGCCTATATATTGAAAAGATTAAATGCTATAATAGACCAGTTGACATTTATGTATGTAGGAACTGATTTAAATCGAGATTCTGTGAAGTAAAATGATAGAATAGTAAAAACACATAATTGTTCAACATTAGGTCTACATTTTGATTTTAAGCCCTTTATCATTGTTTGATAAACATGTTTATATATTTATCTTGTATTCAAATAAGAATCCAAATCTTGTAAAATGTCACAGATAATTGTTGTGTCTTATGTCTGCATTTTTATATATTTTTATTTTTACATAATTAATATTGATGACTTCCTCTCCACGAGTTTCTGAATAATGTAATGTCGTTTATGATAGAAGAAAACCATACTTAAACTATAATTCTTTGGTATTATTATTACATGTACATAAAAAAACTCTTACATATCAAATATTTCAGAACAATGCAATAAGGTTAGATGATAAACGTCCCTGAACATGATACCAGTAGACATGAATCTATATAGCATACGTTATATTGTCATGTTCTTCACTATGTATCAAATGTCTGTTGTACTGCATCAACCATCGATTATTAATAATGACAAAGCGAAAATCAAATTTCTTTATGTAACTTTATATTTCGTAATGTAAATGACATGTGGATGTTATATGTCTAACATTGTTTGTAATGTATAACATGAGCACAAGAACCAAGGAGAATGGATTGTTGAGTACCTTATAAATATTTCTACCATACCTTTGTGATTATACCAGTTGTCTGTTCAAAGTCGGTAGTTTTATGATAATCGGTGTGTGTGTGTGTGTGTGTGTGTGTGTGTGTGTGTGTGTGTGTTGTGTGTGTGTGTGTTTATTAGTACCTCATTGATGAAGCCAAAACTTTGCTTTACGTTTGTCCGTCGGTCAGTCGGTCTGGTGTTTAAGCAGGTATTTCGTCGTGTTTAAAGTTATCGATTTGATATTCCTTGTTACTTTCTCTATTGCAAGGTAGTGATCAAGTTAATATTTTGCTAAAGTTTGGAGAGATTTTTTGCGGAGCAATTGTCCCTCGACTTAAAATTTAGGCAAATTATATAGTTTTGGCAGTTTTTCTCTCATGCTTGAAGAAATTGGTTTTATTTAAAAATGTGATATATCCATGTGATATGTCCAGTGCTCTAAAACATCTATAGATTATAATATATCATCCACCAAAATAGCACTTACATAAAGGTCTTCACATATTTTGTCATTGAATTACTGGATTACTAAAAGTAGGCGACTGTGTTTCTTTATCAATTTCACGTAAAATTAAAGACCGCATAAGTTGCTCTCTCTGTAACGTAATTTTTTTTTTTGAATACTTGATAAGTTGTAATCTGGCTTATAGTGTATAGCATGGGAATATGTAGCTTCCCAGCATCCAATTAGTTTTCCTTAAATACAAGTTCGTGCCATCTTAAGTTTCTGTTCCTATGACAACCTCATACTATATTGCAACAAAACTGCATATGGGAGAAAATAATATAAAGAAACTGAATAAAATGGTAAATAAGTTTTTCTCATATAGCATGTCTTTTGTGTTCAAATCATACTGTAACTATCCGTATTAGGGCTGAAAATAGAAACTAGTATTAGTGCTTGAGATTCAAAGAAAATAATTTCTTTTTTCAAGGTTATAACAATCATTTTGATATTGATGCTATCTTATATTATTATTTTTATTCATTTTCCCCTTAATTGAATGAACTTGAGGCAATGGAGGGTATAGTTTTACTATGACAGATAAAATAGTAAGTTTTAGTTTTGTTTTTTTTTTTTTTTTTTTTGTTTTTTTTTTTATTTTAAATCTGACTATTTTTGTAGTGTTTTAGTCATTTGAATGAAAAAAATTCATGCAAATAATAATTTATTCTGCAGTTTATCACAATGCCCAAGGATAACGGTTTGAGATTTATTATGACAGTTACTTTGAAATTCGAATAGTGTTCCGTTTTGTTCATTTTTAGCAGAGATATGACAAATAATAAGTTTTCCACATAAAATACAGCAATAACAAGCTGTAAATAGACATGTTACATAGAACATTTACAATGTGATCATAGAAAATAATTATAAAATTGCTGAAACACAATTTGCAACATTAAAGTATTAAAATATAAAATAATCACAATTTTTTTAACCAAATTAATGTATATATCGGGTAATTAAAAACTTAAAAAATAAACCAATGTGCAACATCCCAAGACTTTCGATACATTATAATTTATTTTTGTGATGTAATTTACTTTGGAAATGTATTATTTTCTTAAGTCATGTTGCATTACCTTAACCAAAGTGAAAATAACAGTTAAAGTTTTGAAAATCATTTCTCATCAGTGACACTAGACTTAAAAAGTTGATAGATAAAAACAACAATAGACAAACAGTTAAAAAGGAATGAATGCAAACTTACAAAGGTATATGAATCCAAATAAAGATGAGGAATACTTGGCATGTGGGAACAAACCTTAGTTTTAAACATGTTTCAAAAATTAGACGACAGAAAATTTTGCTATCAGAGACGTCGGTATCGTTAGGATATATGTCATTATTTTGTTCCAATAATGTCATTATTTTGTTCCAATTATTTTGTTCCAATAATGTCATTATTTTGTTCCAGTAATGTCATTATTTAAATATTTTCATTGCAATGCTGTTTCGAATATATTTCGAATTATTGTTAGAATAATACAATGCATCAACAGGAATCAATAGAATCTACCTAGTTTAGCACAAGGTAACGCAGTAGTAAAAAGAGATGAGAATTCTACCTCCGTAGTGAGAAATAACACATTTTTACACTGAGATAGAAATTTTTAATAACTTACAAATTAATCAATGCTTCAGAACATTACACCTTGTAAGCGTAATGGATGATCTTTTAATGAAAATATTATTGTATTCACATCTATACGGGTAATAATTAGTTAAACTTTTAAATCAGAATGAATTCTATATGATTTATTCATATAATTTTGTAACTTGGGATTCTTTAATTTCAAGGGCTTGTCTTTTTTTTTTACCTTTCAATTTTTCGGTCCCTTGTGTCACTGATGAGGACTGAATTTTCGAAACGTGAACATATGACACATCAAAATTAAATATGTATTTTTGTTAAATATTTTCATTTAAACATTTATTGTTCCATTAATTTTATAAGAATAACTTACCACATGGGTGATATTGCTGTTCTGTTTTTATATGGAAATTGTTAATATCATATTTACACGAAGTTTATAGATATGTTTAATAGTTCTGTAAAAAGAAAATTCACATAGTATATCAATTTTTAACATCTTAAATGCTATCCTTTACCTTGATCTTCTTATTTCTGCTCAGTAGGTAGGTTCAATATTTCTGTACCAAAAATCATTTAATATGGCTTATCATTATTTATTTTTCAGCAGGGCAACAACATTGGTATTTGAGTTTTAAGCGTAAAAGCCACAGAATAACAATATAAAACAATCCGAACCACAACAACAACAAAGAAAGACTAGCACCAAAGAGAGAGAGAGAGAGAGAGAGAGAGAGAGAGAGAGAGAGAGAGAGAGAGAGAGAGAGAGAGAGAGAGGGCGAAAAAAAGAAATAATAATCAGTGCTAAAGCGCAAACAGTGTGCTAGCCTTTCTTCATTTTAGAGACAACCCTAATACAGAAATAATAGTTTGCCTGGAGAGGAATTGGTACGGTTTATCTAAAATACATGTTACGGCAAAACCAAAGAAAGAAGTGTAACTTCAGTAACGTTGCATATACCACTGACCAGTACTAGAGAAATGAAAACAAGCTCTCCCGAAAGGTAATCACTAGTGTACAAAACCAACTAGGAGATTTGAAGATGGGTATCGAATTGAACTGTGTATTTGTTTTACCTTGTTTGTTTGTGACTTACCTAAAAGGTTACAAAACTTGTGAGACAGGTTTATTAATACATTAATTATTGGTGATAAACTTTTGTTATATTAGAGACCAATATCCTAAATTTTTTATTTGCCACGTGTGCGACTTACCTAAAGGTTACTACACTTCCGAGACAGGTTTATTAATACATTTATTATAGGTGATAAACCTATGTTCTATATAAGAAGACAAATATGTTTATTACTTTTTAAATAGATTGTAAAAAGAAACGCAACAGCATCATCTCTAGGGTCGATTTATATCACAACGGCTAAGTAAATTTCCAGTATCCAGTTTTATGTCTAGTGTCCGTTTATATTCACAAGACTCGTTTATATTAACAGGTTATATTTCCGGTGAGGAGTTATATCTGCAGACATCAGACAGCTGAACAATTCATACATCAGATAACGGCACCATTGATACATCAGACAACTGAACAGTCCATCACCAGACAACGGCACCATTAAGACATCAGACAGCTGAACAATTCATACATCAGACAACGGTACCATTGATACATCATACAACTGAACAGTCCATCACCAGACAACGGCACCATTGATACATCATACAGCTGAACAGTCCATCACCAGACAACGGCACCATTGATACATCATACAACTAAACAGTCCATCACCAGACAACGGCACCATTAAGACATCAGACAGCTGAACAATTCATACATCAGACAACGGTACCATTGATACATCATACAACTGAACAGTCCATCACCAGACAACGGCACCATTGATACATCATACAACTGAACAGTCCATCACCAGACAACGGCACCATTGATACATCATACAACTAAACAGTCCATAACCAATCAACGGTACCATTAATACACTAGACAACGGAACTGTTCATATATCAGCCAACTAAACAGTTCATACATCAGACAACGGCACCATTATTACACCAGACAACTGAACAGTTCATATATCAGCCAACAGAACAGTTCATAAATCAGAAAACTGAACAGTTCATACATCAGACAACGGCACCATTAATACACCAGACAACGGCAGCATTAATACATCATACAACTGAACAGTCGATAACCAATCAACGGCACCATTAAGACATCAGACAACTGAATAATTCATACATCAGACAACGGCACCATTGATACATCATACAACTGAACAGTCCATAACCAGACAACGGAAGCATTAATACATCATACAACTGAACAGTCCATAACCAATCAACGGCACCATTAAGACATCAGACAGCTGAACAATTCATACATCAGATAGCGGCACCATTGATACATCATACAACTGAACAGTCCATCACCAAACAATGGCAGCATTAATACATCATACAACTGAACAGTCCATACATCAGACAACGGCACCATTAAGACATCAGACAACTGAACAAATCATACATCAGACAACGGCACCATTGATACATCATACAACTGAACAGTCCATAACCAGACATCGGCACCATTGATACCACATACAACTGAACAGTACATCACCAGACAAAAGGACCACTGATACATCATACAACTGAACAGTCCATAACCAGACAACGACACCATTTATACATCATACAACTGAACAGTCCATCACCAGACAACGGCACCATTGATACATCATACAACTGAAAAGTCCATCACCAGACAACGGCACCATCGATACATCATACGACTGAACAGTCCATAACCAATCAACGGCACCATTGATACATCATACGACTGAACAGTCCATAACCATTCAACGGCACCATTGATACATCGTACAACTGAGCAGTCCATCACCAGACAACGCCACCATTGATACATCATACAACTGAACAGTCCATAACCAGACATCGGCACCATTGATACATCATACAACTGAACAGTCCATAACCAATCAACGGCACCATTGATACATCATACAACTGAGCAGTCCATCACCAGACAACGGCACCATTGATACATCATACAACTGAACAGTCCATAACCAATCAACGGCACCATTGATACATCATACAACTGAACAGTCCCTAACCAATCAACGGCACCATTGATACATCATACAACTGAACAGTCCATAACCAATCAACGGCACCATTGATACATCATACAACTGAGCAGTCCATCACCAGACAACGCCACCATTGATACATCATACAACTAAACAGTCTATAACCAGACAACGGCACCATTAATACACTAAACAACGGAACAGTTCATAAATCAGCCAACGGCACCATAAATGCATCACACAACTGATCAATTAATACTTCGATACATTCTACAGAAACAACAATCCCTTTTATATACCGCTTTCAAATTAAAAATACAATGCATTTAAAAACAACACATGACAGCTTTTTAACATATGCGTGCTTCAAAGTGTAAAGTAAACAAAACGATCAAAGCTTTATACACCGAATATGCTATTTAATTTATTGAAGCCTTTCTGCCTGCTTTAGTAATTTAATTTGAAAACTAATATATTTTACATAATTATACATACACATGTTGTTTAATTATTACTAGTGGCGCGACATGTTGATAGAGACAATATACAACTGCCTTTCTGATAATCCTGGGGGAGGAGAACATGTAACATTATTGACGATTGGTATCCAAACCTTTCAAAATTCAATATTTATTCACGCGACTATCAGCCTGATGAAAATGTTAGTGAAATAGATCCCTGGAGAATCTCGACTAATTTGATATATCTGTTCCGGAATCAATGTAGAGTTGATTTCAATTGTAAATTCAGTGTAAATGGCAAATAATACACAAGCATCAATAATTAGGTTAGAATACCTTATGTATATTATTTGTACAAATAATGAGATTCGATTTAAAATTCGAATTTTGCTTGTTGATATTTTCAAAGAATTGTGTTCTTACTGACCTGTATGAAATCAGGCATTTGAAGATGATTGTTGTAGATGTTAAAGAAAAATACTGCTCTATAAAGATACAAAAACTATAATATGTTTATATCCTTACAAATTTGATCCGTATTAAAGAAAGCGATGAGGGTAAAAGAATACAAGGAAGAGAAATTATGATTTTATTTGTTCCCGAAGATATATTAGCATTAATGCAATATCTAAAAAGTAATAATCATAAAAATAGTAATTATAAAAAAAAAGTTAAAAAAAAATTAAAAGCAACCAACTGGTGAATTTCTCTCCGAAAGCAAAGAACCACCATTGGCAACAACAGACCCAGGCTATTTACAATTTTATGAACAAAATATTCATATTTATTGGTTTTCCCTTTAGGTTTATGTTTTATATCATGGATATAAAATTAAATCACCAATTTACTACTCTGTAAAAATATCTCAAAATCCACAATTACTGTCTAGTAGAAAGATTAGCTAAGACCTGATTCATTCTTATGATATAATGATTACGATAAAAATAACAAATGGGCGAAGTAAAATCTGATTTTATTAATTCCCAAAAGGACTTTGTCTGGGAATTATTAACACAATTCAAAGTATGAATGTACAACGTAAGTAAAAGAAAACACTGGATGAATTACTAAATAGAATTAAACTGAACCGATAGTAAAACACTGAAATTACAATAAAAGATATGGGGCTGAACCATATCCAGACTAAGTATACAAAAGAATTACTGGAAAAAATTGGGCTGAACCTGATTCAGACTTTGATAAACAGTGGAATTACAAGTAAAAAATAAGCTGAATCCGATACAAAATTAGTAAATAACTTGATTTGCTGGATAAGACTGAGCCAGAACAAGACTTAAAAAACTGGAATTACTAGAAAAGATTGTACTGAACATGATCCAGACTTACAAAACACATTCACCTGATAACAATCGAAAATTGGTTTTTCTTTGATAAAAGTAAATATAGTTTGTCTAATATTCTATTAAATAAAGATGAAAAATGCATTAGTTCTACTGAATTCTGGAACTTATATGTTTGTACGAAAGAAAGAAACGACCATTGGGGAGAGTTAAGATGTTCTACGATCAATGGTTTAATAAATAAATAAACAAATAAATAAATAATTAATTAATTAACTTATGTCAATGTGATTACGTCCTAGCCAAAGTGCTTTAAAATGGCTTTGAATGACAAATATGTTGAAATACAGACTGCCTATTAGAAATATATTGTCTTCCTTAAAAGAATAACAACAACTGTATATTGTTTGTAAGATATTTATCAGTATTGGAAGCAAAATTGTATATAACTCTACGATATGAAGACTGTAATTATTTACACTCAATTAAACTGTAATTATGAAAGTGTTTTCGAAAGTGTAAAAAGGATAAAAAATAGACTGCCTATTACTTATTTGAAATCAAAGAATAAAATTAAAAATTGAAAAAAGATCGTCATACATAAAACATGTTTTTATAGAAAGTTCCGAATAAACGTATTTTGATATTTTTATAATTTTATATACACGTAATTAATTGAAGTTATACCAAATTATCATCTATTTATATCTATGCACCATACAGAGAACAATACTAGCACAACTATTAGATGCTTATTAAGTCACGTTGCATGTATGATATAATTGTAATCTGTATTGAATTTAGACATTTTTATTGATTAGTTATCACGAAATTGTATTGAAAACATAGATCACATTTAGGTATGAACCACGCTATTCCTATTGTTAGATTATATAATTCTATTAATGACTACAGAGGTATAATGTTAAACCAGCGCATTATGGAGTGTTGTGATTTATAACACTATATATACTCTATCATATCATTCCTTGTTTTTGTCATTAACAACACTATACTCTATCATTCCTTGTTGTTGCGATTTATAACACTATACTCTACCATTCCTTGTTGTTGCGATTTATAACACTATACTCTATCATTCCTTGTTGTTGTGATTTACAACACTACACTCTATCATTCCTTATTGTCGTGATTTATAACACTATACTCTATCATTCCTTGTTGTTGTAATTTATAACACTATACTCTATCATTCCTTGTTGTTGTGATTTACAACACTATACTCTATCATTCCTTCTTGTTGTGATTTATAACACTATACTCTATCATTTCTTGTTGTTGTAATTAACAACACTATACTCTATCATTCCTTCTTGTTGTGATTTTTAACACTATACTCTATCATTCGATGTTGTTGCGATTTATAACACTATACTCCATCATTCCTTGTTGTTGCAATTTATAACACTATACTCTATCATTCCTTGTTGTTGTGATTTATAACACTATACTCTATCATTCCTTATTGTCGTGATTTATAACACTATACTCTATCATTCCTTGTTGTTGTGATTTATAACACTATACTCTATCATTCCTTGTTGTTGTGATTTACAACACTATACTCTATCATTCCTTCTTGTTGTGATTTATAACACTATACTCTACCATTTCTTGTTGTTGTGATTTATAACACTATACTCTATCATTCCTTGTTGTTGTGATTTATAACACTATACTCTATCATTCCTTGTTGTTGTGAGTTATAACTCTATACTCTACCATTCCTTGTTGTTGTGACTTATAACACTATACTCTATCATTCCTTGTTGTTGTGACTTATAACACTATACTCTATCATTCCTTGTTGTTGTGATTTATAACACTATACTCTATCATTCCTTGTTGTTGTGACTTATAACACTATACTCTATCATTCCTTGTTGTTGTGATTTATAACACTATACTCTATCATTCCTTGTTGTTGTGATTTATAACACTATACTCTATCATTCCTTGTTGTTGTGACTTATAACACTATACTCTATCATTCCTTGTTGTTGTGATTTATAACACTATACTCTATCATTCCTTGTTGTTGTGACTTATAACACTATACTCTATCATTCCTTGTTGTTGTGACTTATAACACTATACTCTACCATTCCTTGTTGTTGTGATTTATAACACTATACTCTACCATTCCTTGTTGTTGTGACTTATAACTCTATACTCTACCATTCCTTGTTCTTGTGAGTTATTACTCTATACTCTATCATTCCTTGTTGTTGTGACTTATAACACTATACTCTATCATTCCTTGTTGTTGTGACTTATAACACTATACTCTATCATTCCTTGTTGTTGTGATTTACAACACTATACTCTATATCATTCCCTTTTGTTGGGATTTATAACACTATACTCTATCATTCCTTGTTGTTGTGATTTATAACACTATACTCTATCATTCCTTGTTGTTGTGATTTATAACACTATACTCTATCTTTCCTTGTTGTTGTGATTTATAACACTATACTCTATCTTTCCTTGTTGTTGTGATTTATAACACTATACTCTATCTTTCCTTGATGTTGTGATTTACAACACTATACTCTATTATTCCTTGTTGTTGGGATTTATAACACGATACTCTATATCATTCCCTTTTGTTGGGATTTATAACACTATACTCTATCTTTCCTTGTTGTTGGGATTTATAACACTATACTCTATCATTCCTTGTTGTTGTGATTTGTAATTCTATACTCTATCATTCCTTGTTGTTGTGATTTATAACTCTATACTCTATCATTCCTTGTTGTTGTGATTTATCACACTATACTCTTTCATTCCTTGTTGTTGTGATTGATTTATGACAGTATACTTCATCATTCCTTGTTGTTGTGATTTATAACACTATACTCTATATCATTCCTTGTTGTTGTGACTTATAACACAATACTCTATATCATTTCCTTTTGTTGTGATTTATAACACTATACTCTATCATTCCCTTTTGTTGTGATTTATAACACTATACTCTATCATTCCTTGTTGTTGTGATTTATAACACTATACTCTATAATTCCTTGTTGTTGTCATTTACAACACTATACTCTATCATTCCTTGATATTCTGATTTATAACACTATACTCTATCATTCCCTGTTGTTGTGATTTATAACACTATACTCTATCATTCCTTGTTGTTGTGATTTATCACACTATACTCTATCATTCCTTGTTGTTGTGATTTACAACACTATACTTTATCATTCCTTGTTGTTGTGATTTACAACACTATACTCTATCATTCCCTGTTGTTGTGATTTATAACACTGTACTGTATCATTTCTTGTTGTTGTGATTTACAACACTATACTCTATCATTCCTTGTTGTTCTGATTTATAACACTATACTCTATCATTCCTTGTTGTTGTGATTTACAACACTATACTCTATCATTCCTTGTTGTTCTTTATGACCTTATATTAATCTTTGTATCAAAAACCAATCTTTATAAAAATCTTTATTAAAATGATTCAAAGTGCTCTATAATATGATTAAGCAATGTAGGAGTTATTTTTATTATTTTTTCTGTACTTTTCTTTTTAATTACTAGATTCAATTAACAAATATATATATATATATATATATATATATATATATATATATATATATATATATATATATATAATGTTTGTTTTATATATATATATATATATATATATATATATATATATATATATATATATATATATATATATATATATATATATATATATATATATATATATAACTGTTCTTTGTGTGAATAAGACTATTTGATACGAAAACGAACAAATGTAACGCAAGGAAAGTTGTCATGGCAAACATTGTATGTGTGCTTATTTTTAATGTTCACACTATTTTCAAAATGTCTAAATCGGAGAGATAACAACGGTTTTTTTTATAATCGAGTCAGAACCGGTCGGTAAATACCTATTAGGAGTTACAACTTCGAAATCTTTGATTAAGTTTATTAATAAACTTGACAATTAATTGAACTTTATAAAGCACTATTATACACGAAGTCATTAAAACATTGCATGTTGAACTAATTAATACTAAGGACTGGTATCTTTTAGGGAAAACCCAAACAGTTTAGAGAGATGATGGCCATATTGATTGTTTTATAATTCAATTCGCCTTAATGTAAAGTGTTCTTTGTTACATTAATGAAGTGCATGACATTCCGATATTATAGCGAAATATCTGTACACAGCATATAAAACGGGAGTTACCAAATTTTATATTGAAAAGAAAGCTTTTAAGTTGACCTGTTTTTCATAGAAAGCTTTTAAGATAATTTTTTAAAAGGTCTTTAAAGTAATCTTTTTTGAACAGCTGGGTTAAATTTAACGATTTTCATTGCCCGAAATATTTGGTTGTTGCTTTTTCAAAGTGGTGTCTGTTTTTTGCTGTTGGATTTTAAAATGCAATAAGAAAGAGTTTGGTGATTCGTTCCCCATCGTGCCTATTGTTATAATAAACATCCAGCTAATAAATCTATCTATATATATAATTACCTGTCAGGACAACTATATCTTTATATATGTGAGTTGTTTATTTGTTTTTACACAAGGTTTGTTTACACTTTTACTTTTTTCCAAAAAGTATTTATTGTTCTTGTAGTTACATAACGAAATATCACGTTTTTATATACACTTGTACCAAATCTGTCTTCAAAGTGATAGAACTCTGTGATAAATGTTAGAAGTGAAACATTTTGAGACTGATAATAAAACCCATAGAAACAAGCTAATGTTTTTAACTCTGTCAAAACTAATTTGAATTTTTCTGTACAAATTACAGTAGATATTGTTCATGAAATACATAAGATGTTACCCGAGTATTTGAAAAATAGAATTCA
This sequence comes from Tegillarca granosa, assembly GCA_029721355.1. Classification (NCBI taxonomy): domain Eukaryota; kingdom Metazoa; phylum Mollusca; class Bivalvia; order Arcoida; family Arcidae; genus Tegillarca; species Tegillarca granosa. The sequence goes on along the minus strand of CM056594.1, from coordinate 56,396,779 downwards.
TCAAACAAACTGAATAAATCTTAATGTAATGAGCCTTGTAAAAGATCTAGGAAATTCATAAAACATTTATATAACGTTATTTTTATATTGCTTGACATTTAGATTATTGTGTCTATTTCTATTTTTTCCTCAAGCAATATAATTAAATGGGTTTGATTTTTCGACATTTTTATTTTTGTATATATATATTTATATATATATATATATATATATATATATATATATATATATATATATATATATATATATTAGAAAAATAATTTCTACGTTGAACCCAGCTTAATTATTTTTTTCAAGATTCGCATAACATCGGTTTTTCACTTCGCGCATGCATACCAATACTAGCTTTTCCCTAACTGACCTATTTTTAGCTATCTGGTTTTATCTTACAGACTTCATATTTTCTTCTTTTTTCAAGTTTTTTCACGTTATAGCAAAATAAATATTTTTTCAAAAAATAAAAAATGAATAAAAATATTGTTATTGTGTTGACTTATGTTTTAAAAACATTGTAAGAATTAAAATACCAGATTTGTCGTCTGCAAATATTTTATTGTGTCTATCCATCATGGAGCCTGATTGTTATGGAAACTTTATTATCGAAACTATATACCTTATGTAGCTCCCTCTCATTGTTCTTGTTAAGCATGTAAAAAGTCGTCTAAACGTGAAAAAATACAGCTTTCTTACTGCACAAGTTAAATATAATGTGTGCCGTTTTCATTATGGACTTAAAGTTCATTGAAGATTCCATTGTGACTGAATAAATAAACATCATATTATAATTAATTTCGATTGCCACGTCAATAACAATATCGAGTTGTATTGGATTTTATTTAAAGTAAATATACATACCTTGAAGTGATCAATGAATGGGCCGATAACACTATCGAGTTACGGCTCCTGATCCGCTAGAGGGATACTACTTCCGGGGAGTTCACGGTTGTAAACAACTTGGTTGCTCCTATCTTTTATCTATTTAATGTCCGGTGTTTCAGTTAAAATACATCGATTGTTTTATGTAAAATGGTCATATATATGAACTTTGAGGATTTTTTGTTATTAAAAGTATTTTATTTTTATTTTCTCTCTTTGACATTTAAATCAAACAGTGTAAAAAACCGATTTTTTGCAATCAGAGTTGATGTCTATGTTGACTTAATTTTGACACTTGATCAGGTAATAGAAGAGGTGTTGACCTATGGAATTGAACATATTCTAGTATATTGCATGCTTAAAACTTTTCATGTATACAAGAGCGTCTCAGGTACAAGGATACAACCACTGATCTTTAATTAACATGTATATCGACGGGCGAATATACACAGGTATTTGAAGATACCTGTGTATATCCACACCTTGACATAGTCTAATATACACACTTATCCCGACTTTCTATACATCAAAGGTTTTCATTTTCACAAAATACCTTGAAAATGTTTGACACTTGTATATTTGAGGGAAGGAAGTTGTTTACAGTAAACAACCATAATTGGTATTCAGTTTGAGATAATCTAAACACATTTCACAGTTACTAAGAACCCGTTTGAACAAATTTAACAATTATGCAAGCCATGTTAAATTATTGTTAATATAAACATTCAAAAATAATTTTAAAAAAAACAATAATTATTTATCCTTGTATCAGTCATAATCACTACGAAACCTTTACTCTCTATCAGCCATGATCAATACGAGTCCTTTTCTCTCTATCACTCATAATCACTACGTTTTTTCTGTTGTCAGTCATAATCTCTACAATCCCTTTTCTCTCTATCACTAATATTTACTGTTTTCTCTATCATTCATAATCACTACAGGTCCTTTTCTCTCTTATCAGTCATAATCACTACGAGTCTTTTCTCTCTATCACTTAAAATCACTACGTGCGCTTTTCTCTTTATCACTCATAATCACCACGAGCATTTTCTCTCTATCACTCATAATTACTTCGAACTTCTTTTTTTTTCTATTATCACTTATATTCACTTTATTCGAATATTTTCAGAAAATAAGCTTTCATTTTAAACCTCTCTCTCTCTCTCTCTCTCTCTCCTCTCTCTCTCTCTCTCTCTCTCCGATAATCATAAATTGGCTTCTGTTTGTTTTACTTGAAACGTTTTCACTTTGTTTTGAATACCAATCGTTATGTTGTCAAAAACTGTGATTATAATAATTATTGCATGTCGTTTTAGACATATTGCTTGTGCTGACAGGGGTTAACATAAACTTAAAATAATAATAATAATAATAATAATAATAATAATAATAATAATAAAGCAAAAGATAAATAAATCAAATCATAATACAAAAATTAATTGTATGTAGTCGTTTCTTTTTGATTTTATTAAATTAAGTAATATTTTCCTTACTGGGGATCGTGTTAATAAAAAGGACACAAGTGGTTTGTTTGTTTGTTTTTTTTTTTTTAAATTTATAATTTTTAACTGTTTTCATGTTTAATATTACATATTGTATCTCTCTGGCATCAGTAAGTGAATAATAATTCTCAATACTTGAAAATGAAAAAAAAAAAAAAAATCAAAAAAGATTTTCGACGTTTAATTCTGTAACATTTTTTATATACACCAAAATCCAAGTCAACCATGTATTACTTATATCCAGGTTACGCGTGTATTAGACCGATAACTAAGTATTAATTCACTATTTACAATAAAAATTGCAACATATGATGATTTTTCCCCATTTTATTACGGATAAATTCTATGGGCTAACCCTCCCCATTAACTGAGCACGTGTCCAGATAAGGTCGTCAAATCGTATAAAATCGATTTTTAACACTGTAAAATTTCAATGACAAGTAAAGACAATTAATTTTAAGTAAAAGATGTATTTTAAACAACAGTCCAGTCTATGTATAACTTTTTACATAAAAGAATCGATGCATTAAAACTAATACACCGGGCATTTAATAAATACATAATAGTAGCAACCAAGTTGTTTACAACTGTGAACTCCCCGGAAGTAGTAGCCCTCTAGCGGATCAGGGGGCGACAACTCGATAGTGTTATCGGCCCATTGTTTTAAAATAAAAATTGAAAAAAATATGCTTTAACTTGGAGCATAAAACTATGAACAAAATAAATAAATAAATAAATAAATAAATAAATAAATAAATAAATAAAAAAGAAAAAAGGAGACAAAAAAGACAAAAAATCTTAATCTCGACTTTGTACAAAAATGTCAAAGGATAAAATGGTGTCAAGTTGTGTGGTAATATTACTGCTAGCCCTAAATAAATGAAACTATTCAGTCATTAAATAATCAAGCAGTAAACGATTACTTAGTTTGGTATATGTGAGTTTATCTGACTTTCATACTTTTTTTTTGTTTTGTAGCAAAAACGAACACACTTCCACATAAAACACATAACATTCCTACATATATTAATACACAGCAGAGGAAGGCTTTTTAGTTACATTTATACGGGAAAATTATACGACGATAATTTATAATTATATTGGTCAGAAGTAAAGGAATCGTGACAAGACGTTAGATTGAATTACATTGTGATTAGATTAGCCTTTGAAGATATTGTCATTTCTAAATAAGCCTTGGGAGATATTGTGATTTCTATAGCTTTGAGTATTGTCGAGGTGACGAATAGACGTTTTGTCGGCTGTCTTTCGGAACATAGCGAGAATTGATTATTATCTGTTTTGAGACTAGACATTCTTTACGCTCACATTTTATGCTGTAAATCTGAAAAACCTTCATTATTTATTGTTTAGACCGTTTTATGCAGAGAGGATTTACAAGTTATTAGGAAGTTAAAACATATTGGAGATAAATAAACTTGTTTTGCTCAACATATTGTTCAAGTACATCGCAATAATTAAGAACTACGACACTGAGAAGTTGTTGATTGAAAAGACTTACAGCTAATGAAATAAAAAAACCCAGCTTTTCGACCGACCGGCTTAATAGCAGATGTTCAACGGTAAATTAGAAAAAATTAGGCAAATGCTTTCTCTTATATTAGATTCATTATCATAGTAATGCAATTCTAAAGTTAATTGATATATTGACAACATTTTCTTTTTTACAAATTTAATACTATGAAGCATTCAATTTTATAAGAACCACAAACTCGCAGTTAAATATTAACGTAGTCATGTTTGTATACTTCTTCTGATGAAGAATTGTGCAATATAGAGAAAAGTGTCCAACTTGGCTTAGAGTTACGATTATATGCTTCCCTTTAAGAAGGTATGTGCACTAAGAAGAAAGGCATACAAATTTGCTTATAGCTATGAATGTGCTTCAATTGATGAAGAGTTGTGTGCAGGAAGAAAGGTGTTGTCAAACTTAGTTTAAAGTTATGTCTGTGTGTTTCAATTGATGAAGGGGTATGCTTTATGAGAAAGGCCTCAAAATTGGTAAAGCGTCATGATTTTATTCTTCCTGGTAAGGAGATGTGCTTTGGAAACAAAGGCCTACAACTGGGTTAAGGCTAACGAGTATGTTCTTACAATGGTTAAGGGATGTGCCTTGAAAAAAAGGCCTCCAACTTGGTTAGGGACAATTATGTCAAACCTAGTTTAGAGTAATTAATTATAAAATAAAACTAACATACCAGCCCTTGTCCAAACCAAAATAAAAAAAAAGTAAAAACTTTGAAAGCTGGCAAAATTAGTTATGCACGTGAACTTCCATCAAGGAAGTGAGGCCGGGTGCTACGGAAGGGTAAGCACCTCCTGTCTAGCTAGCTACACCCGTCACGCGCAAGTCAACATTGAAAAAGAAAGGAACAAGGAACTATGGCAAGTCAAATAAATCCAGTATATGTTTGGATACAGTGACTACATACTTATCAACAATATTGTGATGACGGCCATAAAACTTTTTAAGGGCCTTGATTAGCCTAGACTTGCAATATTGTTGCGTCAACAATTTAATTGTAAACTGTTTGCTTCGCTGTAGAAAGTCCCCATAGTGGGTACAAGCTCTTCCATAACGTATTAACTGTGAAACATATGCATCATACGCAGGAGAAGCAGGGATATTACTGTAAAGAAACGGAAAGTTGACAATAGAAAAATTGAAGTTTGCCGTATAGCTTCAGATGTAACATTTCGTGAGTGTCATAATTGAGGTATAAGTCCAAATATGAAGCAGAACATAGAGAATATGTCGTGTCTTTTATTTCAAGCTCACTTGGATAGATGGCATTCATATATTCTCCAATTTTAGGATCATTAGAGATAGAACGGCATCTATATATCTGTATGTGTAGTTGAATGATTTAGCGACAGTCTTTTTTCTAGATTTTACAAGGTTCTGTAAAAATTCTGATTCATATGAATAAAGAACCAAATCAGCAAGCAAAGGTGCACAGTTGGTGCCCATTGGTATACCGATTGTTTGTTGAAAAATTATATTGCCAAACACAACAAATATGTTATCTATTTAAAACTCTAACATTTTGTTGAAGGTATCTTCAGTTTTTTTATGTTTACCGTCTGTATGGTGTTTTACAAAATAACCAGAATCCCTGTTGAGCACTAGATATTTATTTCTTGGTTTACCGTTTTTGTAAAAGAATGAAAAGTGAATAATTTGTTTTAGACGTTCATTTCAATTAGAATGAGGGATAGTGGTGAAAAGGGTAGAAAAATCAAAAGATTTTATACTTTTTACCGAAGATAGAGTATTAGAAACAAGATTGTCAAGTAGTTCTTTAGAATTTTTGAGATTCCACATTTGGTTGATGCCAGATGTAGAATAGACTTTTTTCTGAATAAGTCTGAAGGCAATCTTTGACGACTGTCAAAATTTGTGTTAGAATTACTGATAATGATTTACTAGTACATTTAGAGAAACCTGCTATATATCTTTCCATGTATGGATTTTTGAAGTTTTGGAATCGAATACAAATAAGGCAGGTCAAGTTCTTCATGTTTTAAATTGATACCGAAAGACTCAAGGACTCCCCATATAATTGGAAATAACTTCATCTTTGCTAAAATTAGTTTTGGTATAAGTAGGATTCTCCGATATACTTTCTAAACCAAGCTCTTAATAGGACATTCAACAAAGAATTTCTTACAAACGAAAATAATGTTGTTAGAAGCTTGATCAGCTGGGACAACGTCATACCTGTTATGAATGTCCGTAACGATTGCAGAAATCTCAGGGTCCCTGAGCACTAAAGCAGGTTTAGTACCAATAGACCCTTTAACCAGTTACCAGTTCTTCGAGGTCTTTACTATAGGCTACTGCCTCTCTGACACATTTGATAAATTCTACATCTCAAATTGTCTATACTTGTCACTTCCGTTCCGGTTTTGTAACAACTGGGGTCAAATTTGATTTCAACGTCCTTCCAGTGTACGTTCAGTCTGGATTTGAACATGTTTAATGATGTTGAGTTAACAACTTCGGATGGCAAGTTATTCCAGCTGTCAATTACTCGATGACAGAAGCTAAATCTTCTTATGTTTAGTCTTGCCCATTTTTCTGTAGTTTGTACCCATGGCCTCGTGTTTTTCGGTTTGGATTTGGATTCAAACAATAATTTGTGTCCACTTCATCAATCTGATTTAGAATTTTGTAAACTTCTGCCATGTCTGATCTAATACGCCTGTATTCTAGCGATGGTAGGCCCAAACACTTCAGTCTATCTTGATAACAGTAGATCCTTTATAGGTTTCACCAGCTTAGTAGCCCTTCGCTGTACATTTTCGATAGCGATTGCATATTTTTTGTGTGTAGTGTACCATACATTAGATCCATATTCAACATGTGGTCTTACAATGGATTTACATAGGGATAGAAACATTTCTTTATCCATGTTTTTGAAGCTCCTACGAATCAGGCCAGCTTTCTGATTTGCCTTTTTAACTGACATGGCGATGTGTTCAGTGGAAATTTAGTTTGTCATCGATGATAATTCCCAGATCTTTTTCTTGCTCCACGTTTTTGATGGTTTGCTCAGAGTTGTCCGTGTTAATTTTGTAATCTGCTTTATGGACTACCCTACCCAGATGAAGGATGTTTACACTCGTCATTGTTGAATTTGAGCTGCCACGTTTCCGGACCATTTGGACATATTGTCGATATCCTGCTGTAGGATTTCTGTGTCAGTAGCTGAATTAATAACCCGGAAAGTTAAGTTTGGCAATCCTTGACTTTATAAAATTTCTAATTGTCCTTATCCAGTCGGATAGAGTATCAAGTTCTACGTCTTCTAATTTAGCCCAACGTCTAGCATACTCCTCAACAGAATCCATTATAATTTTGAAATTCTGTCCCCGGTTAAAAGGTTGAGCCTCCCTGTATATAGGGCCTTTTAAAAGAAAACATTTTAATTTAGTGTTCTCAGTTATATTGAGATCACCTTTTACTACATGCCCAGTTGGTTTATAAATATATAGTGACGCTGAGCAAGAGCAGGTAGGTGGGGTAAAGATATTAAAGTTTAGGCCCTGCAAAGTTTGTTTATAGTTTCAAATTTTGGATGCAATGGGTTTATTGTAGGAGTAGGAAACTAGAGGTGGCGAGTTGTATTTGAAAAAAGTAGGGACTTAAGATTGTACAAATTTATTAAGTAATATATTAGATATATTAATAGCATCTATGCCCTTGTTTGCATAATGTAATTTAAGAAATTGGCGACAGGTGTCGTTATGTATATTGTGTTCCTGAGCAGGTTTCAATAACCTTTTAGATGCAATAGCCATGATGATAGCTTTAAGTTTAAACTCTGGTGTATTAAAATCTGTAGTAGTATTGTACATGCTTTCTTCTCGTAACTAAGACGGGAAAGGGGTAAAGAGTACAGTTTGGTTCGAATATGATGTAATCTGAGAGGTTTCTGAATGAATGGTAAAAGATTAGAAAAACTAATATCATGAATTTTAGGTCTGCTGTAACTTCGATGTCCATGACTTCTTTTGTTACGTGAAGTTCTGTTGAACAGGTGTAAAATATTAACATTCTTACAGCCTGGACTAGAAAGGTTTCCTACTCTATCGATTTTATCATTGCATCCACATGATGGGGCAGTGCCTAGTTCCCTAATCCAGTAATTCTCCCGTTGTAATCGGAATGGTGTACTCAAAAAGAACGTATAACATAAAATAATCCACTTGTCATACTTTCACAATACGAGTAAACTAAAATATTGATATCTAGTGCTAACAGGGATTCTGGTTAAATTTGTAAATTACCAAACAGACTGATATATATATATATATATATATATATATATATATATATATATATATATATATATATATATATATATATATATATATATATATATAATTCTTATACCGCAGTTATGAAACCCACGAAAAGGCTACATCTGCAGCTATACGACAAGACTTTATTTTTGTTTTGCGGTAATATTCCTGCTTCTCCTGTGTATGATGCATTTTTGTACAGTTACTACGGTATGGTAAAGCTAATCCCCACTACGGAGACTTTCTGCAACGAGTTGAGTTGAGTAATGATGTTTAACGTCCAAGTTAAGAATATTTTACTTATATCGAGACGTCGCCAGCTAAAAGTGCAGAAATCTTGCCTGTACGTTAATAGCATTATGCAGCATGATTTTTTATTGTTCCACGCCAACCATGACACGGGACCCCGTTTATTCTAAGTTCGCATCGGAAAGAACCGCGACTTTCATTTCCTGGTGATTGGCAAAAGAACAGTCACTACCCACTTTCAAGTCTTGGATCAGACCTGATCGGGGTTAGAACCCAACACCTCCCACTTACGTAGCACTCTACCACTAAGCTACCGCAGTGGTATATTTCTACAACGAATTAATTAAAATTGTTGACTGAGAGATATAACAAGCCTAGGCTTATCAAAGCTCTTAAAATGGGTTATGGCCGTCATCACAATATTGTTGTTAAGTATGAAGTCGTTATATCCAAACTTAAGCTGGATATTAAGGAGCCCCGTTAGTACTACAGACATATAAATTTTGAAATCGCGCGCACGATTTAACAAAATCGAGCACACGACTTTGGAAATCGAGTGCTCAATTTCAAATGTCATGCGCTTCTTTCAAAAGTCGTGCGCTCGATTTTGAAAGTAGTGCGCTCGATTTTTAAATGCCGTGTGCCTGATTTCTAAAGTAGTACGCTCGATTTTAGAGACGTGCGCTCTATTTTTAAATATATATGTCTGTGGTTCTAAAGGGGCTCAGTAGGATATATTAGACGCCCTATACTTCTATGTTTCTTTCATTCTCAGTCACCAGTCACAAAACATTAATAATGAAAAGGAAAAAACCTTAATCGATAAACAATATGAACAAGAAAGTCCCCCCTTTTAGAAGAGCGCAAAATTAATTCTGAACATTGTAAATTCTGAACCGTGAGACACATTTTAATAAAAACGTGAACTTCCTTTTCATGCCTTTCAGCCTCGGGTTCTATTACATTTTATGTATTAAGGGCCAGGCAATAATATCAATCACTACATTCTAGATTATTTATAAAACAATCTGTTTTAATGATTGATTTGCTTTCAAGGTTTAATATCATTATTATTTATGTTATAATCAAATAGCGGCTTTCACTTTTATCACAAACATGTATTGGACACGAATGTATTTTAATGTGAATTGTAAAATACAAACATCGAGAATTAGAATTCTGTGTTGTATCTTTAATCTTTGCAGTAGACAGTTTTAAGATAAAGTAATTTCAATTGACTTGAGCAAAGAACTATCGAAAGATTTTTATATGTATCTATGATTGCCATGTGATATCTCTGGAAAGATTATCGCGTGGCACTATAGGTAGCCAAGTAAACAGAGTAGTCGTTTGGAAATTCGACGTAAAACAACATTTAATACACAACTTACAATATATACACCTATTTTTTCAAAATGTAAATCTCTATAGCAGCAATATTTATTTCTAAGAAAAACATATAAAACCTTTACTTCCACTTACCAAGTAAATGATCAGTTTTAAATATTATTAAGACTTTTGAATCTCTATGCATTTTTATTCATAATTCACTATAACAAACATAGTGACCTGAGAGCAATTAAAACATTAACGACTTCAATAACTTTATAAATTTTTAATTTGAATTTTTACATAATTAATTTAAACAAGAGGCCCAAGATGGCCCTAATTTTCTCACCTGAGTTTAAATGTAACTGGTTTCAAGGTTTTAGCTAAATCTACACATCAGTATCACATGTATTTCAAAAATAATAATTCACTAAAAAGTAAAAATTCATAACATCTCTTCCATGCACCATTGTAAGTCATAAAATTCAGAAATTAAAAAAAATAATTAAAAAAAAAAATTTAAAAAATTAAAAAAAAAGTGGCCTCACTGGGATTTAAACCCTCGACCCTTGGGTTGCTAGAATTGAAAAAGATAAATGTCGAAAAAAGCGACTCGTATTTTACAGAATTTTATGAAAATTGTTAAACACATGTTTCTTCACATAAGAAAATGATGTTTGGAAAGAGAATTCATCTAAATTTATTCATTATTGTAATTTTTGTAAAAAAGTACTATTTACAATATTTCAAAAAATAAACGCAAAAACGCGTGACCTAATTTTTCACAAAAATTATTGAAATTCACAAACTTGGTATATAAGATGCCATAGATGCCAATTATCACATCAGATTTTATCTCAGTGAAGTGGTTTTGGAGTAGAATTTTTTTTTAGGTTTTTAACTATGTAGGTCATTGTGACCCACATTTAGTAGCTATGGAAACCAAAAACACAAATCTGAAAGGCAATGTTCTATAGATGCTTTTGACCAAGTTTAAACAAAATGTGACCAGAAGTTTCTGAGAAGAAGTCGTTTGAAGCAATTGTTGACGGACGGACGGACGGACGGACGACGGACGACGGAGGGTCTGCCTCTATTGATACCAATAGCTCACATGAGCACTTTGCGCTCATAAATCATTAAAATTAATCGCGTTTTAGCACACACTCAATAATGCATTTATAAAATGATACGATGCGGTTTGTCAAAGTAGCCTCTAATAATGATTTAATCATTTTCCGAAATATGCACATATGGCACATCAAAATTCAACAGGTATTTGTGTTATATATTTACAACGCCTGAGCGGGTACCGCTGCTGGTGGAGTAAACTCCCCGATGGTATCCATAACTCAGTTGCTAGTACTTTGTGCTGTCAGAAAATATACCATTTAGCAAAATTTTCAGTCGTCTTCATTTTTAAATATATTTAAAACTAAGGTTTGGAACTTTAGATTCATTAATTTTCAACTCTTTGGCTAATGTTTTTTAATCTATCAAAATTTCCGGTCCCTAGTGTCACTGATGAGGAATCATTTCCGAAATGTGCACATATGGCTCAGCAAAATTTAACAGGTATTTGTGTATTAAAAAATTTATTTCAAATAAATATGCAACCACATAAGTAAACGTTTTCACGTAAAACGACATTTTCTATTGAAATGAATGTACGTTGATTATACATTTTAATAATCCCCAAAATCTAACAATTTCCTGTGTAAATTTTATAACTTGTTATGTTATTTGATTGAGAATTATTGATATGCTAATATAAATATGACATAATAATTCTTTATTTTTTTATACCAATGTTTTGTTTTTAAACTTTATGGTTTTATAAAAAATATGATATCTTCTTTAACTTATACTCCCCCCAATTACAACTTAAATAATGTTATTAATTTTACTATTCTTTCTTTACTTACTCGTAACCTTCTCTTCAGTGTATGCAACATATCTCTAAAATGTTGTATAGATTAATACTAACATTCAACATAATTGTAACTAAAGCAAGTATTTAAAATGATCGGATATATACACAGTAAATCGTTAAACATCATTATAAATAGGCTTCACTGTATATTGTAAACTAGTCTTTTAGTTCTGGCAAAAGAGTTTGGTCGATTAAATCGTAACAAATGATTCCAACGATCAATTTGTCCTTGATCATATCATTATCTCATTTGCACTTTGGGGTAATCTGATAATATCTGTAAGAAATACAATCATGTAAATGTTGCTATCACGCAGTGAAATCTTTATTGATTGTCTTTTAGATATTTATCTATGTATGGCATTAAATCATTGTCAATTAATAGCTTTACAATATTACAAATAAAAAGCTTTACGATATTACCAATAAAAAGCTTTACAATATAACCAATTAATATACGATTAAGACGTTCTAATATGAATATATTGAAGTATACAGAATTGTATCTTCAGTACAAAAATGCACAACCAGCTTTAGCTGACTTAAAGGATGATTAATATCAGCCAAGTTACACCTTGTTGCTAAGACATGGTATATAAAACAAATTTCTAATAAAAATGGAAGAAAGACAAAATATATGACAAATTTAATGAAGCTAACAAAACATTCTAGCCTCTAGAGAATAAGGTATTAGATTAAAGTGACTGGTAATTATTTCCATTTCTTTTTATTTGACATCCAAATCGAATTCAGTGTATCTAAATCAAACCAAGCTTTCAAAAAGCACTTTTATCCTTTGGGACTTTATGAAATTTAATATCTTATATTTTTGGCTTTTGCTAGTATAACATATGCGATGTTGTGTCTCTAATCAATTAACACTTGTTTCTGAAATCAATAGCTGTCTATTAAAGTATTTTTCTCGTTTTAAAAAAAAGTCAAAATATATTTACTTTCATATTAATGTAATTTAAAACACTAATGATTGTTAACACAGTAATTTTTTCAGATTTGAATAAAAAATTGTTATGTGTTACAGATTGTCATTTATAATCTGAATTATGAAAATTTGGTTTGTTTTAGAATCAGTGTTTTTTTTCCAAAAATGTTATTTTAAGTTGTAATAAAATACACTTTCCAATGCAAATCATTAATAATAATATCTTTAGAGATGATACAAAATAAATAGCAAGAAGTGCGAGTATTTCAGTTGTTTGTACAACAACACAATTACACATCGTTATCAAGATAATGATAGAAATAAAACAACAATATAGTGTTATGTGTTATAAATCTTAGTTCGTTTATTGAATGTGTTTCCATAACGATTCAATAAAATTGCATGCTTGTAAGAGACAAATCAATATTGAAGAGCTCATTTTATTTGTCTGTTTTTCAACCAATAAAAATGTTATTTAATCCCAGTAAACATAAGTATTTACAGATCTTTATCAATAGAATTACAACCTGTTGTAGCTATCAATTCAAGAAGTTCTGCAATATACATGTAGTATGTTGGCTTGATAAGGAGCAACTAATCTTATATTAAGTATCGAGAGATTAATCAAGGAAGACTCCTTATAAAGTTCTGTCAAACTATAACTTTATACTTAAGTAAATATATATGACAAAACTCTACAAATGGAGACAATTAGTAGGTTGTGGCATAATGAACAGATGTGTTTTCATGGAACAATAGATCAAATTTATATTAAAACTTGAACGAAACGAAAAGCGGTTTATGTGACTGTTTTTTACTTATAAAAGTTAGTAACGGCCTCGGTGGTCGTATAGTCTATAGCGTGAACGTGCAATCCTTCTTACCGAGAAAACACACTAAGACAGATTATACTTTGATAGAATAAGTTAGTTCGCCTGCTGGTGGTCTGTGGTTTGCTACAGATTTTTCTCTGTCAGAAATTTAAGCTTTGATGTAAGTCGGAAAAAATCCTTTTTCTAGTCTAATCTTCTCTTTTCCAATTTGACATCTAAGTCTACAAGTAAACTATTTGGACGTTGTTGGACACAATCTATCATCTTTGCCTTCAGTTCTTTGTTGATGAAAATTTTCCATCTACTTTTAAATGTTTTCAAAGCAATCTTGAAGATAATAGACATATTTATTTTAAATTTGCCCATAAAATCTTTACTGAAATTTAATATAAATCGAAGCAAACAAGTCAAATACAGATTTTACTATTATTGATCGTAAAACTTACGATTTAAAAATAAATGGTGCGAAATTGATGTTCCTAGAGTTTCTTGCGTTTAAATTACAAACATCATCTTTATTTGTCATTATTCGTTTTAATAACTAAGATTATTGTTTCAGATATCAACAATTGTCGTGATAATAATCTAAGAAATTCCTCTGAAAAAAAATGTAAAAAAAAGTTTCTGATGAATTTTGGCATTGTGTCTTTTTTTAAAATTGTTATTTATTTTTCTTAATGGTGTGTTAAACTTAGAATTACACATCTTGTTCTCAAACCTCTAAAATTCTATGCAAAACATCAAAAACTTTGTTATAGAAAGTTTAATAAATATTAAATAAGACCAACAAAAATAATGGTTAAGGACTCTATATATAATCTTTAAACTGACTAGCCTTTATTCTTGTATACTGATCGATATGACCGAGAGAATCAATGACAGGATCATCATGAAGTTTTATAGAGGTAGATAGGTCCTAATTGCAAAATGTCTTGTATATCTGTTTAACTTAAAACACTGATTCTCTACTGACCTAAAAGGGTAAAAGTGTTTTAAGTGTTTGGACTACTGTTTGGAAAAAAAATCGAAAGATTGAAATAGTTCTACATTATAACTACATTATACATTATAAATTTACCCCTTGTCAGTCCAATGGCGAAAATTTTATAGCTTGGATGTGAAACCCTAGTTAATAAATAAAACTAAAAAAGGAAACACAAAACAAAACAAAAACAAATTTTTTTTATTGAAAACTGGACAAATTAGCTATACAAGCAAATTTTCATAAGAGAAGTGAGACCGAGTGCTCCGGAAGTGTAAGCACCCTCAGTATAGCTACCTACACCCATTACATGCAAAGTCAAATTTGAGAATGAAAGGGACATAGAACTATGGTAAGTCAAATATATAATATGAAGAAGTTATCTTAGTTCAAAATATAACACAAACATACAAGTCCATGTTCAAATCACAATGCCCTAAAAAAAGTAAATATATAATAAAAACAGGTTCTTTCAGTTAGACACGTAAACTTCCGCAAAGAAAATTGAGGCCTTTAGCTCCAAAAGGGTATGCACTTGCTCTCTTAACCGCTTATCTTTGCATATAGTAATACATCTTCATTTTTCCTGAAAACTCTTTTTTATTAACATCTTATTTAAAAATTTTTTTGTTAGTTTAACTTTAAAATTAAATTAACCGATAATAATTATTGTTAATGTTAAATTAATATTAAATTATTAAATATTTATAAATGAATTTATATTTAAAAGGTAGCAGCAACAAGATGTAAGAGTTATGGAGTATGGCAATTTAGTTTTCTAAACAATCTGTATAGCAATGAAAACATATTGTGCACCTTTACTTTTTGATTTGTTTCTTTTTTTAATACGAAGCGGGATTTATGCAGAACCTTGTTAAATCTGGGGAGAAGTTTGTAGTCAAATCATTCAAATCCAAATACAGATATATAGTTGACGTTCTATCCCTAAATAATCCAAATTATTATTATTATTATTATTATTATTATTATTATTATTATTATTATTATTATTATTATTATTATTATAATTATTTTCCTAGTGAGATTAAAAAAGAAAAAAGATACAATTAATTCTTTATGTTCTGCTTCATATTTAGAATTATACCACCTACCTAATTATGACACCTACGAAAAGCTACATTTGAAGCTATATGGAAAACGTGAAAACTTTATTTTATCAATTGTCAAATTTTCCTTTCTTTGCATTAATATTCCTGCTTCCCCTGCATATTGTGTAATTGTTTCATAGTCAAAACGGTATGACAGAGTTTGATCCCACTAGAGGGAATTTCTGCAACAAAGCAAGATGCATATAATTAAATTGTCGTCTCAAAAATATTGCAAGCTAGGCTTATAATATACCCTTAAAAATTTTATGGCCGTCAATCACAATATTGTCGAAGTCGCTGTATCCAAACTTATACTGGATATATTTGACGTCCCATAATTCCTTTTTATTCTCATGTTTGATTTTCAATGTGATTGTTGTAGCTAGACTGGAAGCGCTTACCATTCTGGAGCAGCGGTCCTTGATGGAAGTTCATGTGTAAATGGATTTGCAAGTTTTCAATCTTGCTTTGTTTTTGGGATTGTGATTGGGACAAAGACTGGTTTGTTTGTGTCTAATTAGAAGTGTCAATACAAAGATTAAATAATGAAAGACATTAAAAAAATGTATGTAAAAATATGAACATCTAAAATCAAATCGAAAATGTTAACCTCTTTTTTAACATTATATACTGTGTTTCTAGTTTATCAAAAATTATTTTTAAAACTTTTTATTTAGTCAAATTAGAAAAATATTGTTGTTTTCTAACATTGGCAAATCTCGTATGTAGAGCTTTGTGTACAACTTTAGATATAAACTGATTATTTTAATTAGAAGTATAGGTCTGTAAAAAAAAACTCGGTATACATGTACTGATCATCAACACTTCAAACGATTGGAATTTTTAATTACGGAATTCTACATGATACTATTAAGTAAGAATGTATCGCGTGCAAAATTGTATTACAAAGGCGAGTATCATGTATTCCATAAAGGATGTTATTAAATAAGACAAATTAAGACTTAATTAATAATGGAATAAAACAAACTGTAATAGTAAAACAAAGTGTCATTAATACACAATGCAACGAAGAACACGAGATACCAATCTGAAAAAAAAGACTAATTATTTATTGATACAACTGATTATAAAACTTCTGGCTCATGCTCATATATTCTTATTATAGAAAACTACAGTCTAGAATCTGCACAGTAAATGTGTATCACACACATAGGCACTAGCTAAGGGGAAGTGTTTCAATATGTTCGACTATTTCGCAGAAGGGTAATACTCCGTAGAACGTTAGTCCCTATTGCGTTATCTGTCAGTGAGAAACAAAACTGACTGCTTTGATTGAAGTTTGTATAAATATTCAGGCCACTGCCTGGATCTGTTTCTTTTTATATTTTAATTATCATTCTTATATAATAAAAGAACATGTCAAAAATCACAATCTCCCAAAATTAAAAAACAAAGAACAATCTTTTAAAACTAGTCAATTCAGTTTCAGTTAAACACGTGAACGTCCATCAAGGAAGTGAATACCTTTGCATAAGTCAATATTAAACATTTAATTGTTACACGAAGTGTTAAACAATACCTATAAAATTAGGTACGTGAAAAATTCGCGTCATCTAACACCCATAAAAACAACCCCAAGTTTAAAAAAGATCAAAATTTACCACTTTCACAAATAATAATAATTATGCTTTTCTGAGATTTTACGATGTTTAATCACTTTTTACGGCTTCAATTAGCAGGAATTTTTTCGCAGTACCATAATGCGCGTAAAAATGTATTTTTGGGCGAAATGTTCATAAGAATATGTTCATAGCTAAAGGAATGCTGTAACTGTATAATTCAACTAATTTAAGTCTATGGATATTTCGCAATACAAATTAAAAAAAACGGAAAAGTATAAAAATGTCTGTTAACAAATAAGTAACTGGCTTGATTAATGGCGTCTTATGACCCTGTTGAACAACAAAACATCTCTTTCATTCCATTCGAAAGTACATTTGTCTTTGACTCTCTTTTGAATTTTGCTCTTCAGGTATTCTGTTTCAAACCATTTATCATCAGACAAGCTGAAAGTTTAGCAGATAGAACTGAGAGAGAGAGAGAGAGAGAGAGAGAGAGAGAGAGAGAGAGAGAGAGAGTTCTTATGTCTTGATTAGCCTTGTGAATGTGATTCCTTCAGTCTTTTTTTAATCAGTTTCTTTTTCAGCAATTTAAGATCTAAGATAAAGTTAATAAGCCAAAGGTACAAGAAAATAATATTAAGTATGTGGTGAAAGCTATCAGTAAAGTCCTCTTTTTAATCTTCTTCCTCTGTCCTTTTTTAAAATATAATTAAGTCCTTACAAAAAAGTTATGTGATTGATGTTTAAGCACTGTAAAAATTCTGAATATGTCTAAGTAATTTTCAAGTGACTAGCGATCCCTTGACATGTATGTTAAAACGTTATGTTAGCAAAATTAAAAATATATTTTAGACACATAAACTCAATTGGCTAGGCAGAAATGATTACAGAAACAATAGTGAGTAAACATTGTTAATACAGAACAAACTGATGTCATAATGTAAAAACCGATTAGCACATCAAAATTAACAAAGTTATTTTTTTGTTTAAATTTTGCACTCTTCTATTGATTAAACTGTCTAGCATTTTAAAAGAAGTAATTATCAAAATGCCAAGTGATATTCTGGATAATAATTTGAAAAAAATCTTTGAAGTCAAATGTCTTTTGATATAAACATTATTTTGACGCGATGTTTAAATGTATAAAACAACTTCATAAATTAATTGTTTACAATTTAGATAAAAAATAAGATACGTTATAACACAAGCGTGCATTAATTATCATCACGCTTTAGATTTTTTAAAAAAAATTTTAAAGTACAAAATGTACTATAGATAAGCCGAAAGATTAATCAGCTCAATTTCATCTTTTACCATACAAAGTAATTGTTATGTAGCAAAACGTATTTTTGTAAATCACATTGCTAAGTAATAAAGATCAGACTGGAGTATAATTGATTCAAGTAACTATCAGACAAATAAGTCAGATTCCTAACATACTAGTTCATAGTAAATACTCTGACATAAATGAGTAATCTTTTACCTAGTAGTAGGTAATATCCCGAGTAATATTATGAAAGAATCATCAATCCTCTTTTATAACTAGATTTAGCTGCAAGTAGGCGAAAAGCTGAAGATTCGAAGAACACAGATATTATATATACATCAATGAGTATTGAAATTACGTCATAAGAAATTCAAAATAATCATTTTGTCATTTAATTTAATTTTTCATAAGAAGATTTTTGATAATTTTAGCGATTATACAAAACTTTGTAAAGCATTATTACAGATTCTCACAAAAATGTAACGAATTAATAAAGTGACCAAGGCTAGGTCAGATCCTCCGGATGGTACACGACAAAATTGATGTAGAAACATGTAGTCACTGTTTAGTGACATTTGTTGTTAATGATAAAGTAAATGAGCCATGAAAAATACCTTTATTGTCATTAAAGTCAAGAGTATGCCGAATTTCTATATAAAGCTTAAAGCAAATATATAATATATAAAACATTTGTAACTGGAATAATATATATATATAAACAAATGCTACATTATATGTGTATATATCATATATGTAACAAACAAATGCTACAACTTTTGAAACTATATAAAAGACTAGTAGAATAGACAATAAGTTTATAATGCATAAAAGTACATTTTCACCGACTTTATCAACCAACAATCGTGGACTGAAATGCACACACACACACACACACACACACACACACACACACACCATGTTATTTAGGTAATCTGAAACCAAAGACTACGAATGCGTTTTGCTGCGATTTTGTTACTTATAAAACAGTAAAACAAAATAAAAATAATAAAGTTTCGACTTAAATAGCATATAGAATTAATCTATGGTGTCTATAATTTATCTGCATAAACTTTTCAAATAACAGACGATATATTCGATTTTTTATATAATCGCTATGTTAACATAATTAATTTTTCACATTATAATTTAAATTAAAAGTCAGCTTTGTCCTCAAAACACTTAATTAAACAAATATATAATATTTTTCATACATATAGCAAGACAAATAAATTGAATTTTCTAATAAATTATAATATTTTATCTATGTAGAAACCAATACTAGTATTTAGATAAACCGTTCTATATTCCAAGGTCTTGGTTTAGCAGACCCGTTCCGATATTGTGTTATAGTTACCAATTTTGTTATCAGATGACTGAAGACATTTATCAATTTCTATCCAAATATTGAATTATACCTTTTGCTACCCATTGATTGATTATTTTTTCAATGAATTCCCATATCATAAAACAGTCATAAATAATATAAAACTTTAAATGCAATCTACAATTAATGAATTGAATTATATATTCTTGTTTATGTTTAATCTTCTTATTTTAATTTAATAATATATAGATACTGCTGATACAATGTATTTTATTATTTGTAATGAATCATAAATATTGAATATTTTATTTTTAAAAGTATTAGACCTTATTGAAGATTTCACAGTGACCGACAGATAAGCTTCATTAATCAAACTGGAGATAGTAAGTTATTTGATAAACATTATCAGCTTTGATTATGTTCCATCAAACATTTATCACAACCTTTTCTCTTAATATCTGTATTTATGGCGTTTTATCAATAATTCTTTAATTTTGTAAAGTGAAACTTTATAAAACATTCTAAACACGTCTATTTTATTTAGACCCGACGAAAGCAATAATTTAAAAAGTACAAAATGGTGTCAGAGATCATAAGATTTTGTAACTCTTGGATCTGTTGTTTTTCAATATACAAAGACAATAAAAACCCAATTCATGCTAAAAATTTGTCCCCTATCATTTATTTTTTATTTTTTTTTTTTTTTTATTTTTTTTTTTTTTTTTGTATTTCTTGTTTATCTGATATACATAAGAAAGACAATTATGTAAATGTTGCTATTAAGCTGTGAATAATTCATTGATTTGATATTTTATTGACTATTTATCCATGTGTGATAATAAATCATTGTCAATAAAAAGTTTTAAATCATTATCAATAAAGGGTTTGTTTTCAGACTATGACGTTCTAATTTGACTATTTCAAAGTAAGTATGTAAATAAACAGAATCCATACCTCAAGCAAAAAAATCTACATTCATTGGGGGTTGTATCAAACACTGATAGTCAATTATAATTATAATTGTACATCACTGCAATTTCATTCTGTACTTTAAAAATTATATAATACAAAAAGATCAAGATACATGTAAAACGTGATTTAGCTAACTCACTTTTTTTAACAAAAAATGAATAAAAATTAAGCAAAATTCATTTGGACAAAAGAGACTTGTGATAATTTCCATTCATTTTCGTTTGACAGCCAAATCGAATTCTGTACATTTAAATCATTCGATAAAACCAGGCTCTCAAAAAGCATTGCTCGTCCTTGGGGGACATTATATAATTCAATATTTTATATAGTCTGCTACTACTAACTAAATAAATACATTAGATGTTTTATCCCAAATAAAGTAACAGTAGATTACGAAATCAATAAACTGATAAAACACGTTATGTATTATGATTTCTATTTCAAAAATGTAGTCACAAGTGATGGTCTATTAATTAATATATTTAAGTAAAAACAAGGATGTGTTTATATTGTGAAATATGAAAACTTATTATAACGATATATAATAAGTAACTGCTTTCTGACACAATTTTCGACCACTGATCAAGCCAAAACAATTGAAAATTGATTTTTCAAAACATGAGGTATTTTATGAAATGTAAATTAAAAATTTAATTATTTATGATTGTATTGTCATATTTTCAAACCAAAATACAATAATCAAAAGAAAATACAAAAAAGTAACCTTGCATATTGAAAATTTGTCAGCAATATACAATAAACATTTCAAACATTCCTATTAATGCATTCAATAATAACTGTGTTGTATTTTCCAGCATCTATCTCGTCTCAGTTGATGTCTCTATCAAAGGCTTTTACTATGTTTTCATATTTATTGTTATATACGGACTGATTTTATAACAGATTTGCTTGGTAACTTCGCAATCAGGTGTTTATTTGAGACCGGAAGCGCTTTATCTAATTCGATACAATTCGAATTCTGCTACATATCATTGGCATTTTAACACTCTTTTCAGTTATTCTTTTCAAATATTTGTGCGATACGGTATGTTCTTCTTAAAATTTATTGCTGTAAAATAAACCATTGCAATAGTATAGAGTACTACCATACGTAAAATTTTTATTGACATTTCCTCTTCAATATAGTAATAATCGAAACAGATGAAAAGATAATGTATGATATAGTACAATATTAGAGGTACTTCACAAATGAATAATAAAGTTATAGCACATTCTAAATGTCAAAAGAACAAATTCGAATCAAACGGATTCTAAATGTAAGCTTTTATCATCTTACATTAATCATATTCAGATTTTTATTCAGTCAATTTGAAATGAAATTCTTTTATCATCTATCTGATGCTTTAAAAAAAACACTCAATTTTAGCATTTAACTGGCGGTATAATTTACTATAAAACTGAAAAAGCGTGAAACCAGCAGTGATTTCTTTATAGCGACTTTCATAATTGAATGAATATCTTATCACGTAGTGGCACTTCTTTATAGTCAGTTAAATAATTCTATGTGAAAGTTCAATTTTAACGTATTGTCCAATAATTTAATTTCTAAATTCTAAATTCTAAACTCACGCGATCGTTTTTCACGTTATACTCCAATGAACAACGCAACCCTAGCAACGTTAAATTTGAATGGTGTGACGTATGACTCTTTCCATTTCATTGGCTGAAATTGTTTGATGATGGTAGTTCCAGCGCGAGGAAATTTTATTTCAATTATAAAAATATCAAGAAAAGTGAAACAAAACTTTGTTTCATGTTTAAGTTTAAGTGTTTAACATTAAATTATGAGGAATAACTTGTGTTTTTAACATTATGAAGTGTGCACACCAGTTTTTCCTGTTATGACTCAATAAATGTATTAAAAACACAAGCTATTCCTTAATTGTATATGTAGATTTTGCAAATATAATATTTATTACATTAAAGTGATCCTTATTCAGAACATCATGATCAACTTTGTTAAATTTTGACAGAACTTTACCAAACGTTTCAAATATTTTAAACTACAAATTATTACCAAATTAGACAATGAGCCAAACTGTTTAAAACTTTGAATATGACATACTTGTTTTGCATATTGTCAGTCCTAGATTATACATTTTTATCATCATCATTATCATCATCATCATCTATTGATGCCTTGAAAAATATATATATATATATATATATATTGCATTTAGAGTAATAAATTAACCAATTAGTCCTAAGTTGAAATTATTTCTATCGCAAATATCAAATATGAGTTTTATAATAGAATTATAATTGCTTGTTGGTAAATGACTTAAGGGAAAAAAAATTTTTTTCACAAAAACCAAATCAATCAATATAAGGTTTCTATTTTTATGTTAAAAAATTTAAAAGGAAGACATAAAAATAGTCTTTAAACTGATTTTTTAAAATAAATATATTTTCTGAACAACTTCAGTTTTTGTTTTTTAATATTTACAATATTGCAAACGTGTTTAATATATATTTTTACTGTGTCATAACCCTGGTTTTAACGTTTTCTAAGTAGCTTTATTATATTAAAGCTTTGTTTTTTTATATCCGTGTATCCAATATTACTGTTTTAATATTCTGTTTGGTCTTTGTAAATATCTCCAAGAGGAATACAATTTAATGCCTCACTTGTGATTCAAATCAATAAACAGATGAATAGTTCTATAATTTTTTTTTTCAGAAAAAAGATCAAAGGGGACAATGTTGTACAAATATGATTTTTTCTATTGCATTCAAATTACCACCCTCATATTACAACTCGGATAAAAGTAATTGTACAAAATAAGACATGAAACACAACCATACCAGTCCGTGCTCAAATGATAATCCCCCCCAAAAAAATACTTAGAAATCTGTCCAAGTTACACACGTAAACTTTCATCACGAAGAGAGGCCGGCGGGTGCTCCGGAAGGGTAAACACAGTCTATCCAACTAGTTACACCAAATCTTTAAAAAGGATCTAATTTTTACAATTGTACAATACGAAAAACCTTTATAATGGAAGAATGCTGTAGCTATCAACAGTCAAAGCCATTACATAAAACTGATTAGGAAACAATAAACTTTATTGACAGAAACAACTAAAAGACATATTAAGAAAGGACATTTAAATATCGGTTCCACTAAATACAAAACTCTTTGATATTTTTTTAAAATGTAAAATTTTTTTAAAAGTTTGATATCTGTTTTAAGCTTTATAACAAGTTGTATTAACGTGTTTTCATCCACTTTTAATGTGTCATTATCCTTGTTTGGCCTAGTAGTTTATTTTTAGATCAATTTTGTTATATCCGTGTTTACAATAGTATTGTTTTAATATTCTGTGTGTTCTTTATTAATGTTTGCAAGAGGGATACTATTTTATGCCTCTCTGGTGATTCAATTCGATGAAGAGATTAACTGTTCCTTTAATTTTTTTCAAGAAAAAAATCAAAAGAGGAGATTATTGCTTCGAGTTTTGATATCAAACTTTCAACCTCATCTTACAACTCGGATAAAATTTCATAAACCAAATAAAACGACCATAAAGGAAGGATCTAGATTTCATAATCGAGTGATATAAAACACAATCATACCAGTCCATGTCCAAATCATAATCCCAAAAAAGTAAAAACTTTGAAAACTTGCCAATTTAGTTATACACGTAAACTTCCATCAAGGAAGTGAGGTCGGATCCGCCGGAAGGGTAAGCACCACTTGTCTAGCTGGCTACACCCGTCACGTGCTAAGTCAAATTTGACAATAAAAGGAACAAGTAATTATGGTAAGTCAAATATATCCAGTATAAGTTTGGATATAGTGACTTTATACTTATCAAAAATATTGTGATGACTTTTAAGACTTTTAAAACTTTAAAGGGCCTTAATTAGCCTAGACTTGCAATATCCTGAAGTCAACAATTTAATTGTAATTGTTTGGTTGTAAAAAGTAGTTGGAACAAACTCTACCATACTGATATATATATAACGAAAGAATGGAAAAAAAATGTAGTTAGGAACAATTAAAACTCGTTATTGACAGGTACGACTTAAAAAAGACATAATATTATAGGAAAGGCAATTAAATATTGGTTCCACTAACAATTAAACTCTCGAATTTAGACGAACATTGGAGGCAATGTCGAAAAATGTAACTAAATTCCCTATGAAGAGCCTTATTCATTCAACTCAATCGACGGAGTAAAATCGACCATGTTATACAATTATTGCAGTTAAACATAAAGACTCCTTTACATAACCCTCGTATCATGTCATTTGTTTATTTAGTTCCCTAATTACTTATTGTATTTGTTTTGCTATATTAAGTGTTAAAGCTGCATTAAGCTTTTGAACTTTTTTTTTTTTTTTTTTTTTTTTTTTTATTTTCTAAAAGTATATTTTTTTAAAAATAGATATCCTCTAACCACGATCCGTGAGATACATTTTCTAAAAATTTCATTTCTTTTAGCTGTAAATAAACGGAATCCTCTGACCGGTTGGTTATGAGCTTGGAGCATGCGCACGGTTGTACGGAAAAACCCATTAATCGAAGGTGAAACATGACAAATTGCATTAATTTTCCTTAATTAATATCCAGATGTATTTGAAGTGGTGTTATGTATCCTTTACTAAGTCACAAATGACACATTCAACGAAGTTCTGTGTTTAATTTATCGTATTTCACCGTTTTTAAAGTTGTGATTAAATGAACCGGGTTTTGATGACATAACCATGTTTTAATATTAGATACCAAATTCTGCATCTCGCTGGGTAATTACTGTAATTTCTGAATTTATTCGAGCTTTTATCGTTGAACCAAATGTAACATTGTTCATTAGGAACATCATTAATTAGATTAGCACCGTTTTTTTTTCTTTGGAAAACTTAATGCAGCTTTAATACTTTAATCTACATGTATATATAATTTCATTTCTAAAATCCTGTCACACATTTATCATTGTCCTTCACAATCAGTAAACTTCTTCAAACTTTTCTGTATTTGTATGAGGGGCTTAAAAACTTAAAACGTTTTTAATTTTTTTTATCTGTCACAATCCTGCAAAAGGGGGTTATGGGGCGTCTTATAATGCTATAAAGGTAATATAATTGTTATAAAAATTTCACTTAGACAGGCTAGATAAATATTTCCAATTAAACCATAGATAGGTTATTTATTTGGCTTATAATTTAAGTTTGGCTCATTTCACTTTTTTTAATTCTAAATTTAATTAAATACTTAAATGATATCAAAATGAAGGAATTTTACAAATTTTTCTTTACTTCAATAAAACAGATAACAAATTTTTGACAAAACTCAAATTGAACACCCTATAGCTTTTAAAGACGCTATCATTGGTTTATAAAAATTTAAAAGATTTTGTTTACCTCCATGCCATCTTGAAATTGTTTTGTTTACTATGGTTCCTGCTCGACTGATCTTTACTTCTGATCAAGTTTTTTTTAAAATGTCCAGTAAGTTCAGTTGGAAAAATGTGTTAACGACTTACATAAGCCCACATGACCTGACATGAACTAAATCTATCAAAATAAGGGAATGGTGGGTAATCAGAGCCTACAATATTATAAAAAGAACAACATAAGGGATCTTATCTTTAAAAAAATAACCATATAAAAACTCTGAAAAAAAAACCTTCTTATTATAACGACATGTTATACAGCTTACGTTACAAAAACAAATAAGGCTGTTAATGATTTACAAATGTAGTATTTTGAGAATGTGTGTGTGTTTTATTAACTGTTAGGCTAATTACAGGTACTTTTGCACATTTTTTTATGTTTTGTTGTCGTGACAGTATCCTCTTTTTATTAAGTCTTTAATGAAGTTGTTCAGATAGAAAAAGTCGATTATTTTATTTGAATATCAAGACATATTCTGTTGATTGTTAAACATTAATGATAATTTCTGTATGTTACTTTCTAAACAAAACAATTATACCTAACTGTTTTAAAGTAAATACAAGCGACTGTACTAATTATATATTGTTCTCAAACACAGAAAATCCATTAAAAAATAACTTAATACAAAAAAATTGAAGAAAGTGTATTTTCTATAAAAGTGCACAGATACGAATAACCCTTCGTCTTCAAAGCGTGTTCTTGTCTTTTTCTCTTTTTTCTTTTAAACAGTTTGTTATATACAATGTATGTGTTTCTTAGATTGGTAATCATGATTAAATTTTGAAATACCCAAATAGTAAATCAGACAAATATTAACGTTTGTTTAAGTATTTATATTTCTCAAACCCTCAAAGTCCTGCAAAAATATCGAACCAACAACACAACAACATATACGTAAACAAGGTTCCAAAAGAATCAAGTAAGGTACTCTCTCTCTCTCTCTCTCTCTCTCTCTCTCTCTCTCTCTCTCTCTCTCTCTCTCTCTCTCTCTCTCTCTCTCTCATTATTATTCTCCTGACAATTGGCGAAGGAATTTTGCAATACATTCCACCTTTCTGTGTCACACTTTTGTTATCACCAGTACTCAGATAGCATTGAATGGATTTTAAGAAAACTTTACAGAAATTATCAGCAAGAGTTAGAATTGTATATATTGTTTTCCTGTGATGATTTCAAAAGGTCTTAGAATCCTTAAAAAAAATTGTCCGGACTAGATCTAATTCCCTCTCAAATTTTAATAAAACTTGAGTAACATGATACAAAGGCTTACAATCTAAGTTTGATGGTTTTTAACAAGAGTTATGACCCTTTGAAAATTTTGTCTGGACTAAATCTCTCCAGTTTAGAATGACTAACGAAATGCGGAGATGTACATATTGTCATGTACTTGTTCCGGTTCATAATTTTTTCTAGGTGCTATGTCTTTTTCATTTATTTTTATTTATTTATCTATCTATTTATTTATTTATTTTTTATTATTATTAATTTTGTTTTACTTTTTTTCTGAATTTAAAGATACTTGGTAGGATTGATAAACAAGACGCCTTAATGTGCACATCAAGTTTTCAACTTTTACACTTATACTAAGGGTTATGTTGTTTTTACGCACTAATTTCTGATTTTAATTGAAAGTGAAGTTAAACTGTAAAATTATCATCGTTACGATACTATGCTAATTATTGTAAAAAAAACAGTGACAATGATGTTACTACTTCAACATAAAAGTCAGACTCTACTGCGATGTTTGTAATATGCTGGATTAAGATTTATTCTTTACAGTGTTACAGACAACTGTTGAGAACATTCTACATTACAGCAGTATGTTATCCAGTTATCGTGCCATCTATAAATGCGTAAATACTCCCACGCCAGTATCTGTAATTATCTTACAAATGATAATACAGGTAGTCTGTAAACTCACTTTACCGTTTTGTTTCACCTGGATTAAAATAATTACCTATCCCAATTCAATTGTTCCGGAACATTCTTTAAATCATGTTTAACTAGTCTGATTCTCGTGCCACTTTAATCAATTCAAACAGAGAATAAGTTTGCCGTAATAATTTGATTCAACATATGTAGAATCACTTTTCATCAGCAGTGTTAGAAGCCAAAAAAAATGTATCATAATTGTATGAGTTAATCATGAACAGTTATATAACATTACGTTACTAACGTCGATTCGAAATGGAAGACGGGAAACATACATTGGTTATAATTCATGTTTATGTGAGCCAAAAAAAAACATGATATAAAAATGTATTTTTAAATAATTTAGGTTAATTTAAACAAGGTTTTACGCTGGATTTACCGTTAATTGTTTGTATGATTCTACATTACAGGTGCGATGAATGGCTACATGTGTGCTGCGGAATGAACAATGTAAAATATTAAACGAATTTTATTTGTCTGTACTGAAAGTGAAAACTTTATTCAGAAAACTGGTGCGTGTAATTGCCAAATTGTTGGAATGTTCACATGTTCACAAAAGTATTCGAAAATGAAACTATCTAAATAAATGAGTTCTATTATAAAATAAACAAAACACATTGGTTTTTGTTTTCGGTATTTACAAAATAAATCTTCTCAAAAAATATATTAATAGTGATAATAATAACAAAGATGAGACAGCGGTATAACAAGTCAGATTTCTGCAAAATACATTACTTGAACCACACCACTGAATATAACTGTGCACTATTTCCGGTGCCTGTCCACAGTCGGAAGTTATATGATAATTTTTACAAATAAGCCTTTATTCAGTCGGGTAAGCCTGATTGCCATGACTTTTTCAATTTTTGTTGTCTTTCCGTAGTATATCATATAAGCACGAAGTCTACAGTTGGTTAAAAATACTAGACCAATTAGTCAAAGTAATATACTTAACAATACTTTAACTGTAGGATTATTATTTTGAAAACACAATCTTTTACGATTTTCCCATATTTACATCCTCTGGCATTCTTTGATGTACAAAATAATTGTGTAAAGATATATAGGTTTATTACAACCTTGAGTCATAAATATTTTAGTATAAAACATTTCTACCGAAAATCTAATAATATTCTTAGAAGACGGAAATGAAAACGTAGTACAATGCAATGTCGGATTGACATGTGATTTATATGGTGCTATTTGAATGCCGCAAGTGTATCCTGTTTTTTCATATTCACTTTAAGCATTTGATAAAAATTTTAAAATCATTTAAAAAAAAAAACCAATTTACATTTCTACCGGAATACAGTGTAAAGAAGGTTACATATACTCGTGTAAAATTGTTTATGATGTGGAATTGGTTAATCGGCGATCTACTTGATTCTAGCGTCATGGTATAATTTTTCCAATCAGGTTGTACAATCAGTGTTTCCGACCAAACAGTTTGCACAAGCAGCGCTTATGTTCTATCAGGTTGTATGTTTCACTCAGTTATCTATAACCAGTGTTTACGGCCAATCAGGTTGTATATTTCACTCAGTTCTCTATAACCAGTGTTTACGGCCAATCAGGTTGTATGTTTCACTCAGTTCTCTATAACCAGTGTTTACGGCCAATCAGGTTGTATGTTTCACTCAATTCTCTATAACCAGTTTTTACGGCCAATCAGGTTGTATGTTTCACTCAGTTCTCTATAACCAGTGTTTACGGCCAATCAGGTTGTGCAACCAGTCTTTGTGTCCCGTCAGTTTTAAATCCAGATTTGTGGCTAATCAGGTATCATCAGCAGTGTTAATGTCCTGTCGGGTTGTGCAATCAGTGTTTATGGACACTCGGGTTGTACAATCATTGTTAACGTTTATGGACACCCGGGTTGTACAATCAGTGTTTATGGACACTCGGGTTGTACAAGTGTTTATGGACACCCGGGTTGTTCAATCAGTGTTAACGTTGTACAATCAATGTTAACGTTTATGGACACCCGGGTTGTACAATCAGAGTTTATGGACACTCGGGTTGTACAATCAGTGTTTATGGACACCCGGGTTGTACAATCAGAGTTTATGGACACTCGGGTTGTACAATCAGTGTCTACAGACACTCGGGTTGTACAATCGGTGTTAATGGATACCCGGGTTGTACAATCAGTGTTTATTGACACTCGGGTTGTACAATCAGTGTTAACGTTGTACAATCAATGTTAACGTTTATGGACACCCGGGTTGTACAATCAGTGTTTATGGACACCCGGGTTGTACAATCAGTGTTTATGGACACCCGGGTTGTACAATCAGTGTTTATGGACACTCGGGTTGTACAATCAGTGTTTATGGATACCCGGGTTGTACAATCAGTGTTTATGGACACTCGGGTTGAACAATCAGTGTTTATGGACACTCCGGTTGTACAATCAGTGTTTATGGACACTCGGGTTGTACAATCAGTGTTTATGGACACCCGGGTTGTACAATCAGTGTTTATGGACACCCGGGTTGTACAATCAGTGTTAATGGACACCCGGGTTGTACAATCAATGTTTATCGACACTCGGGTTGTACATCAGTGTTAACGTTGTACAATCAATGTTAACGTTTATGGACACCCGGGTTGTACAATCAGTGTTTATGGACACCCGGGTTGTACAATCAGTGTTTATGGACATCTGGGTTGTACAATCAGTGTTTATGGACACCCGGGTTGTACAATCAGTGTTTATGGACGGTCGGGTTGTACAATCAGTGTTTATGGACACCCGGGTTGTACAATCAGTGTTTATGGACATCTGGGTTGTACAATCAGTGTTTATGGACGGTCGGGTTGTACAATCAGTGTTTATGGACACCCGGGTTGTACAATCAGTGTTTATGGACACCCGGGTTGTACAATCAGTGTTTATGGACACCCGGGTTGTACAATCAGTGTTTATGGACACCCGGGTTGTACAATCAGTGTTTATGGACACCCGGGTTTAAAATCAGTGTTTATCGACACTCGGGTTGTACTATCAGTGTTTATGACCAGTCGGGTTGTACAATCAGTGTTGATGGCCAGTCGGGTTGTATAATCAGTGTTTATGACCAGTCGGGTTGTACTATCAGTGTTTATGGCCAGTCGGGTTGTACAATCAGTGTTGATGGCCAGGCGGGTTGTACAATAAGTGTTTTGAAAAGTCGGGTTGTACAATCAGTGATTGTGATCAGTCGGGTTGTACAATCAGTGCTTATAGCCAGCCAAAATGTACATGAAGTGTTTATGGACAGTCGGGTTGTACAATCAGTGTTTATGGATACCCGGGTTGTACAATCAGAGTTTATTGACACTCGGGTTGTACAATCAGTGTCTATAGACACTCGGGTTGTACAATCGGTGTTAATGGACACTCGGGTTGTACAATCAGTGTTTATGGACACCCGGGTTGTACAATCAGTGTTTATGGACATCTGGGTTGTACAATCAGTGTTTATGACCAGTCGGGTTGTACTATCAGTGTTTATGGCCAGTCGGGTTGTACAATCAGTGTTTATGACCAGTCGGGTTGTACTATCAGTGTTTATGGCCAGTCGGGTTGTACTATCAGTGTTTATGACCAGTCGGGTTGTACAATCAGTGTTGATGGCCAGTCGGGTTGTATAATCAGTGTTTATGACCAGTCGGGTTGTACTATCAGTGTTTATGGCCAGTCGGGTTGTACAATCATCGTTGATGGCCAGGCGGGTTGTACAATAAGTGTTTTGAAAAGTCGGGTTGTACAATCAGTGATTGTGATCAGTCGGGTTGTACAATCAGTGCTTATAGCCAGCCAAAATGTACATGAAGTGTTTATGGATAGTCGGGTTGTACAATCATTGTTTTTGTTTTTGCATGGCAAATCGGGTTGTGGATTTTTATAGAGAAGACTACATTAACAAATAGTTATTATAGTCAGTTACCTCACTATTTTACACTGACGTTGATTTATATGATAAAATCCAGTGATAGTATCTTGTAGCTTTGAAAATATATAAAGTTTCTATCTCTCGTGTTGACAAAGTGACATAGTTTAATTGTATTTTTGGGACAGTGTATTTTAAACTCGTGTTAACAATATCGTCTTATTTCTTACAAAGCAAATTTATTAGGAAGAATTCGAAATGTGAATATCATATTAAAACATGACACGTGTGTTGCATTTTTGACTGCTCTAAGACAGAATTATTGTTCCATCTTGTTTTGATTGTTGTTCGTCTTTTTCGATATTGCCATCATTTGCTAGACTGTAACAATATTGAAAATGTCGAATAATGTCAATATCAAACTGAATAAAATAGTAACAACACGTTGAAATTGTGAATGTATGCATGGGGTCTTCATCTGTGATGAAAAAACAGACATTTAAGTGTGGTTGCATTCGGCTTTGTTTAAAGCCTTTTCTCTTGAAAATCAATAAATATTACTATGAATTTCTCGATTGTGACAAAATATTTATTGGGCTGAATTGTAGTAATTAAGTACGGCTCTGAAAACACTTTAAGGTACAAGAACCACAGCTAGAGTGTAAAGTAGTAACATTTGTTGTAATCCATAATAGTGTGTTTGAATATCTATCATGACCTCGTATGTTATAAAAGTGAAAAATAGAGGCCTTTGTTTAAGTTATATTTGCTCTTCTTGTAAACCTTGATAATCGATAGCATTATTGTCATTGTTTGCTACATTGTGACAATATTTATAATGATGTAAAATGATAAGATGAATCTCTCGGGTATAGTTTATACAAGTTATAATGGCATGTTATTGAACATGTAAATATATATCACAAATATCTATATCTGGGATCTTTATACTGCCAGTCAGATGATTTCTCCTGGGATATCAAACAAAAACTGCACAGTTACAACCTTGCCAATTTTTATCTCATTAAAGAGGAATATATAAATTGGAAGCCTAATAAATATTGAAATAAGAACGTTCTCCAAAATTGATGTTTACTGTAAAATTGTGTAACTGAAAAACGTACTAATTATTAACTCAAAAAAAAACTTACTATAATCAATGTCAGAAAAAAATGTCAAAAGCATTCTATGCAACATTCGACTACTCCGACTACACGAGAAGTAAACAAAAAGTAGAAATGTCTTTTTACACAAAAGTAACCGACACAAATTCCCCTCTTTTACAATATTTCAAAAAAAAAAAAAAAAAAAAAAAAAAAAAAAAAAAAAAAACCATGTATAATACAATTACATAACGTTATGGCTCATTAAAGTTGTAAACTGCCAATTTTTTAAAATAGTTTTCATTTATTTATCTAATTTTACCTTTCTTTTTTCGTACTTTTTCCGTTTAAATTATCAATAACCATTTAAGCTAAAAATGACACATACCGGGGACTATACATATATTTGGGTTCTAGAAAAAGTGATGTTCGAAAGCTGCAGTACATATCTATTTAACGGCGCGGAAATCTAACAACAATTAAAAGCAGCAAATAAAGAATTAAATAAATAAATAGATAAATAAATTAATAATAATAATAGAATTTTTTATAAAAAATGAATAAAAAACCCAAGTACATACAGCTATGTCTTAAGGACAATTACATTTATACTTCCTTGTTTTTATTTAACACTTTTTTCTTTGAATCATATCTACTAAACGTTTAAAAACAGTCCTTTTTTATAATTTAAAATAATGTTAAAAAACCTTCTAATCTTTACATGTAGAAGCAATCTGTAAAAATAATTCATAATTGGTTTATGCTCTAGTTTCGACTCTTTCTAAATTACAACATTAATATTTAGATTTAATTTTAAACATACGGACAGCATTGAGCTATATTTAGAAATACTTACCAAGCACTTTGTAATTGCATGGAACAAAATT
Source organism: Tegillarca granosa (assembly GCA_029721355.1). NCBI lineage: Eukaryota > Metazoa > Mollusca > Bivalvia > Arcoida > Arcidae > Tegillarca > Tegillarca granosa. The sequence continues at coordinate 56,362,836 of CM056594.1, read as the reverse complement.
AATATCTATCGAGAAATGTTATCTTTCACCGAGTCATATTTATTTCTTCAATAATTAGGCCCAAAACGCGTTACTAATGACGCCTTAGCAAAAACCAAAATCAACTTAGTCAGACGCTCGGTGTCACACTTTACAAAAAAAAAAAACAAAAAAACATTATGGTAATCATTTGAATACAAAAAACGGGGTACTGTATGCGTTTTGTAAAAGAAACTACTTCGAAAAAAAAAATTTATTCTGTCATTTATCACTTGACTTTTACATCCAGCACAGGATTTCTAATATATTACTATCCACCTTAAGATGGAAAGAAATTAATAAATTAACCTATAGCGATAAACCCAATGTAAAATATCAAAATATAATATAGGGGTAAGACATTTGTACTGAAAACGCGTACGTGACAACAGCCAGCGGGACGAAGAAAACAGCCAACGGAAGGAAATAACGACAAACCATGCCAATAAAAGATGTACAGATAAATAATAAAATATAATAACAGGTGGCACAATAAGAGATAGGGATATTTTAGACCTGTTCTATGGTAAACAACACATAGAAGATAGAACAAACCTGTAACTGACAAAAGTGTTACAACCGTGTTACTCATGGTAATGTAAAACTATTATCATCAGTACTAATGTACCAGTTGTTGTATTATTATCTAATCTTTTTATCGGTTACCTTTGTCTTTTATGTGTTATTATAGGTAATATACACGGGAGCTTGGATTACTCTGTTAATTAGTTTGGATTTATATTACTTATTGAAGTAGTTTATTTAGCGGGGAATTCATACATATACAATCATATTTCTTTGAGCAATAAGTAGCCTACGCATTTATTATTATTCTGATTTATATGAAGTAAACTGCGAACTTACTTATATGATATATTTGGATATATCATATTCAATTTTAAGTGCAGTTATCACATAGTGTACTAAATAGCTCTGTTCTTTAATCAAGCTCCAAAGCATAATCTATTGCAAACGTTTTATGGACCAAGCCCCGGTTATACAATTCTTTCTTATCTAATGACAAACGTTTTATGGACCAGGCCCTAGTTATACAATTCTCTAATCTAATGACAAACGTTTTATGGACCAGGCCCCAGTTATACAATTCTTTCTAATCTAATGACAAACGTTTTATGGACCAGGCCCCAGTTATACAATTCTCTAATCTAATGACAAACGTTTTATGGACCAGGCCCCAGTTATACAATTCTCTAATCTAATGACAAACGTTTTATGGACCAGGCCCCAGTTATACAATTCTTTCTAATTTAATGACAAACGTTTTATGGACCAGGCCCCAGTTATACAATTCTCTAATCTAATGACAAACGTTTTATGGACCAGGCCCCAGTTATACAATTCTCTCTAATCTAATGACAAACGTTTTATGGACCAGGCCCCAGTTATACAATTCTCTCTAATCTAATGACAAACGTTTTATGGACCAGGCCCCAGTTATACAATTCTCTCTAATCTAATGACAAACGTTTTATGGACCAGGCCCCAGTTATACAATCCTTCTCTCAACTGAGTGTACCGTGATTCAACTCAACCCAATTTTTAAGACATTACACAGTTAAATTGAATATATAACTTGATTAAAATATTTATGGGTAGGATTGTTTAACAAAACAAAACATGGTCTCATAAAAATAAATAGAGAAAATGGGAATATTTTAGTGGAATGAACACTCTCTTTAGTAAATGAATGTGAAACCGGGGTCAGGTATTAAATAAGTAAACTAACCACATCCGGTCTTATAAGGAATCAAATTCTGCTTCAAGTGCGAGGTTAGGTAGAGTTTAGTTATCAAAAACGACATTCGAGTCGCTAAATTTGAGATTTTATAATGAACCAAGAAAATAAACTTCTGTTTAATAGATTTGGGGATGGTAAAAAAGCTTAAATATTGAGTTTTTATCCAGGATCATCAAACTTTTTTTAGAAATTAAACATCTATGCTAAAAAATTTTGAATTTTATTTTATTCAACAATAAACTGAGTACAATGAAACTTTTAACATAATCTTTATACTACAAAATTATGTAATCCAAATCAGTTCAAACAAGCCATCATACAACTAGCCGACCTTTCAAAACTACTTTCGCCTTTCCAGACAGGTCAACTCGTACATCATTATCTCGTACTATCATCGTTAAATCGCCACCTCGCGGTGAGCACTGTCTACCTACAATAAAGGAAAACACAAGGTTATTTGTCTTATGTTTTAAAGACAACTTACCGTAATAAAAGCCAGTAATTGCTTCCCCGAAGGTATAATGATGAACAATTTCTTGATTACTTCTGTTATGAATGGGCTTTATGAATAAATTGAATTTATTTATAGAACATTATTATATAGTGATAAAATTACAATAAATGGCTAAGATAAGACGGATGATTTCTCTGAAAAAAAATTGAAAGCTATTTACCGCAGAAAATCATTATCCTTGATCATTGTAGTGATAATACAACAAAAAGTAATACATGAATGACACACCAAGAAATACATGTAAGACACAAAAAGAAATATCTGTATGACCAACCAAGAAATAAATATATGACACAAGAAGTACCCGTGTGACACACTAAAACATACATGTATGGCACAAAAAGAAATACGTGTATGACAAACCAGGAAATAAATATATGACACAAGAAGAAGTACCCGTGTGTCACACTAAAACATACATGTATGGCACAAAAAGAAATACGTGTATGACAAACCAAGAAATAAATGTATGACACAAGAAGAAGTACCCGTATGACACACTAAAACATACATGTATGGCACAAAAAGAAATACGTGTATGACAAACCAAGAAATAAATGTATGACACAAAAACCCGTGTGACATACTAAAACATACATGTATGCCACATAAAGAAATACGTGTATGACAAACCAAGAAAAAATATATGACACAAGAAGAAGTACCCGTGTGACGCACTAAAACATACAAGTATGGCACAAAAAGAAATACGTGTATGACAAACCAAGAAATAAGTGTATGACACAAAAAATCCGTATAGGACACACCAAACAATATATGTTTGACACACGAAATACATGTAATGAACAACAAGAAATAAACGTATGACACAACAAATAATACATTTATGACACAACAATTAACACAAGAATGGAAACAAAAATACATGAAAGACACAAGGAATACGTGCATGGCATACCAAGAAATAAATGTAAGACACAAATAACATGCATGACACAAAAAGGAATACATGAAGGGCACAACAAAGAAATACATGTATGACACAACAAAGAAATTCATGTATGACACAACAAAGAAATATATGTATGACACAACAAAGAAATACATGTATGACACAACAAAGAAATACATTTATGACACAACAAGAAATACATGTACGGTACAACAAAGAAATACGTGTATGACACAAGGAATACACGTATGACACAACAAGGAATACAAGTATGACAAAACAAGAAATACGTGTAGGGCACAACCAGAAATGCATGTACGGCACAACAAAGAAAAACATTTATGACACAACAAGGAATACACGTATGACACAACAAGGAATACACGTATGACACAACAAGGAATACATGTAGGGTACAACAAAGAAAAACATGTATGACACAAAAAGGATTACATGTATGACACAACAAATAATACATATGGGGCACAACAAAGAAATACATGTATGACACACCAAGAAATACTGTAAAATCACAAATATTCGTGGGGGTTGGGAATTAAATTTCGTTATTTTCGTGGGTTACTGAAAACCACGAAATTAAATGTCATTGAAAATTTTTAATTTCCATTGCCCTCAATGGGATTTATTTTCACAAAACTGAATTCCACGAAAATTTCTACCAATAGAATTTTTTAGCAAAGCCACGAAATTTTAACCCAACGAATATTAATGATTCTACAGTACATGTGGGACACAACAAAAAATACATGTGGGGCACAACAAAGAAATACATGTATGACACACCAAGAAATACATGTGGGGCACAACAAAGAAATACATGTATGACACACCAAGAAATACATGTGGGACACAAGAAAAATATGTTTGACACAAATTATACATTTTTGAAACAAGAATAAATACATGTAAAGCACAACAAAGAAATACAAGTATAACACACCAATGTAGGACACAAGAAAAACATGTTTGACACATGGAATACATTTGTAACACACAAAGAATTACATGAAGGGCACAACAAAATGTTATATACGACACAACAAGAAATACACGTATGTATGACACGGAAAAAAACGTATATAGATTGACTACTCTTACTGTGAAAGGTAAATGGAAATAATGACAAAATGGTGTCTCTCGCTATCTAAATCTTATGATTTAACACTTTTTTGAATTAATAACAAAATATTCAAATAAAACGTGATACTCATATCTTATAAATTGTTTACCAAGGTTTCACGTGTATTTATCTAGCTTACTAAACCCAGCGTCTCTAAAGGGCTACCTTGGTCCGGTCCTGGTTCAACATACTCGAAGAAGATCTATAGTTAGCTCGAGCATGCAAGAACATCCTCAATATAAATGAACAAGAACAGCCTCAATATAAATGAACAAGAACAGACTCAATATAAATGAACAAGAACAGACTCAATATAAATGAACAAGAACAGCCTCAAAATAAATGAACAAGAAAAGCCTCAATATAAATGAACAAGACCAGCCTCAATATAAATAAACTAGAACAGACTCAATATTAACAAACAAGAACAGCCTCAATATAAATGAACGAGAAAAGCCTCAATATAAATGAACAAGAACAACCTCAATATGAATGAACAAGAACAACCTCAATATAAATGAACAAGAACAGCCTCAATTTAAATGAACAAGAAAAGCCTCAATATAAATGAACAAAAACAGCCTCAATATAAATGAACAAGAACAGCCTCAAAATAAACGAACAAGAAAAGCCTCAAAATAAATGAACAAGAACAGCCTCAATATAAATAAACTAGAACAGACTCAATATAAATAAACTAGAACAGCCTCAATATAAATAAACTAGAACAGCCTCAATATGAATGAACAAGAACAACCTCAATATAAATGAACAAGAACAGCCTCAATATAAATGAACAAGAACAGCCTCAATATAAATGAACAAGAAAAGCCTCAATATAAATGAACAAGAACAGCCTCAATATAAATGAACATGAACAATCTCCATGTAAATGAACAAGAACAGCCTCAATAGAAATGAACAAGAACAGTCTCAATATTAATGAACAAGAACAGCCTCAATATAAATGAACAAGAACAGCCTCAATATAAATGAACAAGAACAGCCTCAATATAAATGAACAAGATCAGCCTCCATATAAATGAACAAGATCAGACTCAATATAAATGAACAAGAACAGTCTCAATATTAATGAACAAGAACAGCCTCAATATAAATGAACAAGATCAGCCTCCATATAAATGAACAAGATCAGACTCAATATAAACGAACTATAACAGACTCAATATAAACGAACAAGAACAGATTCAATATAAATGAACAAGAACAGACTCAATATAAATGAACAAGAAAAGCCTCAATATAAATGAACAAGAAAAGCCTCAATATAAATGAACAAGACTAGCCTCAATATAAATAAACAAGAAAAGCCTCAATATAAATGAACAAGAACAGCCTCAATATAAATGAACAAGAACAGCCTCAATATAAATGAACAATAAAAGCCTCAATATAAATGAACAAGAACAGCCTCAAAATAAATAAACAAGAACAGCCTCAATATAAATGAACAGGAACAGCCTCAATATAAATGAACAAGAACAGCCTCAATATAAATAAACAAGAACAGCCTCAATATAAATGAACAAGAACAGCCTTAATATGAATGAACAAGAACAGCCTTAATATAAATGAACAAGAAAAGCCTAAATATAAATGAACAAAAACAGTCTCAATATAAATAAACTAGAACAGTCTCAATATAAATGAACAAGAACAGCCTCAATATAAATAAACAAGAACAGACTCAATATAAATGAACAAAAACAGACTCAATATAAATGAACAAGAAAAGCCTCAATATAAATGAACAAGAACAGACTCAATATAAATAAACTAGAACAGCCTCAATATAAATGAACAAGAACAGACTCAATATAAATGAACAAGAACAATCTCCATATAAATGAACAAGAACAGCCTCAACAGAAATGAACAAGAACAGTCTCAATATTAATGAACAAGAACAGCCTCAATATAAATGAACAAGAACAGTCTCAATATTAATGAACAAGAACAGCCTCAATATAAATGAACAAAAACAGACTCAATATAAATGAACAAGAACAGCCTCAATATAAATGAACAAGATCAGCCTCCATATAAATGAACAAGATCAGACTCAATATAAACGAACTATAACAGACTCAATATAAATGAACAAGAACAGACTCAATTTAAACGAACAAGAACAGAAGACTCAGTATTAACGAACTAGAACAGACTCAATATAAATGATAAGAACAGCCTCAATATAAATGAACAAGAACAGCCTTAATATAAATGAACAAGAACAGCCTCAATATAAATGAACAAGAACAGCCTTAATATAAATGAACAAGAACAGCCTCAATATAAATAAACAAGATCAGCCTCCATATAAATGAACAAGATCAGACTCAATATAAACGAACTATAACAGACTCAATATAAATGAACAAGAACAGACTCAATATAAACGAACAAAAACAGAAGACTCAATATAAACGAACTAGAACAGACTCAATATAAACGAACAAGAACAGATCAATATAAACGAACTAGAACAGACTCAATGTAAACGAACAAGAACAGACTCAATATAAAGGAACTAGAACAGACTCAATATAAACGAACTAGAACAGACTCAATATAAACGAACTAGAACAGACTCAATATAAACGAATTACCTTTTACTAGGGTGTTTGCCTAGGTCACTAGACCTTAGTGTTTATCAAAGTCTGGGTTACTGTCGTACTGTGTGTTAGTATGTCTTACTTTAGTTAGCCGAGTGATATAAAGCATTGTCTTGCAGATACCGAAGTTTTTTTCCGCCTGGTTTCAAATTAACCTATTACTGTCGTCCTTTGTGTTAGTCGGACTTACTTAAATCGTGCTACTTTAGCTAGCCGAGTGATCAAAACTATCGTTTTGCAGATCCCGATGCCTACTACTGCCTGGGTTAGAATCTATTTGTTATTACCACTCTCTGTGTAAGTCTGACTCTGGAAGTTTTATATCAGTTATGTTAACATTCATTTATCATCCCCTGACGTTGTCTTTTTCGTATGTTTGTGTTGTGTTTTAACGTTACAGTTTATATTAACATTGTTATACACGTTATTGTAACACGGGAAACAATTCACAAATCCACAACGAGTTAATTATGTTCAAAGATCGACAACTCCGATACTACTGGTTACTATAAATGGTATTTACTTATAACGGAATTGTCACATCAGTCAAATCACTGTTGAAAAAGCAACCAATGGAAACTATTTATTTTATGTCTTTAAAAAAGGTATGCAATTGTAAACAAAGCTGTAATACAAGCATACAGTATGTAGCATGCATGTATTAATGATTTGTTTTACTATCTCATCCTAAAAAGTTAACTGTCTACAGTGTAAAATCTATAATCAATTCTCTCTATAAAAGGTTATCCTGCGTCTTGTTTCCTTATAATGTTCGTTCATTGTGGACTGCATTTTGTTGTTACCACTAATAAAAAGTACACATGTTCATTATGAAACAGTGATTCAGAAATATTTGATCGATCTACAGACATTACAACCGCTAGGGGGCTCAGAAATAAGGTATCAGATTCTGTTTTTCTTTGTTACTTAAAATGTTCCGGATATGACAATATCTGATGACTACCAGCACCCCAAGTAAGATTTTGTACCAATTCATTCACCCATAATCTTGCCTGATATATACCATGTTACCATGTTAATATCAGAGATAACAAAAACGGAATTTGTAATCTTACCCAAAAGCATTCTCTTTTCCAAGTAGTGAACTAACAATAGTGAATATATGAAAAAAAGTGCAAGTACAGTGACATTGGTTAATGTCAAGGACAGATGATAATTGCTATACATTTGTTATCGTTAAGGACAGGTGACATTTTTAATCATTGGTTAATGTCAAGGACAAGTGGTATTTGTTATCGTCAAAGAAAAGTGACATTGGTTATATAGTTATTATCAAGGACAAGTGATATTGATTATACATTTGTTACTGTCAAGGATAAGTGATAATGGTTGTTGTCAAGGTCAGGCGACATTGTTTTTTGTCAAGGACAGATGTCATTGGTCGTACAATTTTTATTTTAAAAAACATATGATATTGGTTAATCACAAGGTCAGGTGACACTGGTTTTTCTCAAAGCCAGATGTAACTGGTTATTGTCAAGGCCAGATGACACTGGCTGTTGTCAAGGACAGATGGCACTGGTTATTGTCGAGGACAGATAGCACTGGTTGTTGTCGAGGACAGATAGCACTGGTTGTTGTCGAGGACAGATGACACTGGTTATTGTCGAGGACAGATGGCACTGGTTATTGTCGAGGACAGATAGCACTGGTTGTTGTCGAGGACAGATAGCACTGGTTGTTGTCGAGGACAGATGGCACTGGTTATTGTCGAGGACAGATGGCACTGGTTGTTGTCGAGGACAGATAGCATTGGTTGTTGTCGAGGAAAGATGGCACTGGTTATTGTCGGAGACAGATGGCACTGGTTGTTGTCGAGGACAGATAGCACTGGTTGTTGTTGAGGACAGATGGCACTGGTTGTTGTTGAGGACAGATGGCACTGGTTGTTGTCAAGGACAGATGACACTGGTTATTGTCAAGTACAGATGGCACTGGTTGTTGTCGAGGACAGATGGCACTGGTTGTTGTCTAGGACAGATAGCACTGGTTGTTGTCGAGAACAGATGGCACTGGTTATTGTTGAGGAAATTTAGTATTGGTTATTGTCGAGGACAGATAGCACCCGTTGTTGTCGAGGACGGATATCATTGGTTGTTGTCGAGGACAGATGGCACTGGTTGTTGTCGAGGACAGATAGCACTGGTTGTTGTCGAGGACAGATGGCACTGGTTGTTGTCGAGGACAGATGGCACTGGTTGTTGTGTTGTCGAGGACAGATGGCACTGGTTGTTGTCGAGGACAGATGGCACTGGTTGTTGTCGAGGACACATAGCACTGGTTGTTGTCCAGGACAGATGACACTGGTTGTTGTCGAGAACAGATAGCACCGGTTGTTGTCGAGGACAGATAGCACTGGTTGTTGTCGAGGACAGATGGCACTGGTTGTTGTCGAGGACAGATGGCACTAGTTGTTGTCGAGGACAGATAGCACTGGTTTTTGTCGAGGACAGATAGCATTGGTTGTTGTCGAGGAAAGATGGCACTGGTTATTGTCGGAGACAGATGGCACTGGTTGTTGTCGAAGACAGATAGCACTGGTTGTTGTCGAGGACAGATAGCACTGTTTGTTGTCGAGGACAGATGGCACTGGTTGTTGTTGATGACAGATGGCACAGGTTGTTGTCAAGGACAGATAGCACTGGTTGTTGTCGAGGACAGATGGCACTGGTTGTTGTCGAGGACAGATGGCACTGGTTGTTGTCTAGGACAGATAGCACTGGTTGTTGTCGAGGACAGATAGCACTGGTTATTGTTGAGGAAATTTAGTATTGGTTATTGTCGAGGACAGATAGCACCCGTTGTTGTCGAGGACAGATGGCACTGGTTGTTGTCGAGGACAGATAGGACTGGTTTTTGTCGAGGACAGATAGCATTGGTTGTTGTCGAGGAAAGATGGCACTGGTTATTGTCGGAGACAGATGGCACTGGTTGTTGTCGAAGACAGATAGCACTGGTTGTTGTCGAGGACAGATAGCACTGTTTGTTGTTGAGGACAGATGGCACTGGTTGTTGTTGATGACAGATGGCACAGGTTGTTGTCAAGGACAGATAGCACTGGTTGTTGTCGAGGACAGATGGCACTGGTTGTTGTCGAGGACAGATGGCACTGGTTGTTGTCTAGGACAGATAGCACTGGTTGTTGTCGAGGACAGATAGCACTGGTTATTGTTAAGGAAATTTAGTATTGGTTATTGTCGAGGACAGATAGCACTGGTTGTTGTCGAGGACGGATAGCATTGGTTGTTGTCGAGGACAGATGGCACTGGTTGTTGTCGAGGACAGATAGCACTGGTTGTTGTCGAGGACAGATGGCACTGGTTGTTGTCGAGGACAGATGGCACTGGTTGTTGTCGAGGACACATAGCACTGGTTGTTGTCGAGGACAGATGACACTGGTTGTTGTCGAGGACAGATAGCACCGGTTGTTGTCGAGGACAGATAGCACTGGTGGTTGTCGAGGACAGATGGCACTTGTTGTTGTCGAGGACAGATAGCACTGGTTTTTGTCGAGGACGGATAGCATTGGTTGTTGTCGAGGACAAATGGCACTGGTTGTTGTCGAGGACAGATGGCACTGGTTGTTGTCGAGGACAGATAGCACAGGTTGTTGTCGAGGACGGATAGCATTGGTTGTTGTCGATGACGGATAGCATTGTGTTATTGTCGAGGACAGATGGCACTGGTTGTTTTCGAGGACAGATGGCACTGGTTGTTGTCGAGGACAGATGGCACTGGTTGTTGTCGAGGACAGATAGCACAGGTTGTTGTCGAGGACGGATAGCATTGGTTGTTGTCGAGGACGGATAGCATTGGTTGTTGTCGAGGACAGATGGCACTGGTTGTTGTCGAGGACAGATGGCACTGGTTGTTGTCGAGGACAGATAGCACTGTTTGTTTTCGAGGACGCATAGCATTGGTTGTTGTCGAGGACAAATGGCACTGGTTGTTGTCGAGGACAGATGGCACAGGTTGTTGTCGAGGACGGATAGCATTGGTTGTTGTCGATGACGGATAGCATTGGTTGTTGTCGAGGACAGATGGCACTGGTTGTTGTCGAGGACAGATGGCACTGGTTGTTGTCGTGGACAGATGGCACTGGTTGTTGTCGAGGACAAATAGCACTGTTTGTTTTCGAGGACGGATAGCATTGGTTGTTGTCGAGGACAAATGGCACTGGTTGTTGTCGAGGACAGATGGCACTGGTTGTTGTCGAGGACAGATAGCACAGGTTGTTGTCGAGGGCAGATAGCACAGGTTGTTGTCGAGGACAGATAGCACTGGTTGTTGTCGAGGACAGATAGCACAGGTTGTTGTCGAGGACATCGTTTCCTTTTACAAATCAGTTATACCGTATAAGTAATTTATTCATATAAAAATCTTTTCTTAGTTTGTAAAAATGGTATGTTTGACGTTAAAAAAACTAAACTCAAACTTACCATATAATTCTGTTTTATTGTGAACAACTGACCAGTAGGCAGCTAATACAGTGTGAGCAGAACCTGGAATTACCAAAACCATGTCACGTGATAAGGCTTCAATCAACTTTCACATTCAAAGATGACGAGTTTTTTATCAGATAAACCGAGCGCTTTAACGTTAATTTTTGTTTCCTGTGAATTTTATGTTTATAACATAATCAGAACTTAAAATTTGTTTATTTTCTATTGTCATGTGCTACTTTTGAATGTATTATTTCATAAAAAAATCCAAAAGTAGCACATGGCACTATTAATGTTAATATTACATTAAATAATGTTTTCAATATTGTTTTGAAAGTTGTAAAATTACCCTTTACATACAGATTCTCATCATCGTTCCGTATTTCAATAAAAATTTGTTGTTGGTGAATTACAGCTTTACACATTCTTTCATTTACGTCTGTTAAAAAGTCATGTATTTCTCTTCAGTATGTAGATTTTATTCAGCACTGAGAAAACAATTATTTTCCAAAGCTGTTTTTGATTACCTGTTACGGGGTCTTCTGGAATTCCATTCCAAGGTGCAAAATATCTGGATAGAAAATCATATCTCACTCCTCCATTTTTCACGTCTGTTTGACCATTAACAGTAACGATAACACCTTTAACTTTACCAGAATCTTCTGTAGACACCATCTTTGATATTTCCGGTTTAAGATTTTCCAAATCTGACCTACAATTTAAAATGTTGGTTTTATGACAAATAAATTGAAACATGGAATTGGTTTAGCACAGGTAATGATTGGTTTGACTGTGCGATTTATACATGAATATGGATGCGACAACATGTTAAAACAAGGTGGTTAACAGTAAGAAAAATGCGTAAAAGAGTTAACAAAGGTGTTGTTTTTAAGATTACAAAGCATTCTATAGCTGAAAACATTTACCTGGCAATTGCGAATAATACACAGAGGGGTCACAAATATTTTATTTTTTACCAATTATGATATAGGTGATTTATATCCAGATTTTGAGCTTTCAATCGGCGCGTGATGTAAAATAAGAAAAAAGGTCCGTAAATGCTATTCTACGGGTTTAAACTACAGGAAAGGCCTCCATACGCAAAACTGGATAGCATTTTGTCAGAACCTGATACCCGGTGAGTTATATCATCAGTGGTTCTAATTTATGTTTTTATTGGTTTTATTGTCTATTTCTTTTTTTTTTTTTGGTATTAGCTATTTGAGCTACAATTCTTTAAGTTTGAATAAGACCTACCCAAAGTCTTTTTGATCATCTTGTTTCGAGTAAAGGGGTTCATCTGCTTTACTTTGCTTTTAAGTGCAGGAAACTATTTGGTTTTCATTGTTTTGAATCCAGGAATGTATTTAATTTACTTTTGAATCCAGGAATTTATCTGATTTTTACTTATTTTGACTTAATGAATGTATATGACTAGCCTTATTTTGAGTCCAGGGATTAATTTGACTAACCTTATTTTGAGTCAAGGGATGTATTTGACTAGCATTGTTTTGAGTTCAGGGATTAATTTGACAAACCTGATCTTGAGTCCAGGGATGTATATGACTAGCCTTTTTGGAGTCCAGGGATATATAAATTAACAAGCCTCGTTTTTAGTATTGATATGTACTTATTTTACCGTGTTTTGTCGTCTGTGAGTCGTACTAATAACTTCTTTGTGGTTGGTGAATGATGAACACTGTGTATCCAGTCATACGGCACCACTAACTGAAAAATATCACACTGATATTACTTTATTTGATTGACTCATTTTTAGCTCACCTGACCGAAAGGTCATGTGAGCTTATGGCATGGCGCGGCGTGTGTATATGCATGTGTGTGTGTGTGTGTGTGTGTGTGTGTGTGTGTGTGTGTGTGTGTGTGTGCGTCGTTAACACCTATTTTCGACTTCTCCTCCAAAACTGCTGGACAGATTTCAATGATACTTTGTCAGAAAGATTTATGGGCCGGTGCAATTCAGATTTGTCTATGGCTACCAAAACTAGGTCAAGGTGACGTAGGGGTCCAAAAATCTTTAAAAAAATCTTCTTCTCCGTAACCAATGATGGGAGAAAAAATCTAATGTGATATTTGGCTTCTCTAGGGTCTTAAGCCTATAGCTTGTTCATTTCGTGAAATTTGGTCGAAAAATGGGTCTCGCGTTTTTGCGTTTAATTTTAAAAATTTCGTAAAATGGCTTCAAATTGTTATAACTTGACTATTTGAACAGATAATGACATGAGGTTTTCAGTTTTGACTTTTCTTTAAATGACCTTTAATTTAGGGTCAAGGTCACAAATCAAAGTCACGACCTAATTTGTGATTTATGCAGTTTTAGGCAATTTTCTTGCAAATATTTAGAAATATATGAAATCAAAACATTGTTAAAATGTTCAGCATGACAAAATTTAAAAAGGTACCAAGTTTCGTAACTAAATGATAATCCACGTAGGAGTTGATGCCCCTGAAATGATATTTTTGGCTTATAAATAATAAAATTGTGCATTAGCTTGAAAACTTTATTCTTTTTGTATAGGCATGTATATTAGAATATTGTAGGTATTGTGACAAAGATCATTTTGATATATGGTTCAAGGTCATTTGTTGAAAGGTCATGGTCACAGCTGCAAAAAAGACTTAAATTGCTAATTATCTTGAAAACTGTTAACTTTTTGTATAGGCATGTATATTGGAATATTGTAGGTATTGTGACAACGATAATTTTGATATATGGTTCAAGGTCATATGTTCAAAGGTCAAGGTCACAGTTGCAAAAGAAGACTTAAATTGCTAAATATCTTGAAAACTATTAACTTTTTGTATTGGCATGTATATCAGAATATTGTAGGGATTGATATGGTGATCATTTTGATATATGTTTCAAGGTAATATGTTCAAAGGTCAAGGTCACAGCTGCAAAAGAAGACATAAATTGCTAATTATCTTGAAAACTGTTAATTTTTTGTATTGGCATATATATTAGAATATTGTAGGTATTACGGCAACGATCATTTTGATATATGGTTCAAGATCATGTGATCAAAGGTCAAGGTCACAGCTGCAAAAGAAGACATAAATTGCTTATTATCTTGAAAACTTTAACTTTTTGTATAAGCATGTATATTAGAATATTGTAGGCATTGACATGACGATCATATATGGTTCAAGTTCATATATGTTCAAAGGTCAGGACATAGCTGAATAAGTATACTAAATTTGTTAATGATTTGGAAATTATTCATTGTACTACAGTTACTTCATGCATATTATATAAGCTAATTATAAAAAATGTGAATGGATGTATTTTTGATTAAGTTTTGTGGCAGTTCTTAACTTGAGAAAACTTGTAAAGTTTCTGTACCTAATATATTGTCTTTGCGCATTGCAAACAATTTTGGACATATCCTCAGGTGAGCGTGAAGGCCCATGGGCCTCTTTTTAATCGTATATTCTTGTCTTGGTGGTTGGTCAAAAGGATAAATTAGTTTGAAAACAAATGCAGTATGCAGTCTATATAAAACTATATATATATATATATATATATATTCAGTTATCCAGATTCAGGGAGAGCACTGAAAGTTTCTTTAAAGTCTTATTGTCATGGATATTATTTATTATTTGTATATTCTTCGTGGTTCTTGCAAACTTTAATGCTTTATTTAAAGGGCGTTTCTACTAAATCCAAGAATGGTTCAACTGATTAATTTATGGATCTTGTTTCAGTTTTTTTAACATCAGAGATACTAGTATTACTAAAGGATTACCTTTAATAAATCGGCATATTCATCTTTGTCCTAATTAAATAAAACATTTACAGGCTAAACATTGGAATATCATTAAGAAGTCAGGATATCACACCAAAACTACTGGTCTTTATAAATAATCAATCGGTTATAAAATCATATATACTATATTGTTATCTAACTATCAGTAAATACCAGAAACTTTTAACACACAGTCTTGTCCGATACTAGTCCAAAGTCTTAGCTTTAGCATATATATATTGACACAAGGATATTGCAAGCCTAGGCTAATCAGGGCCCCTTAAAAAGTTTTATGGCCGTCATCACAATATTGTTGATAAGTATGTAGTCACAGTATACCAACTTATACTGGATATATTTGACTTACCATAGTTCTTTGTTCCTTTCATACTCAAAATTGACTTGCACGTGACGGGTGTAGCTAGCTAGACAGGAGGTGCTTACCCTTCCGGAGCACCCGGCCTCACTTCCTTGATGGAAGTTCACGTGTATAACATATTTTGCCAGTTTGCAAAGTTTTTACTTTGTTTTTGGGATTGTGATATGGACAAGGACTGGTATGTGTGTTTTATTATTTTATATATATAATTTCATAATTCGGTGTCTATCATATTAAAATGATGATGACAAACGTTGAATGTGTTTTAACAAAACAACATCATTGATGAGAAAATTTAAATGAACATCAATGACTCAGTATGAATAAAAAAGGAAAAGAGGGGGTATGTGTTTATTGAAAAATAGCAAAGTTTATAACATGGAGCTCAACAAGTAGATAAATTTGAAAATGCCATACACCAAGTCTCGCCTGTTACAGCAGCTGCTTGTTCGTTATCCACTATTTGATCTGCTGTGTCTGTATTTATGGTTATAGATTTAGTTGATATATATCAAAGTTTAAGTAATTAAGTATCAATGTAAGTAACAATACCTGTTGTAGTGGTCTATTGAGCGGAAAATCCATGGATATACTGTTATTCTTCTTTGTGTAATAAGTGACCCACTTTTAGTCTCAAAGATTATTTTTGACGATCTATTATCTGAAATCACAATTAGATCACTAATTATTATATGAAGATGTTCAGAAGGGTTTCAAGACAAGAAATTTCTGCTTACAATTATACATAAAATGGAAAACTTGTAATTCGCAATAATTATCGCTCACAAAAGATAAATTGTACTTAACAATTAACAGCGCTGTCAAAAAGAAAACTATACTGGGCAATAATAGGCGATGTCAAAAGGATAATTGTACTGGGCAATAAACGGCGATTTCAAAAGGATAATCGTACTGGGCAATCAACGGCGATGTCAAAATGATAATTGTACTGGGCAATCAAATGCGATGTCAAAAGGATAATTGTAATGGGCAATTAACGGCGATGTCAAAAGGACAATTGTATTGGGCAATAACCGCGATGTCAAAAGGATAATCGTACTGGGCAATCAACGGCGATGTCAAAAGGATAATTGTACTGGGCAATCAAATGCGATGTCAAAAGGATAATGTACAGGGCAATTAACAGCGATGTCAAAGGATAATTGTACTAGGCAATTAATGCCGGTGGCAAAAGGACATTGGACAAAAAGAATTGGGCAATAAACAGCGATGTCATAAGAAAATAAATCGCACTGGACATTTTAAGAGATAAAATTTCCAACTCAGTACAAAAAACAAAAATAAGCAGAGAAATAGTAGCATGTATACAAGAAACCGCTACTTACCCAGTACAAAAAAAAACAAGACTGAAGCAAAGACAATGTCCACATAACAAAGACAACATGACTTACCCAGGAAATAAACAGGCATTGCAGCGTGCCCGCGTAACGATACAACACTACTTTACCAGGACAAACAGAGCAGCAGAGGCAACAGTTAGCGTGTCCATATAACAAGGCATATTACTTACCCAGTTAAAATAAAACAGCAACAAAGCCAATGGTAACGTGTCCATATAACAGGCATTATTACTTACCCAGTTAAATAAAACAGCAACAAAGCCAATGGTAACGTGTCCATATACAGAGGCAGCATTACTTACCCAGTTAAATAAAATAGCAACAAAGCAATGGTAACGTGTCCATATAACGAGCAGCATACTTACCCAGTAAAATAAACAGCAACAAAGCCAATGGGAACGTGTCCATATAACGAGGCAGCATTACTTACCCAGTTAAATAAACAGCAACAAAGCCAATGGTAACGTGTCCATATAACGAGGCAGCATCACTTACCCAGTTAAAATAAACAGCAACAAAGCCAATGGCAACATGTCCATATAACGAGGCAGCATTATTTACCCGTTAAATAAAACAGCAACAAAGCCAATGGTAACGTGTCCATATAACGA